>VUYV01000042.1:783584-943661 GCA_008711295.1 Anarhynchus alexandrinus
TCTGCAATGAGCAGGAACATCTTCAACTAGATCAGGTTGCTCAGGGCCCTGTCCAACCTGACCTTCAGTGTTTCCAGGGATGGGGCATCTACCACCTCACTAAGCAACCTGTTCCAGGGTTTCATCACCATAATTTTAAAAAAAAATTCTTCCTAATATCTAGTCTGAATATACCCTCTTTTAGCTTAAAACCATTACCCCTTGTCCTATTGCAAGAGGCCCTGCTAAAATGTTTGTTCCTATCTTTCTTATAAGCCCCCTTTAAATGCTGAAAGGCCGCAATAAGACCTCCCCAGAGCCTTCTCTTCTCCAGCCTGAACAACCCCAACTCTCTCAGCCTGTCCTCACAGGAGAGGTGCTCCACCCTCTGATCATTTTTGTGGCCCTCCTCTTGACCTGCTCCAAAAGGTCCATGTCTTTCCTGTGCTGAGGGCTCCAGAGCTGGACACAGAACTCCAGGTTGGGTCTCACCAGAGCAGAGTAAAGAGGCAGAATCACCTCCCTCAACTTGCTGGCCATGCTTCTTTTGATGCAGCGCAGGACACATCTGGAAGTGATGACTTCATAATTTAATAGTTA
This sequence comes from Anarhynchus alexandrinus, assembly GCA_008711295.1. NCBI lineage: Eukaryota > Metazoa > Chordata > Aves > Charadriiformes > Charadriidae > Anarhynchus > Anarhynchus alexandrinus. The sequence continues at coordinate 784,164 of VUYV01000042.1, forward strand.
TACTATGCGATCCTAAGATTTAGATGATGACCACGGATTGGAATCTAAACATCTTTTTAAAATGTCATAAGGAACAAGGACTTCCATGTCTCGTTTGAGATGCATGAATTCTAAGAGTTGATACCTAAAGCTGGCACACCAGATTTAGCCAGAATCGAAACACTGAAGGTAAAAACAATCTCTAATATGTTCCCAGAGGTCTTCTTCAGGCTGCTGCAGGGCATCTCCATCTACTTGGGATCTACAACCTAAGCAGCCTTTCAAGGACTGGAGAAGAGTTCAATGTTTTCTGATAAAATAAAGTAAAAGGAGGAGGCTTTCTGCTTGTATAATAACATTTTTGTATACACACGTTCAGACAGACGTAATTTCATTTCAGGTGGTTCACTGCTGAAGTAAATTCAAATCCACTTCTCAAACCCCAGCAGTGCCTGCCTGCCTGCATGGGCAGTAGGATGCTCTCCACTTCTCTTATTTATGCCTTGCCCAGTTAGACAAGAATTCAAGACATACTGCTTTTGAAAGCAATTTCAAGGCTGAGCATGCCTCTGTCACCAGGAAGGCCACTTGCTCGCTTTGAGAAGACAGAGACCTGGCATCTGTGCTCCAGTGTCTTAGCATTAATCAGTCATTGGGAGGGAACTTGATTACATCTAAATTATACTGCAATAACAAAAGCGATACACTTTAGTTAAGTGAACATTAGCAATACATTTTGCTTAGCTCTTTGAATGGCAGAGCTATACTGATACTTGGCTAAAGTTGAACTTCATACGTCATATTTTTTCTGCAAGTCTTTGTGTCAAAGTCTTTGTGTCAAAGTCTTTGTTCTGTTACATCAGAACCCAACTTCTCAATTCCATCTCTGTCTGAAATGATGTTCTGAAAGTCCTTACTTGATCTATGAGATTATATTATTACCTTTAACTGGTGACAAAAGAGCTATGAAAGCCATAGGCATATTAATAAGTTAGCAAAATTTCAAGGGGTGGAGCTCCTGGTCAGTGTCAAAATCTGTATCTATAGAAACCATACCATCATCTTTTGGAAACTATATATTCTATTTGTACTCATAGGTTAAAGTGCCATTAAAATGCAAAATTCTGCAGAAATTAGTCTAAAAATCCATCCAAGGTTAGAAAAAAATATTTTTCCTTTTAAACTATCCCTTCCAACTTGACTAAGGAGTCTATTTTTCACACATAAGTGTGGAAAATGATCGAAGAAAATGACTACGAATTTCTACTACTTTCTGCAAGTGTTTTCTGTAAGGTAAAAACATCACCCATCCCATAAAGTCAGTTTTCAGAAGCACGCACCAAAACCCAACATGAACAAGCATGAATAAGCATTGCTGGAATTGTTTAATGTGCACTTACTTGTAACAGAGTGAAGGCACATTATGACATTCCAAAACAGGAATGCAAACGATGAGAATTTAGTAAGGTAAGGGTTTTTTTTAAAACCTTTTTTTACCATATCAGTAGAAAATAGCTTATGCATGAAATGTATTTTTACATTATTGAAGCAGTTATGCAGTTGGGTCTGAGGTGCAACTCACAGGAGCAGTTTAGAGAAAGCATACCTAAGAAGAGAAAGAGCTTTCTGGCAAATTAGCTTGCTAAAGGTGAAAGCATCAATATTACATACTTTTATAAACTGCTTAGGAACACTGTGTCAGATGTGGTCTGCTACATTACAGACTCGAGTTCTTTGCTTTAACTGGCACACCACTTATAATTTTCGCACTGATAAAGCCATATCTTAAATATTTTTTGTCTCTTAATACTCTATTTGGTGAACTATTCCAGAATTCATCTTGTGTTAGAAATCTGTTTCTACTTTCTGTCCCAGCTTAATCAAGAGTTTATATCCTTTTTTTTTCTAGTGCTGATATTATTCTTTGGAGTGATCAGTTCTTCCTCTCTGTTTATCACCTGCTGTATTTAAAGGGTGAAATCAAAGGTGAAGGCAAAAGCCTTCTCTGGCTTTATCGAGCTAATCTGAGTACTTGAGCTCTCAAATTTCTTCATATATATATGGTCATGGTTTCAGTCATGCTAGTGGTTTTCCTCTGAAGCTGTTCCAGTTTGAACTCATTTTCATTGCAGAACAGCAGCCAGAACTGTCCAAACACTTTCCAAGTGACTTGTACAATGACACTAAGACTTTTACAGTTCCACTGGACTTGGTGTGGCTTAATTGATTCTTTAAAACAGAGAACAACAGAAAGTCAGCACGATACTCTTCAACTGGACTAATAAATGGTCAAGTGACTGGAGTCTAAGTATGACCCCTGATGGAATCCTTGACAGACAAATATATTTTCAATATTGATCACAAGAGATCAATTATAAACTATGTACTATTTAGTATGTATCATTAACATGCACAATTTTTAGACAAGACAGAGTAGAAAATGCCATAATAATGAAATAACAGGGAAAAGATTCAGAATGATATGATTTATTTAATGACAGAGTCCAAGCAAAACAGAATATTTAGCAATGGCCATGTAAAACTGGATATCCAGGACCCAACAGGTTCAGCCATACATTCAGAATGGTAATGTTATTCTAAGAAATAATGAATCCTACACGTCTAATCGTTGCATAATAGCTCAAATGACAATCCAGTGAGAGACAGGTTCAAAGGGTTGATAAATGTTGCAGGTGCAAAAGCCACCTGTGATGAGCTCATCCCATTCAAGAACAGCAGGCATTACTAAGTTCCACAGCCTGTGAAATCTGTAATATAAGAGAGCCACTACTGCTGGGGTAGCTTCTAGGAATTTGGCAACTGATATGTTAAATATTCTGTTGGAATAAATTTAAAACTAGTTCAGGAAAAATGTAGAAAAAAAGAAAGCCAGGATTTAAAAAAAGTAGAAAGCTGAAGTTGATATAGTAATATCTAGCTAGAAGTGCTTTTCAGCAGGTAAAAATAGCTACTGGCACTTACACGGTATATCACTACACTTGCACAGCTGTGCATTGCAGGCTGGCATTTTATGACATCAAAATTCATTATGTGATAGATTTCCATTACTGTAATAATTAACTCCCATATTGAAAGCATCTTAGAAGTAATGAACACTTACAAGAACTTTGTGTTTTTATTATTTCTGCCAGTAAAATAGTGGCCATCTGAAATGAGACTACAAATTAGCAGTAGGGCAGCTCGAACATAAAAGCTGACCACCTATTTTTGTAAATAAAATGTAGCAGAGGCCTGAACGTGTTAGGTAACGTGTCAAAATCTGCAAAGGTCAGATGCCACACAGTGTAAACCCAGTATCTTTTAAAATGATAATTAATTTCAGTGTATGCAATCAGATGAAAACTGCAAGTTACTCTTGGAGTAAATTCACCAGAAGAATGTATGTAGGTCAGGAAACACTCAAGCTGCCAAGAAATACTTCCCCTCCAGAATTAAATGGAACAGGCAAATATAACTATTCATATTTGAACAACAGCATTATATGTACGTTTTTACTCTGAACTTACTGATTGTCCACTATTAAATTTAATTTTGAACAGAAAGATTGCAAAGCTATTTATGCATTTTTGCACAAATATTATTGCATAATATATTTTAAAGATATAAAAGAATGTCTGCATTCTTGCTCATTCACTGAACAATGATTCTGGTCGAAATTGTTGTTTGTAATTATCTTAGTGCTCCACCTTGTCTTTAAATCATTGCTCCCAGTGCAGCAATCATGTCTCAGCTAATGACTGATTTCAGGTCTACTAAAGTACAAACTGAAGGATTTAAGCAAAATCTGTGGACACTACTGATTGCAATTTTACTTTTTTTTTTTAAATATGCAGATTTTTCACTTTATCAAGTGAAGGTGTTTCAAGCTTAATGTTTCTTTCACTTGTTTGTGAAATCTATACAGCATTATCTGAAGATCTTTATAAGTTTGAAAATTCAGCATTGATTGTCCAGACATCAGCCAATTATTTTAAAACTCTTACATCAAACTTATCCAGATTTGTTGTTTTAAAGATGTTCAGCTTCAATAGTTACTGTTTACTTTAGTTACTGCCCTGATGCAAACTAATCCAAAATCCTTATAATATATACATGTACATATATGTGTATAATCTGTCTTTTCGTCAGCTACAAAACAAAAATACTTATTGAATAATATTATTATAATTTTTCCTATTTCTATCTGGTACTTAGCCATTGTTAATGATTTATTAAAAATTCTAACTTTTCTCTCTACCTCTGCTGGCCATACGCTTGTCTATGTTTTTCATTATGAGCTTTCTTCAATTTTTAGCTTAAAGTTTATGCTAAGTATTATCCTCTTTCTCTTTATTGAATTTTTTATTGTTGCTTTCTCTTTGCCTTTTAGGCAAAGTTGTTTTTTAACAAAGACTGAGGCTTTGGGGGAATCTAGTAAAATCTTTTTAAGCAGCTCCCAAATATTGATTGTATTGTGGTGTTTATGTTCTCCCTCAGTGCAACCGGCTTATATTTTTTTCCACTTTGTGAAATTGGCACCTCTAGAGTATAAACCAGGCATATATTACTGCTTGGGATTTCAGTCTTTTTGCAAATGTAGACAAGTTACAACCACTTGAAACTAATCAGTGACTAACTCTCAGTTCTGTGATCTGCTCCCCTCTATTTCTTGGAATGAAGTTTGAGGTAAAATTCAAGTCATAGAGTATGTGGATTCTTGATTCTCTTTAGATGTGCCAAATGTTTGATGTAAGTGTTTACAAATTGCAAAAACCAGCTTTGTACCCGTAACCCCAGGCTTTTAGCACAAACTGAAGTTCCTCATGGCTTTTTTGTCTGTACAGCATTGAGAGTACTTAATGAGCACATCTCTTTCCTAATGGGGTGTTGTGGTCTTTAGCACACACCTTCTTTAATACAGATTGAGTTTTATCCATTAGGATACCAATTTGTAAGTATTCAAGAATATGTGGAACTGAGTTTTCAATGAGGTGGCGATAAGGCTTTCCGTTTCTTTTGTTTCCTATTTTGCCTGTATAAGCTTTCCTAACCAGATTGTAGTTTGTGATTTTGACATTCTAATCATGTGATTCTACCTACTAGGTTTCAGTGATACCAACAAGATTGAACTTAGGCTCATAAATGAAAAATTTATGAGCCCAAATTCTCCCTGTTTAAAACCCAGTCTCTTGGCAGACATATATAGGAAATTAAATACTGTATTGTTTTCATGTATAATAGTGACTTAGTGAATTTTCTTCTTAACATCTTGATTTGCTAAATGAGTGATTATTTTTTTTTCTCCTTTTATTGCTAGTTTAATGCCATCTTGACTCAATCAACCAAGTGGTCAGCTGGAACATTTTCCCCCCTTCACTGCAATAAAACCTATTCAAAATTATATGTCACTCTCTTAAAATAAAACATGGCCAATTTACCAAAGATTTCTATCTTATTCTATTCACTGATAGATATTTGCTATCAGAATCTTCACTTTCAGGAATGAAGATTCCAGGACACTGTGTTTCCAAGTGAAGAGGAAAACTCATTAGTTTATTTCAAATTAATCTCGATTTCTTGTGCTTGCATCTGTAGAGAAGTCCTCACTGCATCTTCACATGTTCCTTTATGGTATTATAAAGAGCTAAAGATAAGATGTAGCTTGTTTACAGCAAAAGCAGAACATTTTGAAGGTTTCCATGTTCAGCTCCAGATTTTAAATAACAGAAATGTAAGATTAATTTATGCTCTGCTTCCTTGATCACAGTTTCAGTTTAGAGCAGAGTTGCCAGCAAAGATGGAGACATTTATTATCGATTCTGGGATTGCTTACATTGTGCAGAAGCAATCTCAGTGATATTCATTACTTAGTCTGTAACTACCATGAACTTTGTTGCTTACATGTACAGGTTGGATGTGAATCAATATAATCACCCTAGTTATTACTGAATTCCAGGGTACATTCTTCTCAAGCCATTGCTTTTTACGTTTGGATCAATATCAAGTTCTATAAGATTAAGTCCAGGAGGCTGCATGACCCCCCATACTAATCTGTGGAAGCATGACTGTGAGTCTGACCAGACATACTTCTAAGTAGACCTTTCTGAGTGATATGCAGCTTTGAACAAGTATGATGCATCAGTGAAACACTTCCACTTAAGAGGAAGAGATTAGTTGTCTCTTCCTGTTCTGTTTATGATGTATTTATTTCTAATACCTCAAAACTGAGTGAAATGGAGATTTGGTGTTGTAGCCGCATGGGTTTTTTTCACTTGGCTTTTCCTTTTTTTTTTTTTTCCCCTGGGTTTTACTCTCATATCTCTTGAGGAGTTAGAGAACCGAAACATCAGTTCAAGATCTCCTTATAGGTAAAGCTCCTTGATTAACTTCGATATCAAAAGATAAAATCTTAGGTCCAATCCATAAAAGAACTCAGGCAACTTGTTTCAAACTGGTATCTGAAAATTCTATTCCAGATTCCAAGGCAGAATGTGATTAAAATTTTGTAGGCATTGCTCAGTTTTTACTTTATGTTTCTGTAAGCATACAAAGTCACAACTTTCTCACATCCAGAAGTAACCTAATCTTGAATATCCTGAAGAGTTCTACACTCAGTTCATGCCCAAGAAACATAAAAAATTCTTCCTCAGTCCCCAAAAGGACTTGTTACACATAGGATACTGTGCGAACACCTAAAACGCCTGTGTAGGTTGGTAGTGGACTCAAAATGCAGTGGGAGATCCTTCCCTCGAAAAATGTAACTATAGGTATTGTTTTATTATAGGTAACACCCCCTTTTATGGAAAGGTCTATTTGTCAGAACATTCATGGGTGCAAGGCCCAGGGTCAGTTGCTTCCTTTTCCTGATGGAGACTTATTTCCCACTGATCAGGAAGGAGCTTTTTCCAGAAAAACTTACAGGCTTTTCCTGGAAAGGGGAATGTCAAGTCTCTACCATCAAACAGGAGAAAAAGAAAGTATTGGCAAAAACACCAATTCAAGAAGTGCTTTAGGGTGCTGTGATAGTCAGGTGGCTGAAGATGTGGGTAATCCACTTTAGAGAACAAATTTAAGACTTTCCATTCCTAATTGTATCTATCTAGTTACCTTTATTTAGCAGCGTCTTGAATATGCTGATTTCAGATGTCTCTCAACTTAGGCTGTTGTTCCCTTGGGATACCATTCTAATTTAACTTTCATTGCAAACTATGGGGAATCTAATGGAATAACATGATGTTTTGGGTGTTACATTGCCTACACCTTATATGAAATCTGACACTTAGAAGTCAGCAGTGCTATTAATTGTGTTTTGAAGGCCTTTTAGATTGTAAAAAGACTAAATGTGTACCAAGTTGAAAGAGGGGGACTTAGTTTGAAGAAAACTCAAATGAAAATAGAATTATCTTTTTCTGAAAGAGCTAGGTTTGAGTTGCGTTATTTTCTCTACTTTATTTCCATTGTACCACTTAAGCTGTTTCAGCCAACACATTACTTTATTTACAATGCGTCACTACAATATTTATCGTCCTAATCAAATCTGCAGCTGGTTTTCTTAACTGGAGATTCAGTACTGGCTCCTTCATAAACAGCACTGAATCTTCTTAAATTTAAATATAGTGCTCAAGACAATATGCTCATCAAAAAAAAAAAAAAGCCCATTCTGTTTCCATTTTAAGGGATGTGTTTGCTGCATGTTAATGTTGAGTTCTGTAATGTTTTCCCTTGAAATATCATATAGACTGTATTTTGCTAGAAAATATGTCATAATGTTTTCTGATATTTTTAGATGAGCTAAAGCATATATCTGTTCTTAATCTATTCTCTCTGCTGAGGCAATGTACATCCTCGGCAGCATATTTAACCAAATGGATTTTTTTCCTTAGCAGATCAAACCGAGTTCTGCTGCAGGCACAGAACTTCCTATTTAAATGACAAATGTCTCTGCTTGCAGATTTGAAAACTCACTTATTGACTCTTTCATCTTGTGTAAACAAATAATCAGCCCATCACCACTATGGTGGGGGAAGTGGAAGAATAAAAGGGAAAAGGAATTTTTGGGAGTACCGCCAAATGTTGCATTACTTGGAATGAAAAACGACTTGTTTGCTGTTAATGTTGCCATTATACACAGATAATAGACAGCAATGCTAAAAAAGAACAAAGAAAAATCTACAAAGACTCTGTAATACCAAATATTTCTTCACACTTAGAAGGCAGTGAGATTTTCTTTGTTTTTCCCCAAATGACAGCAGAGAAGTCCTGATTTTTAACAATGTATTTCAAGTTGGTTTCACAATTAAATTCTGAGAGCTGTTTATTTAAGAAATTTTCAATTTGATCTTCAAGTGTCCAGAAAGTTTAAAAATAATATCATTTAGTTATCCTATGAAAAGTCTAAAATTAACCTGTTTCTAAATGGGTGTGGGTTTTTCTTTAGATAAAGCATATATATATATATATATAAAGGTAATAGATGTGAAACTTCCTATATGTTTTGTTGCTCCTGTTGTTTTGCTTGCTTTTGTAGTGAAATGTTATGAGGAAAATGAAAAATCAATGTTATCTAAAGAAAATGATGCCTGAGTGGCCTTTTATCATATAACGGGGCTTTGAAAATGTGTTATTGCTGAACAACCTTTACAGGGTAAATGAAAGCAGTGGAATTGCTCAAGGAATAAGGTGCTAATAAGTATATGTGAAAGTAATCTTGGGGTGAGGTATGTCCATAAGGAAGAAAACATATACTGCGGGTCTTAGGCCTAATCTGCAGCTGCTATCATTACAAAAATCGCCTGTCTATACTGAAGAAAACACATTTCTATGTTAGATCTATGGAACTGCATTGGTAAATATTGGTTTGGGATCTGGACAAGTAAGATGCTCCTCCTAAAAGCAAGGTTTGTTCTTTTTTAAGAAATGTTTTATGGATCCCCTAAATTAAAAAAAAAAGACACTTCATGAAAACAGATGGAAGTTACATGTTACACCAAAGTCTCTGAGATCCAGATTCAGTGAAATTGCTGTGTTCTACATTCAGCTGTAGTCAGAGTTGCTCAAAACAGGAGAGTCCCACAGATTTGCAATTACAGATGAACTTTGCTCCCATCTAAGATTAAAATCTGTATTGTTTAGAATTAAAGTTTACAACTACGAATGTAAAGTTTTACAAAGGTAAGACTTCTTTCACAAGTAGACTGTATTGCAATGGAGAGATGTAGGGTAATAGAATGGATGTTTGCCATAAAATAACGAAATTTTAGGGAATACAAGTCATAGCTATGAAGTAGCGAAGTTTATTTACAATGCACAGGAAAACAAACCTGAAGAAAGTAAACAATATCTTTGCTCTAAATCTTATAGTAAATAAGAAGTTTGCAAGCTAAGAGGCAGCAATTTGTTAATCTTAGGTACTATTGGTCTATCTGTATTCGAGATTAATTTTTCATTTCTGTGTGTGAATCACTTAGGCTAAGTCACCTGCATTTTTAAACATTATACATACCTCCAAACTCATACTGGAGGAAAGTAATGTCAAACACATTGTTAACTCATGCTGCAAAAACTGCGCAGCAACACGAAAAATTAACATTTCTGAATCCATATGGAGGATGAAAATGTGCATACATACAAGACCTGCAAGCATGTATCTACAGAGTGGTTAAATGAATGCTGTCAGAATACTCTGTGTTACTCTTTTTGAATATCTTCATTTAAATGCAGATTTTGAGATTGACTTCATCACTAGACAAGTATACTAATTACAGTAAGTGTTAGAATAATCTTAAACAGACATTTCTGACAGGGACATTTTCTAGTTGAAAAAAAGCTTCACCTATTACCCCCCTTTAACTTTTCTGTTCATTAAAGAAACCTCTTAAATCCTCAACAGTAATTATCTTTCACGTTTTCTTTCCTAAGTCCAATAGTGATTTTTCTGCCTATTAAAAAATCTATTAGTATTCCTACTGGAATTTTGTGTGGACAGTGACTAAGATAAGATGAAAAATTGGGAAAAGTTATTTATTTACTTATTGTAATTAGAAAGAAATATAAGGTCATAACAAATGAAACTCGTTGAATAAAGTCATGTTGTTTCTTTAAAAGGTATCAAATGATGTTATACTTGTGTCTTCAGAATCAACAGGGATTTTTTTCCTCTTTCAGTGAGAAAGGAATAAGTTAATTCAAAGGAAAAGCAAATAAAATAAATTAATGATAAAATGTAAACCAGAGGGCTACTTTTTCTGTCAGATGTACTGATACAAAATCAGTGTCATCTCATTAGCTGTATTTATCTTGGACTAGTCAGAATAATATTTAGCCCATAAGACCTGTTGCAGCAATATAGCTCAATTGATTGAAATGGGAATGATCTATCATGCTAACAAAAGTTAGATCTGGAATATAGTCTTTGTTTTCAGTCTTCTGTAGATATTTCTTACAAGGCTGAAGAGGCTAGAAAGAAAGCTATTTTGGTGTGTTTTGTAGTCTCTGCAGAAAGCCAGTTAAACTAACCCAAAGAGTTTTACCCACAATCATCCACAGCAGTTATTACCATATCAGGGAAACATCACCTCAGTTTAAAATTCATTCATTATTTATGAAACTGTTAACTTGCTTTCTGGTGTTCGCTGGGTGAAGAAGCTAATAAAAATCTCACAGCTTTTGCTATCGCTCAAGAACTCCTGGATTGAAAGTAATCTGTAGCTTGGGAACGCTGGAATCCAAAAGTTGGACAGTTTACATAATGATTCACAGCTCAGGTATCTTATTTCACTAAGGCTGGAACCTGTCTCCCTCTGCTATAGCTGAATCACATGGGAGATTATCTATCATGAACCAAATCTTCAGTTTATTCAGGCAACCAGCCCACTACTGTGGAAGTTCAAAAAAGCAAAAGCATCAGCTAGTACCAGGACGAATTTTGCTTCAGGACGACTTTCAACACCATGTGCCTCTAACGGCTGTGAATACACTTCAATCAGGAAAGCTTTCCCAATAAATCTCAGTTAGATGGCTTGTATGACTGAGGACTACTCATGCAAGTATCTACAAGACTCCAAAGCATGGGGTGGAATTTGAAGTGCAGAATAAATAAATACATCTTCTTAACTAACTGTCCAATATTAGTATTCTAACAGTCTGTGCTTGATCTTGGCTTTAAATAAANAAATTTGAAGTGCAGAATAAATATACATCTTCTTAACTAACTGTCCAGTATTAGTATTCTAACAGTCTGTGCTTGATCTTGGCTTTAAATAAATAAAATTTAAACTTGGAGAAGGAACTTTAATTTTCAATCCTGGACTAGTCAGTCGTCAGTCACTAGGTACAATTTGCATATTATATGCCTCCTTGAATAAGCTGTGTATTAGTCACACTAATTTTCCATGGGCATTTTGGTCATCAGAAAGAATGGCAAGCTACAGTGAAAACAGAGAGGAAAAGATAGCTGAAAGTGAAGGTTTTTGTTTACCATTTCCTTGACTGCAGAAGTGAAAGTGTTGTGTATGAATAAAAAATACCCAATACATCGAGATGCCGAAAGCGCGTATGGTAATCCATGGAATCCATAGAAAGAAAATATTGTGTGGGATCTTAAAACCAGTTAAAGTTCAAAAGCATCCCAAAATGACTGAAATTCAGGAAGAATGATGTGCCTAACTGCCCTCCACTACTTTGCAAATAATTTGCCTGGAGATAGATAATTAGCTTGAAATCATATTGAGGAGTTAAGTTTACAGCTTCCTCAGCAGCAATCTGCAATGCAAAAGGTAGACTGAGAGGGCTGCACAAGATGCATATGGATCAAAATGTTACTGATACCAATACTATATATTTTCAGTTCAGAGAAATTACTTCATATCGTGCTGTTAAATATTTTTGGCCATTATTTATTATTCCAACATGCTGGCAGTAGTATTAACGTTACTATATTAGTATAACACCTCTTAATGGATCTTCTGTCTTGATAAGCTAGGTATGTCTAGGTATACAATCAAATTAAAATGTAGAAATTTAGTAATTCATATAGTATGCGGTGGTCACAGAATATTACAGAGGGTATTGTTGCACTTTCATAGAATCATAGAATGGTTTAGGTTGGAAAGGACCTTGAAGATCATCGAGTTCCAACCCCCCTGCCATAGGCAGGGACACCTCCCACTAGACCAGGTTGCCCAAGGCCACGTCCAGCCTGGCCTTGAACACCTCCAGGGCCAGGAGGACTTTGATGATAGAAAAGAAATAATGGAAAACCTCTAAATGATAGCTCTGTAGTCATAATATATAACTGAATATTAAACTGAAATTCAGGCCAAAATAGGGTGGCTGCTCTACATAAATTACCCAATCCCAAAGAGACAAGAAAAGAACAACAACTAGTCCATCTTTCTGAAAACACCACCAAGACAGAAACTTCAAGGAAGTTTTCCCTCTAAGAACGCCAAAGATCTGTAAGCAGAAGTATTGCTCTTTGGTAGATACTGCTGAGTATTAGAAACATCAAACTCTGTTGCTAACAATTCCAAAGATGAGTTTATCTATAGTCAAAAACCAGATCACTGTTGCATTTTTCTCTGATGGATCTTTTAGTATTAGTTACTACTGTATGTTTTAACTAAAATGGTTACTGCTCCTTTATTTGATTATTTGTATATTTATTTATTATCATCCTTGAGTGTCTTTTCTATCAGTAAAAATATATTTAATGGCATGTTTTTTGAATGCAGAACTGTATATATCATGAGGAATCTGCAAGCTGAGTCTGATTATTTCCAAAGGAAGCCTTTAAGTATATAATGATCACCCCTTGCTGTGACCTCACCAGGTATATTTAAATTTTCTTAAAAAAATACATGGTAAGTGAGGCACTGGCATGTCTTTTGTTAGCCGAATATTTGTTTTTCTACTGTCAGTTCTGTCAATGGTCAAGTCATGTCAGTATGTCTGGCAGCATTACAGTTACAGACAGTTTTCTCCTGAGTGCTGATATCGTGCTGCCTGAGCCTCAGTGTCTTCCACGCAGACATACGTTATTTACGTTACCTGGTATCCCGTTCTTTCCATTTTCTTTCCTTTCTGCCTCATCTTTCTTTGGAGTTGTTTCTACAACATGTATCACCATGATATCCATGACCTTTACTAACATTAATGAATTTTTGTTTACTGTAAGACTTTGCTGAGCATAGTGAGTCACGTAATGTCATACTGGTAAGGAGAGAAGGAGGAAAAGAGGTTACGTATATCCTGAAGATGCCCCACTGAAGCAGGGACAGATTGAATTCTAGTATAACGAATGTTCCTTATGTTTCTGTATGCTTGGAGTTCATGTCTATGTGTTGAATAGCTGGGGGTTTTCAAAAACCTCAGGTTTTTTGACAGTCCCTGTTTTGGTTGCACTTGTTTGTTTGTTTGTTTTCCAGGAGCTTATTACAGTTTCCCTTTTCCTTATTTTTAACCAGAAATGTCTAATCATTTTGCAACACGCAGTTTACTGTGATGGGTAGCAGTTCTCACAGCTCTGCAAAAGACCTGTGAGATTCAGAACAGCTGTTTTCTTTACATACCTTTTCTTTTATTACTGATGATTTTTCCAACAAAAATATGAACTTCTTCCAAAATAAAACTCTCATATTTTATTTTCTGGCTGCAAAAGACAGCTTTAAAGACATACCCTGAGAACAAAAAGATGTAGAATTTTTTGAAATGTCAGACTTATAGGGTGCATATAAGAAAGTTTGTTTTGTTTTGTTTTGTTTTGTGCTTTTAAGTCTCAGATGGGAGTAAAGCAACCCAAATCTTGTGGAGGAGGATTGAAGGCAACACACAGAGAAAAAGTGCAGATTATATTGCAGTGTTATTGTTTCCTGCCCTTCTGTGATTGCTCTGAGGGAGCTAGAGGCTTGAATTTTGAAGTCTTAGGTAAATCTCATATTATGTTCTCAGCATAATATTAGCTCTCTTGTCAGTGACTAATATTCATCCAGAAAGGGTTAGCAGTACACATAGGTTGTGAGAACAGATTAGGAGAAATAAGAGTTACCATTATCTGTGAGCCAATGAAATATAATTGTTCTGTATGCATTTTATGAGCCTTCTTTGTGTTTAATTATTTTCAATGCAGTTATGTGCTTAAATTTTAAGACATTGCCAGTTGTGGTAATAGACTTGACCAAAGAAACTTGAATAACAAAGAATGACATCCTTTAGGATGCCCTGACATATTAGAATAATTTTTCTGTTTGTAAAATTATAGAATAGTTTGGATTGGAAGGGACCTTCAAAGTTCATCTAGTCCAACCTCCCCTACAATGCGCAGGGACACCTTTAACTAGATCAGGTTCCTCAGAGCCCCACCCAACCTGACCTTGAAATGTTCTGATGTCCAGAAGCCAATTTCTTCAGAGTATCACATTTTGTTGTAGAAGTTAAGTATTGCCATTTTTTTACTTATTGGCAAAATAATTTTAGGGAGCAAATGTTGCATAACAGGAAATTAAAATAGTGCATATCCTAAAACACTAACATTTAGTTGAATAGGGGGGTTGTATAATTTTGAGAAACATTTTCAACATCTAATCTGGGTTAGTAATTGTTGTGTTTTTAGAGAAATGGAAGATATGGTCAAGCTACCAACAGATTTCACATGTTATTAGGAGAAATGATCTGGTACTTCTTCTCTAATCCCTCTTTGTGTTGGTTTTGGAAGTAAACATTCTTTTTTTGTCCTATCAGATGCAACTCACAGAGCTTCAACTGATACAGCTCTCTCACCTGTATGTTTTGAACTTACATGGAAACACTGTGCAGCAATATCCATCATAAGAGCAGAAACAGATCAGTGATAGAAAGAAAGTGTTTTACTGTACCCAATTCCCGGGATTCAGAATGTTCAAAAATCACAATCTCTGCCCACCTGAAATTCAATGGGATACTGGATTCATAGGAAATTCAGGAGGAAGAGGACAGAGACAATAAATAAGCCTAACAAAATCCCCACTAAGGGATACTGCTTGGGAACATTTTTATGTATGTTCTGTGTGTTGTGTTGTCCACACTGGTGCAAAATTGCCTGCATGACGCTTCTCCAGTAGAAGTTGCTATTCCAAAGTGTAGAGAAACAGGTAAACGTAGCCCAGAAAGTTACAAAGTCTTTGACCAGGTAATGGCCAGTTTTCTGTTTTCCAATAAGCAACAAGTGCATATTTTTCTCCTGTTAGTGCTATTTTGACAATGAATAACGCATGTTCTTCTTATTTTGTATTATATTGTTCTCTTAAACATCACTGCATTATGCTGCCCCTTCATGCCACTACAAAAACAGGACAGAGATTTTAGTGAGACTTATAAAATTCAGGTGGGAGTGTCCCCTCATTCTTCCTAGGGTAAGAGATTCTCCTGAATTTGTCTTAAACACACACATCAAGATAGCTCTGTTCACGGGGGGGGGGAGCAGCGTGAAGAACACTGTTTTGGCAGAAGTATTTGCACTGTACCAAAAAGAGACAACCAGCAGCCAGCTTAGTTCAGGCTTAGGGACTTGCTCATCCGGCAAGAATGATGCAATGGTTTGGCTTTGATACAGCACTAAGATCAGCAGCTACTTAAGTGGAAGAGAGTGTAGAACACCTCCAGTCAGCAAGCAAGCATTCAGAATTAATACCTTTAACTTCAATGCACTATAAAATTACCAGGTGTGTTTTCCCTTGACTTTTCTTCAGTATGCTGTTTCAATGATGATAGGTTCATTTTTGAAATTCATATAATAGGCTTCTTTGTTACTTACCTATAGTTTGAATATCCTTTCTTCATTATCAGCAGCATTATAGGAAAAGCTCTTAAATGGGTATGGCACTGTATTTATAAAAATATGCAAAGTCATGAGTTTAGGCATGCTCAAATATACATTTGAAAGATTACTTCTTTCGTACAACAATAACAACTTTGCTGCAATACTGATGTGCTCTGCATTTTAAATGTTGTGATCCCAGCTTCAGAGATATGCTGCATATCTTAAAAAAAAAAAAAAAAAAATAATCCACAAATTCCTGAGATGCCTGTCAAAAATAGATTCGGTACCAGAAAAGAAGGAAACTTTCCAACTGGTTTCTCCAAAAATTCCTTATATGCTTGATTGATATGATCTCTGAAGGAGTAAAGGGATGAGAAAGATCCACACTAGTAGTTGGGGTAACTTTGGGTTATTGTTTCAGCAATATCTTACTCCCTGTTAGAATGTGATGATACAGATAATGCTCTGTATCTTATCTCTTAAACTGCTATTGTGGCATCAACAGCAAAGACTAAATTGTTATTTGGTGAAATTGAATGTCACAGGAATTCTGTGTGCACAAACATTACAGATATTCTTTCCTCCAGGAATCCAAAATCCCAGAATTTTATCCCAGGATAAAAGTCCTCTTTCTTATCCTCTGAAAAAACCCAATCTCATAATTTTTGAAATATGCAACATTTTAAGTAGAACAACTAATAGACCACTGAATACAAATGTTACACTACTGAGAACAGTAAAATGAATATTAATTCAATATTCAGTCTTGTTAATGAAATGGAAAAGTACATCGTCACTTTTCACATCCATGGGAAATGATCTACTAATAAGCCATAGGTTAGCCCTGAGAGATCTACTAGTCATTAACAACGATCAAATATTTAAACAGTTGGTTTTTTCCCTGAGAACTGATTTTTCATTAATTATTCTTTTTTAAAAAAAAACTCTTTTTAAAAAATATAAATATTTTGGTATTTTAATATATTCTAGTAATGAATTATATGAGTACTCACAAGTCAATTATTTTCTAGAAAACTTTTCTAAGAAATAATAAGTGAAAGAAAACTACAAGCAGTTTTTTAAAAAACTACAAGTATCCTGTTCTTTAGAACATGAAATTAAAATCTGCTACTTAAAGATGGGCCTATACTAAATTTTTCCATGGAGAAAAACATCTGCACTGATGAAAGCTATTAAGGAACCAACTCAAAGTTTTCTGTGATGAAGACTATATTTTAAAAGTCATTATCTCTAAGATAATTTGTCCACTTCCTTCTTCCAATAAGATGTACTACCATGTTTTATATTTCTGGATAAATAAAATACTCATGAAACCCCTTGAAAGAAAAAAAAAATCTTTAAAGAGAAACTCTTTTAATATAACTAAGAAGAAAACGGAAATCCAACAATCATTGTGATATACTCTCAGCAGATCACTAGCCACATTTTGAGAAGTAATGATATAGTGAAAAATAAACTATGGTTAATATTTCAGAAAATATTTGCTTCTGTTAAACCTGGAAGTATTTAATAGCTATGCTGTGTCTTCCACCTATATCTTCCAACTAAAACAAAAAGCAGCATGCAACTGCACAGTTGCATGTGAAAAAGAAGAATAACTTTTTTATTATTATTTTGTAAGCAGACTGTATATTTACAATAATTTGTGAACACTGTAGTTTATAACTACTGCTTAATCTCCCTCACTCTATTATTGAAAGGTGGGAATAAAATTCTCCTTAAAACCCTTCTTTGTTTAACTGAACCTTAAGTGTGTAAATGTTAATATAAAACTTCTAGCTCAAGACTGAGAAAGCCCAGAGGTGATATGAATGGATAGATACGCTACTTACATTCCTTTGGTACATATAGAATTTTCTACCTACCTTTTTTTTTTAAAAAAAAGGAGCTACAACATTATTCCACACAGAGGAAATAAATATTTCAGCTCAAGATGAGAGACATGCAGAACCTGGCAGTTTATGTTCACTGGTGCTTCACATGACTTTTATTACTTTTACCTGCATGGACTCCATTTGTACCTCTTTCCTCATATTTCACTTTGTATTTAGGACATAATCAAAGAAAAATACAGTGGAACCCATAGAGGTGGATTCTCCACCCTGATGAGTTGAATTTATGCTAGTGTAATTTTATAGACTTTGTTATGGCAGCTCAGGGAGTCAGGTTCACTGAGTTCTGTTTGGTTTCCATTAGAAACCATAAATCTTTCTCCAATGCTAGAAAATCAGCCCAGGTATCTCCACATTCAGTTCCAATTCACTATCACATTTGCAAGTCAGAAAAGCTCTCTGAAATGAATGAATCATTTTCTGTCAATCACATGATAAGCTAGCTGTGAAAGCCCAATGTGTATGTATTTATATCTCAGACCTTCAGAGCTAACTGCTGTAAAATGCAAGAGAAATAAAGAAACCACAGATTGTTGATAATGTATGTGACAACCAAAGGAGGGAAATCATTATAAAATGTTTTTATTTCAAAAAAATCAAGCTAGTTAAGAGGGTAATCGTAGTCCTAGCTTCAATACTTCAGAAGCCTTTTGCAATAGAGCCCCAGTGATTTCACAGCAGAGTGGGGACAGTCGTGGGAACAGAGCACTGCTCCCGCATGTAACCTTCGTCTCGGGAGTTCAGCTCTCTGTGCTCCAAAACCGATTTTGTTAAAGCATGGTCCCTGGCTCAGTTTTATTGGGAAAATTGTTTATTGGGGGGAAAAAAAAAAAAATACAAGAGAGTACATAAGCTAAACCATGCAATATAAGAAAAGTAAAAACACAGAAGTGCAATTGCTAAGTTGGGAATTGTTAGCAGATGAAGGATTCACAAGGAAAATACTGAAATGAGAAGATGCAAATCCCTAAGAAGAAAAGCAGTGAATCAGAAAAGAGTGAGTCAGCAACATGGAGGATCGACCCACTCCAAGGAGCAATGGAAATCAACCCTTCCTATCCCGACCGACAACAGCCTGGCCAGCTCAGCCTCATCACCTGTCTCGCTGGGTAAGGTGAGCTCTTTAATGCCTACAAGCATGCTTAAGTCCCAGGTAGCTACTGTGTTAACCAACAAATAACTGCTAGGTACTCATGATCTGTTTAGATCCTGCTTGCACAATCTCTGTGCAAATGGCAGAAGATCCAGTAACTAAAATGACCTGTACGGGTGGGCCACGAGGGGCTAAGAATTCCCTTGAGTACGTGCTCCCTAGGGGAAAGAGTGAGTAAGGGAGAAGGATGTGGGCAAATTTATTACATGCTTTGAAGCCTGGCCTGGGAAGCTGACATAAATAAACCTCTAGAAGCTGACTGTAAAATGTCCTGCTGCCACATATTTTGGGTCTTCCCGCAGCTTCCCCTTCTGTATTGACTGGATGGATAGAAAAAGAATACACTGCTTTAAATATCTCTTGTTATCTTTTGGTACCTCATCAGTTCAATTTTTTATCTAAGTCTTTTTTGCTGATCTTTTCCTCCAGGCATTTTTCATTTTTGTGCCTTTGTTCATGAATAGCTTTTTACTTTCTCTGAACATGGTAAGTATTCGATGCTTGCTGGACCCTTTACAGCTATTCAGCAACCACGTTTCATAGCCTTACCATGAAAGCTGGAAAAACATGATCTCCAGCTTTCTGTCTCACTCCCCTCCCTTCTGTCATGTAATCAAACATTCTTTGTATGGCTTTGTTCATGGCAGGTTTTCACAGAATGATTCCAAATTGATGATAGTTTTTAGGATGCTTGAATACACTCTACATTTAGTTTCCTTTGTCTGTTTGATGCCTTGCACAAGTATTATCACTTCCTTTTATCACTTCATCAGAAATATACTCAGTGTAATGTAAAATTTTCTCCATTAAGAATACCACATGATTTTTTCTGCTTTATTTCATTCTTGGAGATTATAGTTTACATCATCCGGATTCTTTTTGGTTGAATATTTCAAGTACTTCCTTTTTAATTTGCCTTATTTTTTTTCAAGCAAAAATATTAATTTCCTTAGATTTCTTAATTTATTGTACAGTTAACACTAGCACCACAATTACCTTTTTAATTTCACTAGGTGTCATGCAGTACTAATAAAGAATCAGAAAGCCACGCACTTCTAAAATGTCACAGTTTATGAAAAAACAAAAGGCATACTCATTGAGTCACATCCAGCAGGAATTCATTTTTTTTTCCTAATCCCTAATCAGATGTTTTACCTCAAACCAGGACAATCTACAGTCTACCACTTGTAAAGTTTGAGTTTTTTTCTTTCAGTAAGTGTTTGAAAACTAATATATTATTGTGTATTTCTGTCAAATGGCTTTTCTAATCTATTCCCTCGGATTTTATCACCTCAGATATCTTATACCTGACTGTTTGGTTCTCTATATAAGAGTTAACATCTATAAACATTGATTTTATGATTTATTTTGAAATTTCAATATGAAATTCAAACTTAAGTTCTTACACCTAACCATATTCAATTAGCTTCTATCTTAAATTTTAAATCATTCAACTAGCATAAGAAAAAAATACAGGAAATTTCACTCATGATCCTGCTGCCTGTCATTTGATAAAATCTAGATTTTATGAAGTAGACCTCCAAATTCAATGTGCTTGAATAGTGAAAATCAAGGCTAAGTTTTAAGTGTATGCATTTCCTTTGTAAATTTGATGACATGCACCATTAAGAGCATGCTCAGTCCAGATAACTGGAAAGAACTTTGATATCTTCTGCTTCACAGGAGGGGGTTCTAAGGTAAAAAATCTATAAAAACGGAGCCTATGATTTACCTACATCACAAATTTCTCACATGTTTATAATCTTCCCAGTCATAGCTGTGAGAAAAAGACCCAAGACCCCATTTTTCATGGTATGAGAAAGTATCTTTTTTGGGCGGTGATTCACAGCTAATTGCATAGGTGTTCCATTTTTCTGGCACGGATGTGCTTGGAGAGTGCAACGGGAAAGCAGCACAATGGCAACCACAGCCCAGCCGACATGAGGCCCAAAATCCCCTGGAACGGTGTGCTTTTTTTAAAGAGGTATGCTTCCTCTGTATTGCGGTGCTTTTGCTGCAGCTTTAGAGATTGGAAGTGCTTTAGTAATTTTTTTTAGTTTGTCTACTGTAAGAATATGACAGGATTGTTCCCCTTCAAAACTATGACCTGTTTTCCATTCAATCCCTAAATACAAATGATAGTGTATTTCATATAACTGTGCTTCTTGAAGTAAATTTTATATTCATTGCTCATTATTAGTTACAAGTTTTGTTGGATTATTTTTCCTCAAAATGCTTTAATAATTATATTGTCAAATCACAGAGAAATGCCACTGCACTTGAAATCTATCACCTGAGAAGTGGGAATTTGGTCACACCAACATTTTAGAAAAAGTAATAACTTCTTTACAGCTTAAGTGTTGACAGAAGTCAAATGGCAGAGAGGCCCAACCATGGATGAAAAGAACTTGTTAAAAGTAAACGTAATTATTATTTTCATTAGGTAACTATTATGAAAGTTCACAAGAAAAAAAGGAACAATTTACCTGAATTGATATTTTAGGTGAAGAGCAGTGAACACAGCAATACACAGGAATAACAGGATGGAAGAAAGTGTAACTCCAGCCACAGTTTTTTCAGGCTAGAAATAACTTTACAAAGAATATATACAAAGCCATAACTAGTCAAATCCACAAATTATGTATTCAGTGACATCCTCATGAGGGATGTCTACGCTTTTTCTAGTTTGGAGTAAGATCTTATTTTCCACATATATGTCGATACTTACATACCCACGGTTCACTTTGCTTTGGTTTGTAGAACAAACTCAAAGGGTGAAAACTAGGTTAAGTCTGAATAGAACTAAACTATGGTCCACTAGCGCACCATAATGAAACTCATCTGAATAGCTGAAAAAAACCCAATTATCACTAATATATTTCAGATAACAGTAATGAAGCCAGTGTTTGCTTGTCTCTTATCTTTTCCTCCCATCCCCCTGATGGGAAGTACCACTAGCAGGAAAAATAGAAGGTGCTTTGAAACTCGTCATTACCACTCTGCCTTTCAGAGAAATTTGTTGAGGGAAATATTATAGCCCTCCTAAAGATATTTTTTAGCCACCTAGTAAAAGTATTTGTTTCTACTTTCCCTATGGCTGCCTATAAGTACGTTTTTTTATCTTGACATAGGAAACAAGTAAAACTGAACTTGGTAATGGCTGATTCATTTCTTCTCTTCCCTTTTTTCTTCTTTATTTTTATTTTTTCTGGTGAGAGGGAACATATGCTGAGGAGTTTAAAAATTTTGCTTTACAACTATTTAAAATAGCATCTGCTATTAAAAAAAAATAAAAAGAACCCAACACAAACAAAGAAAACCCTTACGTTTTTACTGGTCTCAACTTTCAGTGTCACTCTTTTCAATGCTTACAGGTAATATGGAAAATTCTTCCTGTTGGATAATACTCATTTAATGGGTTATGCACTTAAGTAAAGGTTAACATGCAAAGCATTTTGAAGCCTGAAGGTTGTGCAAATGAGTAAATGATGACCTGTCAAGTTGCTCAGGAGCTAACTGTCTTTGCCCATACCATATTCCTCCAGCCTGTCTGCTTCTGCTGTATGATTTAATTGATCTTGCCTACAAACCCTTTTGCAGCCCTGTAAATATTGATTTTTTTTAAAATAATGATTCACAGATAAGGCTCAATAGCAACACGTCTGTTGGATGCAAACAAAAAACAAAACTTGGTGATTTTGATATTATCTAGAATCTTAAGAAAAACGAATGACTGCGTTGATTACAAGCAGTAAAACCTTATTACTCAGTTAGGACAATAATCATCTCAAAAATCCCATAAAGAAATCACATAAGAAAATAAGTACACAAGAAACAAAACAACAACAAAAAAGAAGGCTAATTAACCAAATTGCATCTTTTAGGAAACAATGGGGAAGTCATGAATTATATGCTGTTGTAATTACTAAGAGTGTGTATTTTTTACTCATACAACCATTCTGTGACCTTCCAAAAGGCATCATGTAAGTCCTCCTCACTTACCAAGTAGATGATGATTTGACCCTTTTAATACAGAAGTGTTTCATATTTCATTAAGCAGAAACAAAGAAAAGACAACGTTATACAAAACTTTTAAAATGTTTGGCCTTCTTTCTAATATACTGTTTTAGACTCAAAGCCATAATTTTATGCTTCAAGGAGGATGCATCCATATTAGAAATTCATATATTTCAAATTCCTAGATTTTATTGGTTTGATGAGCAGTACAAGTGTTGTTGAAGTGTAAAAAAGAGGTAGGTCCCTTAGGTATCTGTCAGAAATTGGTACAATCCAAGCAGGGCAGGACACAGTGTTTGCGTGTACTGACATTGTCTTATTTCAATGTGACAGCCAAGTAATTCATGGTGCCTTTTATGATGTATTTTGAGTGCTAGTTGTGAGATAAAACATCCACAAATGCAGCCACATGGAGCGTAGGAAAAAAATATGTTCCTATCCTATGTGACTTACCAAATTCAGAAGTTTTCCTGTTGCACAGGGGAACAAAGCCAAAGATTTTGAAAGTTGGAGGGTTTTTAAATTTGATTTTGAAAAAAAACAAATGCAAGACACAGAGCACACATCACTTGACAACTGCTAGCTGCCAGGTAACTCTCCAATTCAGTTACAATACAGGAGGGCAGTAGAAAAATAAGTATTATGAATGTGTTGGTGCAAGCTTCAAATATCTGGCAAAATTGTAGGGAACAGATGGGGATACTAAAAACCAAGTGAGTCGTCTTCATTATTTTTATATTTTCTGTGATTTCTATGAATGTATTTGTATGAAATTTTCATTATATAAAACTGTCAAAATTAAGTGTTTATGGAGCTATGAGAACACTCACAATCATTTGATAAGAGACTGACATCATGAGAAAGAATCCAAATCACAGAATAGTAAGTGTTGGAAGACACTTTTGGAGATCATCTAGTCCAACCCCCCTGCCAAAGCAGGGTCACCTACAGCAAGTTGCACAGGGTGGCATCCAGGCGGGTTTTGAATGTCTTCAGGGCTGGAGACTCCACAACCTCTCTGGGCAGCCTGTGCCAGTGCTCTGGCACCCTCAAAGTAAAGAAGTCCCTCCTCATGTTTAGATGGAACTTCCTGTGTTCCCGTTGCCCCTTGTCCTGTCACTGGGCAGCACTGAAAAGAGTCTGGCCCCATCCTCTTGACACCCACACTTTAGATATTTATAAGCATTGATGAGATTCCCTCTCAGTCTTCTCTTCTCCAGACTAAACAGACCCAGGTCTCTCAGCCTTTCCTCATAACCGAGTTGCTCCATTCCCTTGATCATCTTCGTAACCCTCTGCTGTACTCTCTCCAGTAGTTCCTTGTCTTTCTTGAACTGGGGAGCCCAGAACTGGATACAGTACTCCAGATGTGGCCTCACCAGGGCAGAGTAGAGGGGGAGGATGACCTCCCTCGACCTGCTGGCCACGCTCTTTTTAATGCACCCCAGGAGACCATTGGCCTTCTTGGCCACAAGGGCACATTTCTGGCTCGTGGTCAACTGTTGTCCACCAGGACTCCCAGGTGCAGAGCTGCTTTACAAGAGGTCAACCCCTAACTTGTACCGGTGTGTGGATTTATTCCTCCCTAGGTGTAGGACCCTACAATTGCTCTTGTTGAACTTCATTAGGTTCCTCTCTGCCCAACACTCTATCTTGTCCAGGTCTTTCTTTACGGTGGCACAGCCTTCTGGTGCGTCAGCCACTCCTTCCAGTTTTGTGTCATCAGCAAACTTGCTGAGGGTACAGTCTGTCCCCTCATCCAGGTCATTGATGAATATGTTGAACAAGACTGGACCCAGTACTGACCCCTGGGGAACACCATTAGTTACAGGCCTCCAACTAGATTTTGTGCCACTGATCACAACCCTCTGAGCTCTGCCATTCAGCCAGTTCTCAATCCACCTCACTGTCTGCTCATCTAACCCGCACTTCCTAAGCTTACTTATGAGGATGTTATGTGAGACAATGTCAAAAGCCTTGCTGAAGTCGAGATAGACAACATCCACTGCTCTCCCCTCGTCCACTCAGTCAGTCATGCCATCATAGAAGGCTTTCAGGTCAGTCAAGCATGATTTCCCCTTGGTGAAACCATGCTGACCTCTCCCAAAAACCTTCTTTTCCTCTACATGCTTAGAGATGAGATCCAGGATGAGCTGTTCCATAACTTTTCTAGAGATGGAAGTGAGGCTGACTGGCCTGTAATTTCTTGGGTCCTCCTTCTTGCCCTTTTTGAAGACTGGAGTGACACTAGCTTTCCTCCAGTCCTCAGGCACCTCTCCTGTCCTCTATGACCTTTCAAAGATGATGGAGAGTGGCTTAGCAATAATATTTGCCAGTTCCCTCAGTACTCGTGGGTGTTTCCCATCAGGGCCCATGGTTTGCTGGGTGTCAAGTTTGCCTAAATGATCTCTAACTCAATTGCCCATGACCAAGGGAAAGTCTTCCTTTCTTCAGACTCTCTTACCTCCAGGGTCTGGGATTCCTGAGAGCCGGGCTTAGTCGTACAGACTGAAGCAAAGAAGGCATTCAGTAACTCCGCCTTCTCTGAATCTTCTGTCCCCAGGGCACCCACCTCATTCAGCAGCGGGCCCACATTTTCCCTAGTCTTCCTTTTACTACTGATGTACTTGAAGAAACCCTTCTTATTGTTCTTGACATTCTTTGCCAGGTTAAATTCCAAGTGGGCTTTAGCCTTCCTCGTTGCATCCCTGCATACTCTGACATCGTCCTATACTCCTCTCAAGTGGCCAGTCCCTTTTTCCACATTCTGTAAACTTCCTTCTTCCATTTGAGTTTTTCCAGAAGCTCCTTGCTCATCCATGCAGGTGTCCTGCTTCTTTTGCTTTATTTTTTGCTCATAGGTATGCACTGATCTTGAACTTGGAGGAAGTGGTGCTTGAGTATTTACCAGCCCTCTTGGACACCTGTTTCCTTCTAGAGCTTGGGTGACAAACCACTTCATTTTAGCTTTTAGAGCTGCAGAACACTCAGAGAAGATGGAAGTTAAGAGAAAGTCATTAGGTTTCTCAAAGAGATGTTTGGGATAAGTTAGTGTGCAGAGCCCACTAAACTGCAAAGGTGACTTTGGGGGCTGGTACCATCAAATGCCAGGTAAAAGGTAGAAGTCTCCCTGGGCTGGCAAAATTCATTCATGAAAAGGTGTTATCAGGAGAAACGCAACTCTGGTTGGAAAATCACCTACTTTCATAAAAAAGAAAAAAAATCTTTCTGCCACTGCCTGTTGACTGGGCTCAACCACCGATTTTTCTTCACATCTCATTCATGGAAACTATCATTATTTACATTTCTTATTATGGTTTGAGTATGGTGTTCTTTGCATACTTGTGTAGAATTGAAAACTTGTCATTACCCCAAGCAATCTGTAGGAAGGCTAAACAAGTAAAGCTAGGAGGTCTCAATTTCAGTATTTACAGAGGATAACAGAACTTAGTTTCCCACCAAAGGGAAAAATATCCCATCGAGAATCTCTGCAGTATGTTTGCTGTGGGCAGTTGTCTTATTGCAAAACTTATTTCCATAGGTTTTGCAGAAAATAAGGTGAGATAAAAAAAAGAAATTTTGAAAAACACCGTGAAAGTCCATATCTATGAAACATGGCTGAAGTTTCTGAAAGCCAGGAGATACAGGAATAGAAGACGTACTCTTCTACTTTGTTTCTTTTCTATTTCTTTAAGAACGTGGTTCAGAATGGATGGTCTTTTGTTTTCTTTACCTTGACTATTTTTATAACCTTAAATAAATCCGAACTTCCTAACGTTGCAGTTGAGTTACAATGACTCACTTCACCTCTGTTTAGACTGCAGAATCTGATATCAAACTGATCTTTATTGAAAGCAATAACTTAGAAAAGAGAATAACTTAAAAAAATACATACTACTTCTGCAAGGAAGTTAATATTAAAAAAACTCCAATAAGTCATCGTAGAGAAGCAAGTTCATTTTCTGAGCCACATAAAAGTCAGCTTTAACAATGGCTTTCTAAGAAGCTCATCACAATAATGGCGTTAAGGGTCCCAGGACTTGTGTGGTTCCACCAAGATAAAAATCATCTTTCTAAAGATCATTATTATTACACTATATTTTGATATATTATCTGCCATAATAATACTATATACACCGATGCCTTACGTGAGAAACTGAATTTCTAGGAATACATAATTCACATTGTGCTACCACCTCAACTGGACTCCTTTGACAATCCACCTTAACACGTCCTTTATTTCAGTGTTAAAAAAAATATTCCTTGTTCCCTTACTATAAAAGATTGTGTGTATCTGCAGGAGAAGACATTACTATGCATCACCTTTCTCTCGTTTGATGCAACTGTGAGCAGGTCTTTGAGATTTATGATTGAATCCACCTAATTGAAGTATTTGTAAGTGCAACTTCCATGCTCGTTTGTTTGTGGTTTTTGTTGTTGTTTCTGTTTGGGTTTAGGAAGGGTGAAGGGCCAAGAATAGCCACAAACACAGTTCAGCAGCTGGTAGAGTCAAGCTCGTAACAACACTGAGACAGTAGACAGGTAGGTGTTAACCAATGGATCGCTACTTGGTGATATTTTGAATACATTCTGTTCCAAATACCAGAAACATACATTTAGAAGTGGAAACAAAGTTATGTGATCCTGAAATCTCTCCTTTTAAGCATTGGTATCGTAAGATCAAATGCATTTCTCTGTGGAGATGCTTCTCCTCTGTGTGTTACATGAACGGGCATTTAGGAGAATATGGGTCTCTTCGTATAAATAAAAATGGTAATGTTCAGTGTGATAAGCTAGTAAAACATATACTTTTCAGCAGGTGAAAAGCAGAGGAGTATCAGACTGCTTTTAATATTCAGAAATTATGATGATGGAGACATATCAGGACCAACAGTATTTAAGAGTTAATTAGACAGAAACAGAACACACTTCTAAGTTGGGCTGTTTGGTACCAATACCAAATAGTCTTGGCACAAATTTAAAATAAATTCAGAGAAAAATAATTTTTCTCAAACAGCAAGTGTTTTGGCCCCACCATTAAGGCACCACTTTAAGGTGGTTCTCCTTTAGTAAGCTCCCTTGAGAAGAGAACATTTTCCAACTCAAATCTCCCCCAAGTTTTCATTAGAGAATAGGTTAGAATAACGAGCCTTTTAAGAATAAAGACATAGTAAGATGGAACAAAACCAGAAAAGAGCTTGTAAACACATTTTTATTTCCTTATCTTTTATACCAAACTTAGCTGTAGTCAGCTTATTTCTCTCAAAATTTGGCACAATTTCATCCACTACCAAGAAAATATCTCTGCTTACATGTCCCATCTGTGTTTTTTTCCTGCCCTTCTCAGTAGTCCCCTGCAAATCTCTTTCCTGTATTCTCTCCTCAGCTTCACCCTCCTGCCACATCATCTGGAAGTCTCTCCTTATTACACACGCAAATTCAGCTGCTGTCCTGGGATTGCTGCTCTCCTTCACAGGTCTCCAGCTCACTGCCACGTCACTTGTAAGAGAACACTGCATACAGGATAAGGACAGCTGAATGCAGGCATGTAAGGATGACTAGGAAAACCAAGGCTCATCTAGAGATGACTCCAGGGATATCAAGGGCCAAAAGAGGAG
This sequence comes from Anarhynchus alexandrinus, assembly GCA_008711295.1. NCBI lineage: Eukaryota > Metazoa > Chordata > Aves > Charadriiformes > Charadriidae > Anarhynchus > Anarhynchus alexandrinus. The sequence continues at coordinate 812,637 of VUYV01000042.1, forward strand.
CTTCTATTGCTACATTGGTAATAAAAGGCTGAACAAAGAAAACATGAGCTCTTTGCTGAATGGGGTGAGGGACTTTGTGACAGCAGATACAGATAGGTCTGAGGTATTAATAGCATTATTTGTGTCATCCTTCTTCATCAACAAGTTCTCCCATCTGTCCTTAAAGAAGGGGTTAAAGGAGGATGAGAACTGCTAGCAGCAAATGAGGGTCATGTCTGGGATTACTTGAGTGAAGTCAACCTGTATATGCCCATGAGACCCAACAGTCTGCCTCCAAGGGTGCTGAGAGAACTGGATGCTGTCCTTGATAAAGAAGGAAGGTAAAGATGAATAATCCTCTTAAAAAGATACCTTAACCTATGTAGGAGCAAAGATTGTTCTGTTTTCTTTCTGCAAAGCGTTTCACAAGAAGCATAGGGCAGATTCTGTATTGTTAGTGCACTGCAGAAGAAACCTTCATACTCAGATTCAGAACTCCATTAAAGATGAAAATAAGGTTGAATATTGGCAATTTTGAACAATCCTGTTTGTTTCCATGGAAGAACAAAATGAGATAAAGTTATTGTTTGTTGCTGTTATCTTTCTGTTTACCTTAGGTATGTCTACTGGTAACGGAAATTACAGACAGATAAAGCTATCACTGGCCTCAGAAGATGCAGTGTAATACAACACAAAGTGGGCTAATTAGGTAGTCCAGGAAGTGTGAGAAACCTGGAGAAACTGGGCACCCAGAGAAAGCAAAATCCTAGCGCAGCTGCTCTCCCTCTATTGCTGAGGACTGCCACCCAGAACTAGCTCAGGTATCCCTTTGTAGAGCACAGAGATAAACACTACTCTCTCATTGCACACCATTAGCTCTTTGTTCCCAATTAATCTGGATAACATACAGGTAAGCTGCCATACATTCACACATTCAACATAAACATAAAATAATTTTCAAATTTTTTAGTAATACGTTGGCATTAGCATGCCTAATTCTGTACAAGCAGTGATTAGTAATAACTAATGTTATTGGTTCTATCAGAATCTGTTATTGATCATTGTGACAGTTATTAAAAGTGTTAAACGTGTTGTTCACTGCAATAGGACAAACTTATTACAAATAGAGGTCCACAAGGGAACAGACATACAGCAAAAAATGGATAGTCTGTCACAAAAATCTTAGCGTATATTTTACAACCTGAATGGAAACCATTTACTGCTTACAAAATCAAAACTCTTTTTGAAGAAATCAGGATGCCATAGCAGTCTAAATAGTTTTAGGGAGGAAAAAAGGATCTTTAATAGATGAAATTCAATTGAACCACAGAGCAATAATGTATATTCTGTAAGCATTCAAAAATTAAACTGATAAATGTAACTTTTACTCAATCTTATATTCTCTAGATTTAATTAAAAGCTAAGTGTGAATTTTAGAGTACAAGTGAGTGAAAGAACCATGAAAATTGACTTTGAGAATATGATAAATGCATGCTGTACAGCTACCTGTTAGTTCTGTAAATCTAATTACAGCAGGAGATGGTCTGAATTCTTTGAGAACACATCTTCACTTGATAGAGTGGCACTCTCTCCCGCTCTCTTTCCTCCACTTGCTTTCTACTCTGTCAGATAGCAGGGAAATAATTTCAAAACTGAAAAATTTACAGCACAGAACAACATTAATAGCACACAACATTGCTGCATGAGCGTGTGGTTAACCTTTGATATGTAGTCATAAAACAGAAAGTTGATATTATAGAGGATTAAGTTTGGGGCTGATTAAAGTCAATGGCAAACATCCTATTGGTCTTGAAGAGTCAGGGTTTTGACTGTGCATTCTATTTGGCATTTTAAGACCAATACACAGATTTATAATGTCAGAAACCTTGGCTCCATCCCAGAATAAATCCAAAATGTTGGGTGTGTAAGGTATAAATGAGTCCATTTGCAAGTCCTTTGATATAAAACCATTTGAGCCTCAAAAGGTCATTGCAGCTTCAGAACGACAACACTGAACCATATATACTGGATGTCTCTTTTTCAGTTAAGAAATTCACGAAAGGTGAAATTTCAATCCATTCTAAACATGGCGTGTTGTATGCCAACAAGCTGAGGCCAACTGTAAATTCTCGTAACTGAAAAGCAACGAAAAAAATTTTGCTTTAGTAATCAGCAGCTAGTGTGGCAGGAAGACTGAACCTATATTTTTAATGTTCTTGGAATATTAACGGACTATTTCAAAAGCTATTGCATAATTCCATTACGAGTGCAGCCACTTATGTCCTCTTAGGTCTTCAGTCTTCCATTAGTAACACCAGCACCATGTGCTAGCAGCAAATAAGGTATCTATTCCACCTTTCAGAGGAGGAAGATATAAAAGAAGTTTGCTAATGGCTAACTTCTTCCCACCTCCAACTGCAACACTGTTTTGGAAGGGGCGTACGGGAACAACAACTTGCTTGCTCTGACTTCTGTCCAAAGAGTGATGACTTTTTTTGATTTCAAACCTTATCTTCTCATTTGTTTGTTAGTTTTTGCAAAAGCTTCAAAATGTTGCATTTTTGGAAAGTGGTTGGGAAGAAGAATAGGAGTTATAGTACATTTATAAGGAAGAGACTGGGGATCAGTGATCTCAACTGTGTTGTCACCCAAAAGTGATTGATTGAGACCAGACATGACTGCAGTCAAGATCACTTACTCTGCATATGATTAACGTGTTTTAGTGTTGACGGCATGCGTGGCTTTAATGCTTGGGCAGACAGAGAAAGAGAAACTTGATGAAAGATGCCTTCCATCAGTCAGGAATGGCAAACAGCCACCAAAGAAAAGGAAGAGCTTAACATCTTACTGAAATAAACAGCTATTTATTAGCAACTGCAGTGCAGATGTTGACTTGTGGTAGGACAAAGAATGCATCTATATTCATCTGTGGAAAGGAAAAGCCTCAGTCTTATACAAATGAAAAACCTCCTTTTGTCCCAAAAACGGGATTGGGGTTTTTGTTGGTTTTGTTAGGAGCTGGAACTCTGGAACTGTTAGCCAGCTGGAACTCCCCTGGTCCCCAGTAGCCATCCCCCCACCCCACCCCTGTGGACTCACTTTTAGAGACCCACTCACTCCCTGGCTCCCAGACCACCTCACCTACTCCCCGGCTCACCTGGTTTGATCTCTGCTGTTGCTCATACACTCATTTGCACACCCACACTTATTCCAGTGGCTGGCACCATGGACCCATGGGTCCCTGTGACCCAAGATCCCACTCCAGTTGCTGGCATTGACATCCACTCACTGGGGTTTCCGCAGTTGGTAGCACCACAGACACACAGACCCTCCAATCTGTGTTCTGGCTGCACTCACACCCCCAGGCACACACATACACATGAGAGTCCCTCACCTGAGGAAAGAGTAAAAAGGGATTTTAAAGGAATAAAAGGAATTTTTAAAACAGCATTTTAAGTGAGCAGTTTTGGTGCTTTCAAGATTGCCAACCACTATTCTCCAGTTCTCAAGTCTCAAAATGAACACACATATACTGGAAAATACCAAAATGGACTGGACAAAACCATAATAAAGCTCAGTTTAAGTGGTATTTCACTTGGAATATAGAAAATGCCAGCAGTTGGGATCTGGTATTTTTCCTGTACTTTCAGAATTCTGAGGGGGAAAAAAAAAAAAGATATTTTCTGAGAAAGTTAATTACTGTTTACAAAAAGTTTAAAAAATTTTGAAACAAATTTAGTCTTCAGAAGACTGTACTTCCTTTTACTCCTTTTACTGTTTTCTGTGTAAGAGATACCTGGTATGTGCATGTTCTTAATTGGAGCCTATTTGTGAGTTTGAGGACCAAGCCTGACAAAACAAATTCTGTATTTGATAAATAAGAAGCAACAATTTAGTAAATAATTTTAAAAGCATTTTTAGAATTTATTACATGACGCAGGACTTCTGAGATGTCCATTTCCTTCTGGACCAAAAACTGGAAGCCAGGTAAGATACTCCAGAGCACCTACATGTAGGATATTGAACTGGAAACCTCATTTTAGGTGAACTCAATCTGTCAGGATTTAGGGGAGAAGAAACTGAGTAGAGCGGAGCCTTGTTTCACAACCTGCATCATCCTCAACTTCCCTTGCCAGTTCTCTTCATTCACTTTGTGGTGGTTCAGCTTTCATCTCCAAAATTAAGATGATATTTCCCATCCTCATAGTTTTGCTGTGAGCTTAAAATCCATTAACGTTAAAATGGTAAAGGCGGTAGTGTTTACAAAGAGGAAAATGTCAGTTGAAAAGTACAGTTGAACAGTGTAATGTGTTTATGCCAATAAAATAAGGATGATTATTAATGTTGGCTATGGCTAAAGCAAAACCTATTAAAATGAGTTGACTATTTATGAAAATATTTTTAGTTTTCTATGCCCAACTCTAATACTAAGAACCTCATTAAGACAGATTTAAACTTGAAGGAAAATGCCAGAGTGGCTGGATAAAATCCAGTTTTGTTAAACCAGGGTTTCTTTTAATAGCTATAGTCAAATAAGCTGTTTCCTTCATGCTTTCTCCTAAATCCTTGTGTTTTAACAAACCTAATATGCTTATAGTTACTTTCCTACATTCTATCCCTATCCTAACTGCAACTACTAATTTTGCTTTTCTTCAGTCATTAAGTAGGAAACCTGTTGACTCATTTAATAAGAATCCATGCTACTGAACTCAGTTTTCATCTCCCAATTATTCAGTATATCTGATAAAGATTACCCAATCTTCCTGACTCCAACACAGCCACCTGAGTTTTATTTCACCTTAACTATTGTAATTTGCATTTCTATATAGTCATTTCCATTAGCCATTGTGCCTTTGTCCCTGTGTTACAGAGTCCTCTTTATTGAAAACTGAGATGAAGTATTCATTTAATTTTGAGCCAGACCCATATTATCTTTTAGACAATACCCATTTTTAACACATTGCAACTCCACTTTTTCCCCATTTTCTGGAAAACCTTTTTCACTTCTTGTAAGACCTTGCAAAGGAAATATCTCCGCTTGACTTTCAACAATTCTGAATTTATGAATAAGAATTTGTTGAGGTCCACCCTGTGAATAGTCCTATCTACCCGCTGAGATATAGCCCTGCCATTTATTTATCAACAGTACCTTTTCTGTTACAAATCTAGTTGACAATGACTCTTTTTACTCAGTAACCTTAATCTTCCATTGCCTCTTGTTTATTATCCTCTCAATGCCACATGCTCTCCATTACATCTCAAACATCAGGAACTTACAAATCATCTTTAGAAGAGGCCAACTGAAAATAGCACAGGAGTGCCTTGTACCTGACTATTGTGAATTGTGAACATCTTCGGAGAATCAGCACTGTTTTCCATGCAGACACGTGCTGCTGCATCCTTTCTCCACTATCTGATTTTGACTACAGCTTCAATGTGCCCGTTCACTACTTATTTTTCTTTAGCAGAATAAGACTTAAAGTATATATATATCTCTAATAGACAGCGCTGTCCTTGAAACAATTTATGCAGGGTTTCTAAGATGGAGGTGTCAAAGAAATTGGCAAGATATACCACTTGCTGCTGGATACCACTAGCTACAGAAGACAGAACTCGCTGGAGTTACACCTATTGCAGATATAGGAAAAAGGAGGAAGGCGGGCCAAGATGGTCCTGATTCTCTGCAGTAGCTTGGGCCTGTGAGGGACAGGGACAACCTATGATCTAAGTGCTTTCATTCCCCTGGTTATGTAAGATCAGAAGAAAAGCAGATTGAGGTCTAAAAGGATCTCTTATGCTGCTGTACAACAGGACTAATTTCAATACAGTCAGATCAGACAGAGAAGCACAAAAGTTTTGCTGGCTAAAATCAAGGCTGCAGTAGCGAGTGGCAGACACACGGTGCAGCCTCCTTGGAGGGAAGCTCTAAGCTCAAAACAGGAGCTCTCCTCCTGTATAGGTCTTCCCTTAGACCACTCACTTGAGTATTATGAAACTCTAAGGTGTACCCCAAGACTGGGCATACTCAATACATAAAGACTGCTCCCTAACCTCAGCCAATGGCTAGAACGTGCTCTTACACAAGGGCATACTCTTATTTTCTTTACAAAAGCATACAAACGTACATCTCAATGCCGTTAATATTCTTTTCATCTGTATAAATGGTATGTTCTTTAAAGTTATCTTAAGTAGTCTATATGTACTCTCTATACTTATGTCCTATACATTGAAGAAAAGGTATAAATTCTTTGATGTTTTGCTACTAAAAGGGAGAAAAGCGTCTCAATATAACTGCCATTTCCCTAGTGGAAATGTCAGACAAATCCCCCTCTGTTTCTTTTTCTCCTTCACTTTCTAATAATACACTGAGGAACTTTTTAAAAAAGCTACATATTCATCATCACAAATGAAACTTCACATTTTTCTGGCTGCGGAGATGGTAATTATAGGTTTGCACTTCTAATTGAAGCATTGATGAACATGCCCCACACTGCAGCAAATATAAAATAATTGTTAGGCAGACTATGTGGTGTTCTGGGGGAAAAAAACCTAAAGAGCAATTGAAAGCAGCAGCATGAATCCTGATAATGACTACCCCAATGGCTTATTTCCTAGTATCATTTACTGCCAGGAGAAATTAAACTGGTGGGGGCAGGATGTTTTTGCAGAAAATGACAAGCTTCTGGTTCTTCCTTAAATAACAATGCACCTGATGCCTGAAGGCCAGTTTCAACCACCCTATTTGTAACCAGTACAACCACTCCTGAAGGTAAATCAAAAGGGGCAGAAGCAAATTACTTTTTTTTTTTTCTCCTCTCTGGCAAAAGAGTTCCGAAAGAACCAAACCAAAAAAATCAACAGGAAACCCAAACAGAACAGATTAATAACTTCCTACATCTCTTAGAAGGACAAATCCAAGTTTGCCACTTACAGCACAGAATGGAAAAAAACCCTTCGGTTCATGGTTGATTGCTCCCTTTCTCCCCTCCTTGTTCACTAATGTCTAGCTGCTTTGTACTTGTGCCTCAGTCTGAGGCATTTGTTAGCAGCACACTTGAAGCTGACAACAACAGAGAGATGGCACAACAAAACAACTCCCCCGGGGTTCTCTTGAGAGCAGCAATAGATCCAGTGTCATCTCGACCAAACGTCTGCTTTGCATAGTTTAAATAAGGGCAACAGAGTCCATCAGTCTCGGAAATTACTAATATTGACGGTCTGTCCACCTATATAACTTAACAAGATAATTTATAGCTTATGCAAAACTATGGTAATTTACATTGGTGGAAATAAAAACTCTAGGCCTGGATTTTGTTTATTAGAAAGAAAAAGCTAAAAAGTTAGGAACGGTGTATAGCTTACCAAAATTTTGCTTGCATTTCATCCAAGTGGTTTGGGTTGAGGATTACCGTCTGTGTTATCACAGCAAAATTTCAACCAGTTAAAAATTGATTTAGTTCAGGACAGGAACAGGAAAATAAATTATCTCCATATTTCTGACCGTTGCTCAAGTTTGCAGTTTGTTGAAAACAAATGCAAAACTGGAAGAGTAACAGCCAGAGGGTATTCTGCTGTTAGCTAATAAAAGTCAGATCACAAATAGTTGTTATTCCAGATATTCAGCTCATGCTTGTTGGTAGAAAAAAAAAAAAAGTCAGCTTAAAACTAATTACAAAGGAAAAAAAAATTAAATACTTTTTACAGTAAGAATAACTAAAAGCATTTTGAATTATGAAGGGAAAAGGTAGGTACTATTTTCTGAATTTCTCCTATTACAAAATAGAAGTTTATTTCTTTAATACTCTTCATACAGATTTTCATAAAAAAAGAATCCTGGTTCTTAAGTACTTTGAACCTGACAAACAATGAAAGAAAAACAAACAAACCAACCAACCCCGAAAAATCATGCAGCAAGAAAGCCTTCTTAATAAAGAGAAGGAACTGAGAGACATACCTGACACTAAGTGTGCTTTAGAGGATTCCCATTAAAGGCTCCTGTCTCACTGAAGGAACAACATCACAAACCTCCAGGTAGCACTTTAAACCACTTAGATTGAACCTCCTGTGCTCAGCTGCTTGGCATTTCTGAACTAGCTAATTAATGCCAATATTTAGCACAGGAACAGGTGGGAAAACTAATGACTAATTTCTTCTCTCTTCCAACTCAACAACCACCACTGTCTTTTAAAAATACAATTCTTACCACTGCCTGCTGATTCCATTTCTTGTCAACCTCGTTGCTCCACCATGGGGCTGCAATAAAGGAACAGCTGGATGCAGCATTCTACTGCAAGTGGAACAGCTTTCTGCAACAAGAGCCTCGTCTTAATGTGATCACATAGCCTCCTTCGGATGGGTCAAAAAATGTGAACTCTTCTAACAGGAAGGCCAACAGCATGTGTGCTGCAGGTGGTACTCGTTCAGTTTGACTGCTGAGTCAGTCAAGCTTACTTACTAAACTAAGTAAGCTCCATTAGAAGAGGAAGGGAAAAGGAAGGTACACATTTTTTGAAACTGTATTTTTCAGGCATATTTGACACAAATGAAGGAAGGCAGGACAGATCATTAAATTTAGGCTTTTTATTCAGCAAATCAGTAATAAAGGTATTCACTGAAGATATTAGTAAGTGCATGCAAATGTCTGCTCTGAATCAGCTGAAAGAGGAGATAGTTTAACTGTGCATGAATTAAAGCTCAACATTTTCAACTTTTTGTCACTCCAGCTCCTTCAATCTGTCTCTATTAAGTACATTGGTAATATTTAGCAATAGCGTAATTTCCTTTTTCTGGTCGCATGATCTTGTCAGTGGTCACAGAAGTTTTGATCAGGCAGATCTAGGTCTACAGCAGCTTCTTCATCTTTAGTTCTGACATGCTCCAATCTTTATATAAATATTATCTGAGCTAAAGAAAATTATTAACACTCTTAGAAGAAAGATATGATCCTAGACCTTTCTCCAGTGATCACGCATAAGAAATGTTCCATCCCCTACTAATAGAAGAGGTAAGTGAACTTGCTTTCACCAGAGTTTAAGGGAGTGAAATTCATGCTGGGTAACTGTGTAGGGCCATTAGCTCTGCTTTGGCCTTGGGCTGATCAAGGTCTGGGAATTTTTGCTGGGACTTCTTTGCTCTTGAGAGGAAAATGTCCAGGTATTTTTGAATATTTTTTTTTTTTTTGTTAGACCTAAGGAAAGCCATTGAAAAGTTTCAAAAATGTTTTAATGACAGCAAAAACTGCTCAGCAAAATTGCCATACATCTGCAAATAGTTTTAGCTGCTAAAAACCAATACATTTTGCAGCCTAATACCCTCACAGTAAAACTCTGTACCAGGCTTTTGAACTGCATACGTGATAAAGTTTGGTAGAACATAAATGTGAGTTTTAGCACTATCTAAAGCTGCAGTCAGGAAATCCTGAAATGGTAAGTGAAGTTTAACAAAAAGAAATTGTTGATTGATAAAGAATATGTCTGTTGCATGAGTCAGCTGTGTGCTCAGTTCACACTGTCTTTGAAAGGACTTAGGTCTTTCCTTATATCCTTTTGGAAAGCTGAACTTAATAGCTTTACAACAACAAGCAGTGAGAATCTAGAGGGAATTAGTAAGTAATAATTAGAAAAAAAATTACAAGGATTTCACTTCTTCAGATACCAAGAATTTGTGTGTATTCAGCTACTCTTGCATTTAAACATCATGTAAACAAGATCAGTTTTGAAGTACTTCATATGTTGGCTTTAAACTACTGCAGCTGGGTGGGGGAAATAGGTTGAAGAGCTAAGTCTGAAATAAGCATTTGTTTAAAAGTATCAGTTTAGTAAAAGCAGACTCTTTAACATAAAAAAAAGGCATGAATTTACAGGAGCTCAATATTGTGCAGAACAGGCTATTTAGGCAGGAAACAAAAGGGCAAAGTAGTGAACTTAATTCTGCACAAGACAATTCCAAAGTCATTCTTTTCCCTCAGTGACCATTGTGTCCACATGCATAGATTTCCAGGGGTAAAGTTTAGTAAGTGTTATATGATTTGGTTAATTGTTCTAACATCCACTAACAGAAGTCACTGCTAAAGTCTGGCATAGCTTTGGTCTTTAGAAGTTTAATACAAAGAACAACATTGCTGCTGCATAGAGTTCTAATTCTGAAAGCTTGTTATTTATTGCCACTATTTTTTATTTGTTAACCTCAAGTGAAAAATGTCAAGGCTCAGTTGATTCCTTAGCTGACATTAACCAATGGAAACGAGATGTATCACAGAGCAGAAAGATAACTCGCCTGCATACTTAGCACAGTAAAGATCGTATTTTTTTTACCAGTCATTTAAAAATAAGAAGGTTTGGGTAAAAAAAACCCAATATTGTAAGATTCTATGAGTATGATATCTATCAATAGTATGGTATATATATGCCATATGGAATAACAATGAAAAAATTGAGCCCATTAAGGCGAGTGTGCTGGACTTTTCCATTGTCTGTCAAAATAGTATTAGTTTTATTCTGACCGTGAAGCTGCCTCTTTAGAGATAGACAACTCAGTCCACTGCATTATAATTTAGTGTCTAGTTGTAATAACTCAGTATTAAAATCTGAAATGTGGCACTGAAAATAATTAATGACAATTTTTGAGACAAGTTTTATAGCCCAACCTTACAGTCAACATTCAGTCCCACCCTCAGTCCATGAACTATTTTATTCTGATTGGCTTTGTCCTTGAATAATTTTTTCATCTTTGATTCCCAAGTTTCTTGAACCTTGTTCATTATGTCTTATACAACATGCAAATTATGTGCAGTCACAATGCCATATTTCTCCCATTTGATATTAATTCTTTAGCTACTGGACTTTGGAATTGCATGTCACTCAAAAGCCCCCTAATTCATCTGTACCCGCAGGCAAATACTGAAAGATATCATGATATGAGGTCCCTTCCAGAATTTCTGTGTTATTATTTTTCCATAGTGTCACTCCTATTTGCTGCTCTGTTCTGCTCCACTGCTATAATTAAAACATTTTAAAATGAATGGCAACTTTTTAGCAGAAAAGTTGCCAAATATTATACACACACACACACACACAAAAAGAGGAAAACTTAAAAATTTACTTAAAAATTTATGATGATATCCAATGCTCCAATGCTTGTGTTTTAATAGGATTTTTAAACACGCAGCCATAAATGACTGCATTCCAGAACAATAATTTTTCTTATTTGTAGGTAGCTCAAGTCAGTCACCTAAGAGCAGTTAAAGCAATTTAATGGAAACAATGACTAATTGCTTCAGAAACATAACAGTGGTGTAAATGATGACACTTCCTATATGGTGATTTTAATGACTGTCCAATGAGTGGATATATTAAGTGATTGGAAGGGAGGATAACAAAGTTTTCTTCCTTCTTGTTCGTTAGCTACAGTAGTAGTAATCCACAATGAAGGACAGTCTCATCTGCAAAATGGGAAAGCAATTTACTATGAAACAGCACCAGCATATTTAGTATCTGTGTGACATATGCAAGCAAAAGACAGAAGTACTTATGATGGGACAGGACTTCAGGCAGAGTATCTAGATTTCATCAGATCATAAACTAATACATTTAACTTTGTAAAATAACAGGAAATCCAGAGACATCAAATAGAAATAAAACAGGTTTCTAAATCAGCACATCTCTATCTCCCACATATCCTTACAGAACAACTTTCTCCAGGGTTGCACTCAGGTGACAAAAAGTTCCACAGTCCCCTCTAGGACTTCCAGAAGTGTGTTTCTTTCCAGCACTTTGGAAGTGTGACTCCTTGTTCCTTGAAGGGCTCCCCTCCACCCGAGGAGCTTTCTCTCCTGCCTTGCCAGAAGGTGCACCTCTCCATGCAGAGGTCTACTTACCAAGAAAGCGTTCAGGGTACATTTACCCTGAGCATTAATCCTATTTATCTTATTTATTTAATATTCATCCCATTACATATATAATTTATCCTATTTGTATATTATATCCTATTTATCTTACAAGTAAGATCCAATTAAGAGATTAAACCCAACAAATTAAATACCGCAGTTGAAAGGATTACACTTTATTACCTTTTCAACCTGACTAAGCCTCCTCCTGTTTATTCAGCTGAATCTAACTAGAAGTGGTAGTATGTTCCAACATGCCATGGTATCTACCAGTCAACAGAGTAATAAAGGATGGTGCCAAGTACAAAATCAAACTCTGTTTATACTTTTATCAATATGCTTAGTTGGAAAGGATACATTTTTTTGTAGTGAAATAGCATTCTCTATAATAGGCATATGTATAGTTTTATATTATGAATAGAATCTCGTTTATTAATCTTGAACTGTCACTTCTCAAGTGACTGATATATAGTTAAGGGTCTAAATTTATGTGGCTTATTATTGGGAGAACCAGCTTGGAAAAGTCTGCAGATGAAGATGGTCGTTCCATAGCAATTCTGTGATTATTATCTGCCAAACCATCCATCCTCTGCAAATAATGTTAACAGAGTATGCCAGATCAGAGCTTTGCAGAAGCTGCCAGTTCTATTTTGTGGTAACATTTGAGACTTTGACATTTGTTTAGTTACAGACTAGAATAAAAATAAAAGAAAATAATTAAAAAGTACTTAACTGAAAATTAAATCTCAATTTGTAGATTTCATCGTGAGATTTTCCACTGTGTAAGAACATTTATATCTCCTTATGGTTAGAGCACAGGCTTCAGACAGATTCATAGTCATGACATTTGGGTGCTGATTCAGGGGCAATTTTCCACATCTCAATTTATGCTGACAAGAGTGGTAATGTAAGTCAAGGTCTCCCATGTTGCACAACACAACCTTTTCCATGAAGTTGCAGAGCACTTAAGCGTGTTGTGTTGTTTCAGCAAAGTCAGACTTCTCGGCAAAAGCAAAAAATCACTGAAGCTAGAACCCTTAGACACTGATCTCACTGCACATTTAGATGATATTTTAACCAGAAGTGCTTATTAGTTCTCTCATACTGTGTCAGCTGGATGGAGATATACTTATTATTCACTTGAAATTTAGCTCAAACCCATACAATTTCACTAAAACTTTATAAATAATGTTACATTTTCCTGTTCTTCCTCTACAACCATTTTTATTGCCTCCAGTACAGGAACAAAACCAGCACAGCCCTTCAGTTGATGACTCCTGATATGTAGATAATTTCTGCAGAGTAACAGGCATCAATTAGAGCATCATTCCAGTTGATCCAACTTGCAGTAGAAATTTGAGATGACACGGATCAGCCCTACAATTCATGGAGCAACATTACTGTTAATTTCTTGCAGAGTGGGAGTAGATGAGTCAAAAGCATTTTGAGTGCAGATGACTGCATATTGAGCTGTAAACATAGCTTAATTTTACCTTTAGCAGTCATATTCCCCTTTGTTAGACTTAAAGTTGCCAAAGATCAGAGCTTATGGAACAACAATACACGCTTCCATAAAACCTTTCTTTAAGGGACAGCTTCTTTTATATTAGACTACTCAGATTCTTAAGATAAGACAATCCCTAGATGGAGCAGAAGGCACTGATGGTAAGATCACAGAAGAGTTTGGGTTGTGGAGGAGTCTGCTGTCAATGGGGAAACAGGCAACTTAATTACTTGTTAGTGATCTAAAGGAAAAAATTATGCTAAACAAATTACATAAATAAACAAAACAAATTGAAAAGCCTTCACTAACTATTAAGGAAAGATAAAACATATTTCAGCTGAGCATTCAACCACAGAGTAGAAAGAACAGCAGCTTTGATTATGATAATAGCAGAAACAAATTCATGAGCAAGACCTATCAATGTAGCTGCTAAAAGCTACTGTATGCTTTGCCAAATTAAAAAAGTACAAGATTTTTCTTTGTGAATATCCTACTGCAACAAATTCTTTTAAAATCCCCTTTTAAATATGTTGTCTTTCATTTTGAAAGCTATAGAAGAATCATAGATTTATGAAGTTAGCAGGAAAGTTTTCTTTTTGTTAGGTTATTTCAAAACTGAATATTATGGAGTTCCTTGGAATTTCTTCTGCTTTGTTTAAAACAGCCACTGACACAAACAATTGACCATAAAATTATATCTCATGTAACAATTACCATATTACTAACTATTAATAGCTTTTTTTTGGAAGCTGAAGAATGTGAAAGAAAGGTAGGATTTGCTGTCTCTGATTAGAGAGTAGAACTGTCAGAGCAGTTATTTTGCTTCTCAAGTTACATGATTTAATAAGCTTTACCGGAAAAGTCCCCTTAACATGCACAGAGTGAATTATGTGCTAGTATTTATGTTGGTAGGTGAAAAAGTTCTGACCCATGCAATAATCAGGTGGCAATTTAGAGCTGAGATAATTCTGTCACTGGAAAGTCTTGCTATTGATCAAAAGATCATCTATTCTAAAAAGTACAAGAAAGAGACAAAACCATTGTAAATATACATCAGTGTGAATCTTGTTTTAAGAATAGTAGGTCTTCTGGATGTCTTAAGTTGTTTATTAGTTTGCTGAGCATTCTTCATTCATCATTCACAACATGCTATTAGGCTTAACACATAGTTTACCGACTCAAATTATCTTTAAATACAAGAAAGTAAGGTTTCTGAGATTTCCTGGGGTCCTTAAAGCTTTTGCAGTGTTGATCCAGACTGAAATCTGCAGGGCCAGTGTTTCTAACTGAACCACCTCACTACTAACAGATAAGTAGAATACAGGCTGACTGATGTCTTGGAGCATTAGAGTCAGCACGTGATGGCATGGCAGTGTGAATTGCAATAAGGAAAAAGACACAACAGGATACAGATATTTACTATGAATAAGATTTTTCTTTAGTCTTAGAGTCCTTCTGCTATCATGGTGACAGTCTGAAAGAAGTTTGACAAATTCTGAGTTCCCAGAACCTCTCAGCATATCTATATTTTGAGATTTATTAACATTTATTCAGATAAGGCCTTCAGAGATCCCTTTTGTCTTGAAGTCTCTACCTCAGTAGTGCATGGGCTGACCAGGATTTCCTTCCCTGCTACATTTCCCATGAACCAAATATTACAACTGAAGTGATGTTGGTGTTGCTACCAGAAAACTGCTTTAGCGTTGTGCACAGCCTGCTACACTCAAATAGAGTTAAAGAGAGTGTGACCGGAACACAGGCAGGTGAGGACTCATAAAAATGCAGGCTTCCACCCTGTGTGTTGTAACCACGTATTGTAAAATAACTATCCTGAACTTTGGCATCATGTATAGCTTTCATTTTACATCTCGATGACCTCGTTTTCCAGGAGGAAGGACCTCATATCATTATGCATAACCCAGCAGTTTTGAAACCAGCTGTAGCAGAGAAACCTAGAGTAACGAGGGCAGGAAGGACTACAGGGATTCGAGATTTAGTACATTGGTGAAAATGCAGCTAAATACGCCTGCAGGCAGCGGCAGCTCTAATGCTTTTGTGGGAGCGAATTAAAACTCAGAAGCAAAGGATATAAAGTTCTGGTGGGGCTAATTCCCAGGTAAGACCTCCCCCTGCCTGCAGTGCATGAGGAGACAGAAGGAGGTGGCCAAAACATTGTGAAAAGTAAATTTTCATCCTTTAGCTAATTTTTCATAGCAGGAGGAAAACAGCAAGGTAACTAAACAGCAGTGTCAAAGGACACAAAAGATACAAGCCAGTCCTCAGATTCATAAATATGATTTCCCAAGTACTTCTTGACTTCTACTCCTCTTCAAATGTCTACAGTTATATCTCCCTTTGAAAAAAACAAAATATAATACTGTCCCAGCTGTTTAGAAGGAAATTCCATTTACCTTCTTCTTGTGGTTAGAAGACACAAGTCCTTTCCCTGACTTGCTTGCTTTCTGCTGTCTCACTTTGAGCCTCACATACTGCTCTGTAGTGAGGATAATGCATGTGACTGGGTAACACAAAGCAGTCTTCCTTGCTATGAATGTCTTTCAATTACCTTTCCAAAAAGAGCTGATTCACCAAAGAAAAGACAAATGCCACACCAAGAATGTCTTTAAACTAGAGTCAAGTTAATAACTAATGGAAAAACACTCAGGTAAAGCAGACCTTTCTGTAATTTAGTAATTAATTATTATTTTGAATCCAACCTCTGTATTCAAACAATCAGTTTTGTGCATTAAGAGAAAGGAGGGAGTAGAAGTGTATACCCAGGGTGAATCCAGTTGAGTGTTCCTAACACAATCAGGAACTGTATTGTTTGGAATAAACTGGGTTAATATACTGTTCCATATTTCTGCTCCAGAAAAAATATTTTCATAGGCAATCTTGCCTTAGCAGCCAATACAGTCTTCTCACTGGCTGAGCCCAAATGATCTCTACTCTTGCCCTTTTAACTCCTCATTTTATGGCTAATGCTGACAACAGGTCAGAGAGAACAAGGCTAAATACAGTAGTTGTAGCTTATGCCTTCCTGATAGCCGCAAGGCCTACACACTTAACCAGGAGGACAAAAGAAATTGTAATTTATTTTTGTGCTAGCCAAATTCTGAGCAGTTGCAGTGTCGAAATTATTTAATGGCTTTGGATTAGCCACATCCCATCCTGTCTGAGCCTTGCTCCTTATCTCTAATGTCAAGGGCTGTGAGTGGGAACAGTACTTGTATGAGAGGCCCAGTAGTAGACCTCTCTTGCATATAACAAATATCGGGTTCGCAGCCTTTTTGTACGTTAGCAGTACTTTGAATGGGAATGCTAGTGCTAGGAAAATAATCAGCCCTTAAATATTTATTAAAGCTTATTCAGATGCCTTAAATACATGCTGTATATTTTATTTAGATATATTTTAGCACTGTAACCTCTCTCTGCAGCCTTATCATTTTAATTTTTCACATAATTCAATATCCAGTGAAGCCTCACCTTCTTGGTAGGTTGCCACAGGTTTGCCAGGTTTGTATGTAGCATCTCAGACTATTCCAGAGGAATAAACACAGGTAGGATTAGGGAAAGGTTTTTTCTCCCTTTTCCCAAAATAAAAGTACATTCTATTGATCACATGCTGTAAGTAGGCACTTTAGGGCCAAGCAATGGTTCCAGCAGAAAAATAGACAGAAAGGCAAAAGATCAAGAGAAGCTCAATTAAAAATGAATAATACCTGTTCTTCTGTTAAGATCACTGTCACTGATATGACAATCAAAAAACACCAACACATTGTCAGTGGTGGATAAGAGCTGGAAAAATCTCATACAATCTGTTACTCATGGCACAATGTCCACTTTTCCTCCCACTTCATTTTTTTCATTAAACAAGTCACCAGAAGACCCAAACTCTAGATGTAAAGAAAGAGGTTTTTGAGGCCTTGAAACTAGGGGATTGGTAGAGAATTGTGAATTCAGGATTTTCTTTCATCTAAAAAAAAACATTTTACATATCCAACAGAAGAGTCATGGTTCCTATTTTTTTACTTTTTATTTTATTTTTATTTTAAATTTTTGATTTGCTGAGAAAGGGCTCTTATAGTCTGATGTGCTAAAATTCAAGAACCACTAGAATCCATTCCAGGACCAAGAACAATTATGGTTGTACTGCATTGAACATTTTCTCAGATGTATGGACCATGCAGGTTGGTATCATGTCATCATCTGTGATAAGCATCAGTTGTTTTGGGGAAAGACTTTAGAGGAGAGGTAGCAAATAAACCCTCTAACAGAGGGGATGGGGAAAGGAAGGGATTACCAAATATTTAGACCATGGCAGTATTTAGTCTAGGAGTATGGAAGCTTTGCTTATAATTCTGTCTTATTCTTTCTCTTTTCTATGTAATTATGGATACTCTGGCCATCTGTAGAAACAATTTCTGAATTTTTTCAGTTTTGTCTTTGAAATTCTTGTGAAAGGGTGTTTTTCTGCCTAATGCTGAGCTGTATGAAGACAAATGTCGTATTATCAGCATTTGAATAGATCACTTTTGTCAGCCATTCCCTGTTTGTCATGCTACGCACACCGCTCAGAGGAAGTGCTCAGGTCCAGGTTAGACAACTGCCCATACCTTTTATCTGCAGGTGTGTCTTCATGGCTAGTTTTGACTGCTAACAGCTGCCATTCCCAAGAAGTCTTTAATGAACCTTTACCATCAGTCTGCTTAAAGCAATCTCTAATTCCCTCTTGAAGATACCTTGGTGACTTTCCTGCAATGGCTTTGATGTAGCCTGCTGCGAGGTCAGATGGGAAGTGCAGGCAGACTCAGGTGAAGGCTTAATTTACTCTGCCAAGAGCAGATATAGGTGTCACATGCTGGGCCATGTACTGTAGGCAGCTTGGGCTATAGAAGACTCCCCGAATCCAACCAAGCAAAGCAAAACCACCTGCCCTTACTGTCTAGACCCTTCAATAGATCAATGGAGGGTATATTTTTATCATTTTTCCTCTACTTCAGATTACTCATTGCCAGTCTAAAGAAACCAATGTCAATGATAACCAATTCCTTTTTTGCATTCAAAGAGAAAAAAGAACAAGTTTTTGAAATTTTCTGTATAAATAATATTAGTGATTTTCAGAAAACCTTTCGTTCATTGCTCCATCAATCTACAGCAAAAGTTGCTGTAATTTATGGTCAGGAAGAACATTAAAGAATAGGGTTTTGCACAAGTCACTTAAGCTCAGGCTTTGAAAAATGAGGTTTTGTAAATCCTAAACCTTTTCATTGTATTTTGTGTGAAACCAATAAAAATACTTCCATTTTAATAATAAAATATATAAAATAGTTTTCACAAGTTATATGCTATGAAAACAGCCATGCTTGAAAAGTGTAGTAAGTCGTGACAGAAATAAGATTTTAAAAAGCTCTTTCAATGCACATACCTTTTTTCACTTTTCCAAACTATGTATTTATTATCAGTTTTAC
Organism: Anarhynchus alexandrinus; assembly: GCA_008711295.1. Lineage (NCBI taxonomy): Eukaryota > Metazoa > Chordata > Aves > Charadriiformes > Charadriidae > Anarhynchus > Anarhynchus alexandrinus. Next base: position 831,475 of record VUYV01000042.1, read on the forward strand.
TGAGCCAGGAATAAAAAGAACAAAATATTATGACTGCATTTGGACAGAAAGTCTCATTATGCTGCTTACTAAAATGTTGGACTTGGACTCCACATCCAGTTTGCTACATATGTTAAAAAATAACACTAAATGGGAGAGAGTGGTATTTTTTTCTCCCTTTCCATCTCCCTCCAAGTATGAAGTATTTTAATTTAAAGCTGACTCAGAACTTACATGCATTACAGCACTAACAAGACAAAATAATCATTTTCATAGCTATGGAAAAAAAATCAAATGGGAAATGCTTTATGTATCTCTCTTCAAAGTGAGACTGCTAGGTACAAATCAAATTAGGCGAATGCTTTTAAGACCCCTAGTAAAAAAATGAGCCACCACCAGAGAAAAATCCCTAAGAAAATCATAAATAGGGAGGAGGGATGATTTTGAAATAAGAAATCAACTGAAAATCAGTTTCTTGAGCAATGGAAAGCAAAACACAAAACCAAACAAAAAAATCTTCAGTAGCTGTTGTAAATGGAAGGAAACAAAATTTCATAAAGCTGAAGCAGTTCAGTGCCATCTAAGAAGAAGACGTGATATAATATAGCCTGAGATAAGCTCCCTGAAAGGGAATGAAACATTCTCTAAACAAAGAAGTAGTAGGTTAGTCTGAGTATATACAAATATTTGTGTGTGAAAAACTGACTTCTTACAAGTACTATTAATACTTTGCAAATTACAGAAGGTAGTTGGCCTGACAATATCTCAGGTTATTTTTAAAAGATGATCTTTAAAAGATGATCTTTAAAAGATGATCTTTAAAAGATATATGCATCAAACCCCAGAAGTCCTTTTCTTACCACAGACAAAGTTATAAGGGTATGTGTGGTTTTAATAGATACATCTGGTTTGTGTGGCTATCGAAGAGATATTCTTACAGCTGTCTTCCACTATGGTGAGGTCAGAAGGGTTAAACTTCTCGAGTAATTACTAATACTGGCAAGGAATTAATTTGCATGGAGAGAACTGAGTATTGATGCCAAATGTTACGTAGTCCCAAGCAACCCAGACTGAGAAGGGAAGCCCCGTAGAAAGCGTTGGGAACACTCTTGGGAAAAGTCAGTAAAATGAACTCAATGTGTTTATAAAATGTGCCTCCCACAGCTTTGTTTACCTTGCTCTACGTTTACCTTTTTTTTCACCTGTTGAGAAAGGGCAGCTATATGAGATTATAGAAGTGGGTTGTGTAGCTGAAGAGTGTCTGAGTAGCTTTTACGTTTCTGTATTTCTTGCCAGAAGGTCAGCTTTTGGAAAATCCTTTCGGAAACATCCCAAGAAATAAGAATGTATTGAGAGCATACTACGTGTCCAAGTGGAAACAGAGATATGACTTCTGTTTTAGGCTGAAAGGATCAAGCGGAACTTGGAACAAAGATTCACTTCATGATTTAGCAGGTCTGGCACTTTTTTTTTTCCACATCTACAAGTTCAAAACACAATGCCTGGGGCGATATTTCCTAAAGGATATTTTCTTTTTAAAATCAAATTGAAACAAGTCTGATCATTAGAATTAATCAGAATTCTCCCATCATTTTTCATAAAAACAAGAATTCTACTCTCTTGTAGCACCATTGAATCTTGTAAATTTTCCTATACTTCCCATTGGATAGGGTATTCTTTTTAACTTCACATGTGAAATGTTATTAAGAATATGGTATGCCTCCTAAACCTTTCCCAGAAGGTGGTTACGTTAATTTGATTAAATATTCTGTATGAGGGGTATGTATAGCACTTTGGCATGCCCACTGAGAAAATGTGTTCGCTACGTTAATGTGATATTTAATATTGTTCTAAGTAATAGAAGTAGGCTTCAGGAAAAAAACCAAACCAAACCAAAACAGAAAAAATCCAACTTCATTTAAATAATGATTGATGGCAGCACATGACAACACAATAATTAATTTCCTGACTGGTGAAAACAAATCAATGTGTAATTTTAGATATTATTCTTCAAGAGAAGGAGATATTTAAGGCTTGGTCTTAGTCACATAGTGCAGACAAAATTCCTTCTGACTTTACATAAAGTTTCTGTGAAAGGGCCACAGCACTGGCCCTAACCAGAAAGAAGGAATTGGAGAATTTTGTATCAGAAGGAATCCCCACCCCCAGTACTCAGTAACTACTTTTATCTGGATAATTAATATACTTTCTGCAAATGACAAATAAATATGCTTGATTCAAGGACTCCCCTGGAACTTTTGTGGCATTTAAGAAAACCCTGATGCTTTCCTCCTTTAGAGAATAACCAATTACCATAAGAGCCTCACCTGTCCCTGAGTGCATCTCCCTACTTGTGGAGGCAGGATAAATGTGTTTTCCCTCTCGTAGTATTAACTCTTCCTATTTCTGACAGAGTATATTTCAGTTCCTCCTCAAAAATATGTGGGAAGTTGCCACATTGCACAGGCTAATCTTACCTCCTCAGTCACGTAATTAATTTGTGGGGCAAGAGGCTGGGTGGTACAATTTACTTGGTGTGGGCCAGGGTAAGGCTGGGATTAGAAGTGACTCCAGGATTGTCGTTTAATGCCTTACTACAGCCCCGAGTCTCTCAGCCTTGGCTAGAAGACCAATCTGAAAAGGCAAATTTGTTGTTGTCCTTTTTTGTATGTGTTATTTTTGTGGTTTTGTTTGAGATTTTTTTAAGATTACTTATAGACTATCTTTTTTTTTTTTTAATTTGGAGTGATTCGTTACAGGCCTCAAAGCAAACAGAAACACTTTATTCCAGGCTCTGGGAGAATTAAACCCATTTTATTTCTCTTCCAGACTAAGTTACTAGTAAGTAAGTCATTCTTTGAACCAAGAGTGGAATTTGGCCCCTCTTCTGGGCAGAAGGTTTGCTTCGCTGCAGAGCTGTTTGTGTCTCAGCCCTGGGAAAGTGAATCATAAAACCAGCTTTTTAATTAGCTGTAGGATAAATCTCCAAGAGAACTCTAGGATCTGTGACTAGTAAAATCTCTGAGCAAACAACCTGGATTAACTAAAGTTGAAAATGCAGTCTGTTGCTTAAAAACTAATACAAAATGACCGGCTGATTAACTGGCAAAGCAGATGTCTCAGGTGAATAATGGAACAAACCATCTACCAGCTGACAAACGAGATGACTGTGCTTTGTGGATAAATTGACACATATACAGAGTACTAATCCATGTCTGCTGGTTTAATTGACTAAAGCTAAAGTCTAACTCCAAATGTAAATAGCGCACAGTTAAATCTAATCTGAGATACCAGCAGTCAGGAAGACAGTGCTTCAGCTCCTCTAAAAGTTTGCGCCAGGCAGAATGCAACTCCTGCAGCGGATGTGCAGATTAGGGAAGGCTTGAAAGGCAATCAGCTCACTGGTGCTAACAAGTTAAAAATCATCACCCCTACTAACTTTCAGCACAGGCTGCCACTGGCAAACAGAAGGGACACCTGTGGCCAAGAGTAAAAAGGAACAGGATCCTTAACTAAGCTGCAGCAGAGTACTGTTTCCATAGCTTGGTATTTACCTTGATAATGCAGTCACGCAGTCACGCTTATTCTATTTCAAATTAAATTTTTTATAGGTATATGACAAATCATTACCAGTAACAATTGAAAATTTCACATACAGCTTCAGAATAGCATCTCTGTTTCAATGGGAAGTCATTCTTTTCATTCAGTTATTAATGTCTGGCTGTTTGTCATTACATAAACAGGTGGAGTTGATGAATATGCAACGAGAGAGACTGAAGCTGCCCATTTCTCCTCAATATGGCCTCCTGCTGCCCCGTCCACCTGCTTTGAATTTACTTCCAGAATGCAGCATTTTTCACCATTTGCTCAAGTGCTTTCTAAGGGGAGACTCCATCCCTAACACAATTTGTTTTTCAGAGGATTCAGAATATGGATTCCCCCAGCGCACCATGCTGTGCTGTATTACTGTAATTGTTATTAATATAAAGTATTCCCCAACTGCACAGAGTAGCGTAAAGTCGAACCACACTAAAAAATACTGTCAGTTAAAGTGTCAATATAGAAAAAACTAAGCAGAAGCAGCTTTGCCTAAGGACTAGAGCATGTAACCCTTTTGCTGTCAAATTCTTTACTAGTTGAGTAGGTCCTTTCAAATCAAGGAAGTTTCGTGGATAAGTAAAATAGGACTATGCCTCTGAATTAATGTTGAATCAACCTGAATGAAGGTTGTACAATGTAGCCCAAAAATAGCATGACAGAAAGGGAGTTAAATTAGATAGAGGCATAATGCATAGCTAAAATGACCCAATTTAAATTTATATCATCAGACCAAATAGTATTTGGATTTCCACAGTTACTGACTTCTTAAATTAGAACATTCAACTTGCAGTCTTGCAAATCATTATGATTTAGCAAGGCAAATGCTGCATGGAGGCAGAGATGGAATGACGTATCTGTATGTTTAAAATTGTTACCTGACATGGAGCTACAATACCTGTGCCACAGTTCAGGCTGATTAAACGTCTGGCACGCCAGAAAATTTTGAATTTATAGAATCATATAGTAGTTTAGGTTCAAAGGGGACTTCAGATTTTGTGTAACTCACTGATCACAGTAAGCCTACATAGATCAGGCCATTCAAAGACATCTGTAGTTGAGTCTTGAACACCTCCGGTGGTGGGTATTCTGGAACATCCCAAAGAATGGATGTTATAAAAAGCCACCTGGAATGTGTCCACGACCTCATTCCTCATCATTGTGTATCGCACCACTGTCCACCGTTGGTATTATTACTGACTTCGTCTCAGCAGAGATGAAGACCCTTAGAGGACATTTGAACACATCAAAACCACCAGGACAACTAATGCAGATATATCCATGCTGTCACTATGTCTGTAACCAGTTTCCAGAAGTCATGACAATCTTGAGGGATACGGGCCAAGTGAAGACTAGAGACAGTATGCTAAATTTTAGAACAAACTTTCAATTGTTTAAGTAATTAGTGGACAGGATCCCCTTAGGGACCAAGTTTCTGAACAGAACTGGCATCTGTTTAAGGACATTTTTCTTAGAATGCAAGAGCTCATGATTCTCATGTGTAAGAAATCAGGCAAGGAAGGATGTCAGCATAACTTAGTAAGGACCTCCTGGTCAAACTAAAGTGTAAGAAGGAAACGCATGGGCAGTGGAACCAGGGATGCATACCCTGGGAAGAATAAAGGGACACTGCCTAGATGGGTAGGGATGAGATCAGGAAAGCTCAGGCGCAGTTGGAGCTGAATTTGGTAATGGTTGCGAAGACTAACAAGAAGGGTTTTTACAGGTACATTGACCAGAAAAGGAAGATTAAAGAAAATGTACAGCCCCTGATAAATAAGACAGGAGAAACAGTAACAATCAACATGGAGAAGGCTGAGGTACTCAACAATCCTTTTGCCTCAGTTACCACTGGCAATCGCTTTTCCCACATCACTCAAGCCCCTGAACCCTCAAGGAAGGGACTGGGGGAATGAAGTTCTTCCCATAGTAGGAAAAGATCTGGTTCAGGATGACCTGAGGAACTTGAACATACATAAGTGCATGGGACCTAATGAGATGCATCCCAGGGACCTGAGGGAACTGGCTGATGTAGTTGCCAAACCACTCTCAGTCATATTTCAAAAGTTATGGCAGTCAGGCAAAGTCCCCAGTAACTGGAAAAAGGGAAACATCACACCCATTTTTAAAAAGGAGGACTCTGGGAACTACTGACCAGTCAACCTCACTTTTGTGTATGGAAGATCATGGAGCAGATCCCCCTGGAAGACATGTTGAAACCTTTGGAAGGCAGGGAGGTGATCCGAGACAGCCAATATGGCTTCAACAGGGGCAAATCATGCCTGGCTAATCTAGTGTTCTTCTATAATGTGGAGACTGCATCAGTGAACAAGGGAAGAGGTGCGAATGTCATCTACCTGGATTTCTGTAAGACCTTTAATATGGTCTCCCACAATATTCTCACCTCTAAATTGGAGAGATATGGGTTTGATGGATGGAGTGTTAGATGGATAAGGAATTGACTGGATGCCCATGTCCAAAGAGTTACAGTCAATGGCTCAGTGTCCAAGTGGAAACCAGTAATGATTGGTGTCCCTTGAGAGTCCATATTGAGACCAGTACTATTTAATATCTTTATTAATGACATAGACAGGGGACTGAGTGCACCCTCAGCAAGTTTGTGGATGACACCAAGCTGGGTGGTGCAGTGATTCGCTAGCAGGAAAGAATGCCATCCAGAAGGACCTTGACAAGATTGAGTAATGGGCCCATACAAACTCCATGAAGTTCAACAAGGCCAAGTGCAAGGTCCTGCACCTGGGTCAGGTCAATTCCCAATAATAATAAAGATGGGGGTATGAATGGATTGAGGGCAGCCCTGTGGAGGAGGACTTGGGGACACTGCTGGAAGCAAAACTGGACATGAACCAGCAATGTGCACTTGCAGCCCAGAAGGCCAACTGTATCCTGGGCTGCATCAAAAGAAGTGTGGCCAGCACTTCAAGGTGGGTGATTCTCCCCCTCTACTCTGTTCTTGTGAGACCCCATCTGGAGTACTGTATCCAGTTCTGGGGTCCCCAGTATAAGACATGGACCTGTTAGAGCGGGTCCAGAGGAGGGCCATGAAAATGATCAGAGGGATGGAACATCTGTCCTATGAAGAAAGGTTGAGAGAGTTGGGGTTGTTCACCCTGGACAAGAGAAGGCTCCAGAATACCTTATTGTGGTCTTTGAGTACTTAAAGGATGCTTATAAAAAGATGGGAACAGATTATTTAATAGGGCCTGTAGTGACAGAACAAGGGTAGATTTACTTTAGATATAAAGAAGACATTTTTTATGATGGGAGTGGTGAGACACTGGAACAAGTTGCCCAGAGAAGGTGTGGATGCCCTTTCCCCAAAGTGTTCAAGACCAGATTGGACAGAGCTTTGAGAAACCTGATCTAGTGGAATATTCCCCATGTCAGGGTATTGGACTAGATGATCTTTAAATGTTCTTTAACCCAAATAATTCTACAATTCCATGATTCTATTACCAACAGTGAAGAATTTTCAGGATATTAGTGTCTTTAATCCAGTACTCTGTAAATGATGCTCACTTCAGCTGACATATTATCACTGAAATATATTGTTGCAATAACATCTTGCTTTCTACACACTGTAAGAGGATGGAAATGCTACATTTATACAAGTAATATGCTGTAAAAAAATCAGAATTTCTACAGATGTTTAGGTTTATGTCGGAAGTTTTTCCTAGGTGTGTGAACATACTGTGTATTGGATTAAAATGAGGATAATTTTGGGAACAGGACCTAAGACCATGGAGATCCACAACCAAATGCTGTAACACTTAGATCACAGTTACACTCCTCTTACCTTTTCCTTTCTTGATGGATTTTGTATTCCTGGCTGCCCAGTGTCCTAGCTTTAACAGCAGACATGGGCTGCATTTTTAGCTAAAGAATTAACCTATGTGATGGTTAGGGAACTCTCGTTATCGGTACTGACTCCGAGAAGTTATGAATGATCTAGAACCAATTTCCTACTTACAATATTAAACAAAGCTTGGAATGCTAGCCCATACCTGCTGAAATCAAAGTGCTTTGGTAGTTACTGGATAAACATATTTTGAAAATTTCTTCTTTGTATTTTGTAGCTTGATGCTTAGCTCCTGACTAGAGCTGGGGTTGTTTCCATGAAATAAAGCAAGAAAATTCTGGGGAGAAGAATGCACTTTTGCAAAATGTAGCCAAGAAATCTAATTTGAGAATAGATAGTCTACAAATACAATTCTAATTTTTTGGTTTAGTGTTCCAAAAATGTTATTACACCAATGTGCTGCACATTTAGGTGAGAAATTTTCCGTGTTTAAGTGTTTGAATTTGGTGCAGAATGAGATAGTTGACCTTGTTGGAGAGGAGGACAAGAAGGTCAGAACTGGCAGTGATGTATAGAAATGAGAAGTAGAGGGAAAGAATGCAAAACTTGAGGGAGAGCTTCTGTGCTGAAAGACAAAAGTCTAAGTTTATATAATGGACCAATAAATCTATTAGAATCAAAAGTGAGGGAATAAAGCTACAAAGAAGTCTGCTGAAGTGTGGTGTCATCCTTATTGAAATAATTGTGGTGAAATATGGGAAATGAAATTTGAACCACCTTATGTTATAATTTTTTGAGACTGTGGAACCTTGGGAGGATGCAACTCAGCATTAAATCACATTTGTAATGGTTTTCTGAGTTTGCTAAAGAAATATAAGTGAAATATTTTGAAGCTTATGAGTTGGTTTTTTTTTGACTACTTTATTCTCTTAGGGGAGTTGGTAGCTTGATTATCTGTCTCAATTTGTGATGAAGATAAATTTGAAAAAGAGTAAAATATTTCCTACAGGTTCTGTAACTTTAAATCCAGAACTTTAGTTATGGTCTTCATTAGACATGGAAAGGGTAGAAAGCCTGATGCTGAGCAAAAGAGTGTCATTTCTAGAGGATGCATGGGTCACCTTTAGAGAATATGTAATGGTAAAGGGCAGGTGGCAGGTTACTTTGAACTCATAATTAGATGCATGGGTTCAGCAACACAGAAGCAAAACCTTACTGGGTTTATGGAAAACAGTAATGGAACGTAACCGGTTTTTGGGTCCTTTGTAGAAACTCTATGTCTAGGGGTTGGATGTCTCTGCACAAGTGTTGGGAATGTTTAGATTTGTACTCAAACTTTGCCACTGCTACCAGTCTCTATTTAGAGCTGTATGTAGTTCTGCCACCTGCAGTTGTGACATTCCAACTTGTGTTGTAATCTTCAGAGCTAAAACTACACAAGGGAGAAAAAAGAAGCAGATGGAGTCACGTCATTTACACTGAATACTGCAGGAAAGGCAGCCAGATCGCAGCAGATCAGGGGGAAAAATCCATTTTTGTCACTAAGCAGCAGAAGAAAAAATAAATCACCGATAGAAAGGGATTAATTTCTAAGGGACCAGCTATTAAATGTAGCATGGAAATTGGACTCTATCAGAAGTTTGCAGAATTTAACTTGACAAACTATATGCAACAGTGAATTATTACTTTAAACTCATAACCCAAGGCTGTAATGCAGAGGTAGAGAAGGTAGAAATTAATTAATCAGCAATCTAAGCTGAGAGCAATATTCACTTTTAGATGCCTGGCAAACAGAAGTAAGGACACCAAAAGGACTTACATAAATTATAGGTCACTGGAGATAACAGCACTCAAATCTGTGAAGGTCTCAATGTTAAATGCAGAAGTGGTGTAACAAGATAAATAACAAGTGTTTAATGATAGCAGAAAAACAATAATAACCTGCAATCAGATGGATAATAAATTATGGACAGATGGTAGCTGGAATCTGCAAATATTTCACTGTCCCATCTGCCTTCATCCATTGGTATAATTTAAAATCGGATTCCAAAAAAAGATGCTTTTATCCCCCCCTTAAATTTTTCAAAATTCATTATTAGCATCATGTTGTGTGAATTTGTTTCATGGTTTGTTATGATACATCACCAACAGGCCTTTGCATTGTGAATTTGCAGCACTGGAAAAAAGCCAGGGTAAGTTTGTGTTTGCACATTTTTGTCTTAAAAAAATTTCATAAAGTGAAACCTCCTCTGTAAAGAGCATTTTTATTGCAGAAAACATATTGCAAGTTTCACCTCAGTCAAGCAATGTTATGACTTTGAAAGTAAAGTAGATTTTCCTGTCCAAATAAATATATTATACAAACATAGTAGGTACCTTGACAAACAAATAGCATTCAAGGACAAAGTGTATATTCACATTCATTTAGTGATGTTTTTAAAATTACCAATAGATATTTAACTTCGTGGGTCCTGAGTGGAGAATAGGAATTTTTCTGACTCGTGGTTAAAGCACAATTTCTCTCTCCAAAGATCTACACGAAACTTGGTCTTTTTTTAACATCCTCTTTTTTATGTTTCCATATACATTGTTGTTCTCAGCTTGAGGATGCTGAAAAATCTCTCTTAACCTGAATCTTATTTAAAAATAAAAGGGACTCCCACACACACACTTTCTGAGAGTTTGTACAAGGGGATAAAACAGTAGGAGAGGACACTTCCTTTGTAATACCACTCTCCCTAAGAGGCAGGAAGAGAAGGAAACAAAGTGAGAACTTCAACTTGTTTGAAGCAGGCTGTCCATCAAACACACCTGCAGTTCCTCAGACACAACCATTCATCACCACCATCCTACTTAGAGGAGAAAAGGGGTTTTATAAGCAACTTAATGAGCTTAATTCCCAAATCTGACAGAGCTTAGCCCCAGGTAGCTGAGCTGTGAAATGGTGGTCTTACATTTAACAGTTTTATGAAATTCTGTCTTTTTGTAAAGTGTGGTTGGGGATTGGGAAAGGGAATTGCAAGGGCATCTGTTTTGTTCCTTTAGTATTCAAGGATAGTAGTTAAAGTTAAGGGTCAGTTTTCTTTGTTTTATACACTCATGCCAAACTAATATGCTAATATCTTATTTAAATCCAGGCATATGAATTTGCATACTGTAGTGTTCTGTATCCCATTGAGATCTTCATTGCCTCAATGTTCTGTGTTCTCCTTGTGCTTCAGTTTCAAGGGCTTTCTAACCTCTGGAAGAATTTATTATGTGCCTTCCAGATGGAAATGGAGAAAAAAACCAAAACCAAAACAGCCAGTTTATTATAACACATCTAAATGAATTACGAACCTTTCACATGTGTGACACAAGACAAAATCTATGGTAGTCATACACCACAAAAATTTGGGTAGATGAACTAAATTTTTGAATTGAGAGATTTTACTCTATGTTAATGGATTTCTAATAATTTTACACAATGACATTAAACAGTACAGAATAAACAGGAAGCAGAAGACATCTGTGGGTTCTTTCTTTCCCCACTGATTTGTGCTTTTTTTGAGAAAATAATGTGTTTAGGACTTTAAACAATGAATAGTAGGTAGGAATGAATAGTAGTAAACAGTATTCTGAAGTGATTTCATTTGTAAGATTGTTGCAGAAGTCTCTCTATTTGGTGAAAGTAGTATTGTACCTGTTCCTGAGAGTATTCAGTACAGTGACACTTTTGCATGTCAGTCACCTCACAGAATAAGGAAACAGGTAATTAAGGAAACTCATTGAGAAAGTCCAAAAAAAGCCCCAAACCAAGCAAAAATTCATCTGCTCAGTTAGGGGTAGTTTAAAAGAAATCCAGTTATCTTTCCATATATTTCTATCCATAATTCACAAGATAGAACTCTAGAAAATGAAACCTTCAGGTAAACAGTAGCCTGCTTGCAAAGAAGAGTTGCCAGAACCTTAAAGGAAACTAGATCCCAGAAGGTAAGATGACTTGGGAAGAATTACAAACCATTGAAAACTCAAATGGAGAACTAAGGATGTTGAAACTGTGATAGACTGAAAAGACTTATGTAACCCAGCAGAGAGATGGCAGGAAGACTTGTTTTGGAGGACATTTAATGACCTTGATAATGAAAGATGTGAGTCAATTTTGAACGCAATAGTTGAATTCTTATATGCGGTTCTGAATAATGAAAGATAGCAAGTTTATTTGGGGTTGGTCCAGAGATGGATTGGAAGAGACCGCTACAATAAGTTTGGCGTAAGATGGTGAATCAGTGTCTTTTCTGATGACATGTTGTGTGATCTTCTGCAGCCCTCAAGTTTCAAAATCTTTTTAGCTGGATTATGTAATCTTGTTGAGCATTTAATGTCGTGATTATTTTTAAGATGTAAGTATAAATATATAGATACTCGTTTTTCAGAGATTCCAAATATTGGTGGCTTCCTCTGAGAATATAATACATGCCTCCGCCCCTTCAAAATATGCATACAAAAGATTATTTTCTAAATACGTCAGTTAATATTTTGGCATTATTTATAGGTATTTAGCTATAACAGTGAGTAGAGGTGGCAAATGTCCACTGTAGCTTCTATTCTGTCCTCCTGCCAGCACTTTATTCTATCAAAGCTACAATACAGTTCTAAGATCCAGCCTATCTTTTCTTAGAGCATCTCCCATCCTCCTAGGAACAAATATGGTCATATCCTGATGATGTAATGCTGAAACACATCACAGATCTTTTCCGCATTTTTGACACATGCTACAGTGCTGCTCCGATAAGATTGTGCAGCTTGCATTACTTCCAATTTTGCATGTTTCAAATGTAAGTGCTGACTTAAGGCTCTGGATGTTTTGGTTCATGTCTCTGCACTTTAATTTCATTATTCTATCTGTTTCCTTGCCATAAAAGGCATCTGACTTGTGCGCATGCTGGTTCATCATATTCATTTAATAACACTAATTTGATCTATTTCACCATAACTATGCTATTTTGGTACAGTGCTCCATTTCACACCCTTCTTTCTCTGCGATACAAGTCTGCTTTCTGTCTCATTGTCTTTCAGTATATGACAGATTAGTTAGGATTTAACAGAAGATGTCAATCCTTCTCCTTACCACCTTGTTTAATGTCCAGCTATTAAATCTTAATAATGCTGATCTTACTCTTATGAAGAACAATTCCTCGAAATATTTTCCCATTTTTACCATAGTTCTAATTTTTGGTGATGACAAACCTTCATTCACTACTTCATTACCAACACTTCCCTTTTGTCTCTGGCTCTTCTGCCATGGGAAGACCTATGATCGTTCTTTTCAACTGAGAGAAACATTTTAAATGATATTTTGAAATATCTTTTTTTCTGGTGTAAGTTGTAAGCTAGACTCCTTCTGTGTATAGGTGAACTTCACACAAGTCTTGTTTAAAGTTCATATTTTATGTCAAGGGCAGGGTTTGGTTTTGGGGGGGTTGGATTTTTTTAAATATCTTTACCCTCAATGATTTAGATACACTTCTATTCTTCTGATTTAAGGCTGCCAGGCAGTAATAATGATTGCACACCTGATATTCTGACATTTTTTGTAGTTCTTCTTTTCAGATAAACTGGTGAACCAGTTGGTTGAATTCTGTGGAATGATATGTTGTAAGTACAGCAATTCATCTTTTCTCATTTCACCTGCTGCAAAATTGCAACAACAAGATTTGTTTGCTTTTGAGACTGTGGGAACAGAGACAGAATGGCATTTTAGTAGCATCAACGCACTTTCCACTCCCTTCATTCCAGAAGCTGAACATGTATGAGAAATCAGTTCATTGACTAATACCATGCATTTATATTCTTAGCTTGTTTTATGTTTAAAAAGTCTGATACATAATACTTTTGTTCCAGCCCTTGAAATGAATTTTTTTCATATTGGTCTTCTAGGCTTTAATTTATGTTCAAAATAGTAATCAATCCTTCTTTATATAAAAATATATAAATTAAATTTCCTCTTTTAACATATTAAAGAGTGTGAAATTATTTCCTACTGATATTTTAAAGAGTAGCTTCCTCATCCTTTACAGACTTTGGAGGACAATGAGGGGCATAGATTTTTAGGAGCCAAATGTGGGCTGCAGTGCATTGCTCCATGCATGATACTTCTGAACTATACCATGGCATCTCTTCCTTGTATCTAAAAAGTAAAACAGCTTTCAAATACAATCAAAATGTAAATAGGTATAAAGATTTCCATATAATGGGATCCTCATCAAATAAAAATCAAATTTTCCTTCCAATGTATAAAAGAAGAAGCAGTCAAGATAACCAACTTGTGTAAATCAAGATATTTTTTGTGCAATGCATATCTAAGCATCCAGATTCCTGTTCACAGAATATGATGGACAGCAAATACATAAACAGGTTTACTAAGAGCTGAAATACAGATGTAATCTTTAGGTAGGGTTATAAATGGAAGAGAGGGCCTATTGGAGGAGGAATCTTGACCTGTTCTTAAACTTTTTCTCTATTTGGTGTCAGTGGTCACTGCCAGATGGGAGACTCGGCTAAACAGATACCTGGGCAGACATGGAGGACTGTTCTTCTCTCCATTATTTTTTACCTTGGGAATTCAGCTAAGGTAAAAGCCAAAGCAACGAGTAGCCACTGATGCCGTGAGATTTGGAATGGACACTGACACAATGGATGCTCAACTGTCTCTCAGGGTGTACCCTCAGTGGCCAGGGAAACCTCTTACCCTACTCCCAACCCCATTCTTTCGATAGCAGGAGCAGGTTTCACTCATGTGATATGGTTGTAATGACTGGTCTAGTTTATTGTCCTGCTCCAGCTGTGGTGATCAAGCACAGGGCTGCTCCATAGGTACCCCCAAACCACACCAATCACCTGGTTACATGCTGTTGTCCTTTTTTTCCATCTCTTGACCCCCCCTTTTCACTGTTCTACCTCTCTTTCTCTGCCCTTGTCTCCTCCCAAATAAACATCTAGCTCTAATTACTTTTTCCTAGTTTGTCCCAGCTGTGCTACAACAGTTCCCAAATTTGGTATTTTTGACAACATTACCTAGGTAATCTCATCCTTATATGGTGTTGCTGGTACAGTTACCTAGCCACAGCTGGTCTTGCAACACTATTCTCCAAAAGGTCCCTCATCCTTCCCTCCAAGTACCTGTGCAGTTTCATCGTCTCTCTCTTTGACCTGTGAAATCCAGCCAACCCTTGTGGCACTCGCTGTAACTTGTGTCAGCATGTTGCTGGGTTATTTGTTACATCCAGCAGTTTCACATCTAGTAGTTCTCCATGCCCAGGCCAGTTAACTCAGCCTCAGGCTGGGGAAAAGTGCGTGCCCAAGTCATTTGCCTGCCATCCTAACACAGCCCATTGCCATTTTTTTCCCTAAATCAGTTTATCAAAATGCTGCTTAAGAGGTTAAGTAGGTGATATTATTTTATACTTAGTTTTAATTTCGGTGATCCCACCACCTTTCCAATTTAATTATAATTATTAAAGTGGTAAGAACAGCACTTTATTTTGTGAAAGGTGTCTTAGTGAAGGCCAGATTACAAATTTCTGTTTCATACTGGAAGGGCCACGTTTAATTCCAGGCAGTGGAATTATATGCTCACCGGTAGACGCAGCTCAGGATTGAACACCCATGCACGTCTGCTTTCTGCATTAGTTTACCAATGTTGACTTATTGGATGTCAGTGGAGAAAATGTTTATGGCAAACAAATGTGAAAATCACAGAAATTAATATTCATGTAAGCTTTGTTTTATATTTGCATATGTGAATATGCATTCTGTGACCATTTCCCCTTAGTTTCTCCCCTCAAACTTAGCAAGAAGAACTGATATATAAAAATAAGATAGGAGATAAATGATGAAAATATTCTACTATATACCGCATTTTAGCTTTTTGCCAGAAGTTCTTAAACATGTTAAAAGTTTACATAGGTTGAAAGGGAAGCAGTAAAAGAGGAAGGTTACTAATTACCCGGAAAAAAGCTTCTGGCTCAGTAGCAGCAAAGGGCTAAAGACTAGAAGAACAGCTGAGCGAGAATATCACATGTGCCCTGTTCCCTTCTCCCAGGGATCTCCTACCGTCCATAGTTAGAAACTGGGTACTGCCTCAGGCTGATCTTTGGTCTAAGACAGTGTCCTACTTGCAATATTCATATGGTTTAGAAACAGTTTTCCTCCCTGAATATAAGCTTCTTTTTGTTGTCATTTAATAGTCTTTGAAATTCCCATTTAGGATGCTGTCTAGAGAAAGGATGTCAAGCCAGACAAACTGTCAGGTGTTTGGGTTTTTTTCCCCATCTACATTAATAACTGTGATCATTCAAATATGGGACAGGAAATGCAGCATGCAACTTACCTGGGCAATCACCACGCACAAGAGAGCTTGATTTCTGGAAAAGTTATATTCCATGCAAAAAAAAAAACAAACCCCCAAACCCTTAGGTTTTTGAAGACACTGAGAACAAATTTGAAAAACAAACAAGCAGAGAAAATTGTGATCTGATTTTTGACAGGAGGAAAAAAAGGAAAAATGATCAGATAGCTTGTTTGGAAAATACTTATCAATCAACAATCAAAACTAAATGACACGGACAAAATGAAAGATGCAACAATCTGAACTCTATTGTTGAAAGCCTTACAATACCTTTCAGTCCTCTAAATATCTGTAAAGTTCTTATTCATCAGCATAACTTCTCTTCTCAGATTTCTATTCATTTTTACTCGTACTATATTTGAAACCCAAAAGCAACTGTAGCTTACCCTATTTCTGATTAAGAGTATAACTTGTATCACAATTTAATTCCACCATATTACCATTTAAAACTAATCTTATTAATACTCTCAATATGCTTTTGCTCACAAGATATACTCTTATTTTGAGCAGCCCGTCTGCCAATGCAATTCAGTGGGTCAATTTCAGAAGAACATTGGCATCAAAATAAGCAAGCTGAGATCTGTCCGTGTTTGTATCTATGCAGATGGCATCTGTGAGATAAGGAATTTTTTTGTGAGCAAATAGATAGTTAGTCCTGTTTAAACCTTGCTCTCATGGCAGTGTTTCAAGACCAGCAAATTTTGCCATGTTCCTCAGAGACCAAGCTACCAAGTGAGAGCTGAATTCCATGAATGAAGTCTGCTGAACTGGCCTGTCATTGCTTCTTCAAGAAACGTCCAGTGCTTGAAATATCTTGTCTGTATTGGATGTTTTTAGATACTCCATTTTAATGAAGTTGAGGAGTAGACACTGATATTGTATAGGCTAGATCTGTCTTATGTTCTGCATTAGTTCAGATTAGATGCTTTTAATGCTCCCTGAATGTCTTAAAACCTAGTACAGATCTTTCATTTAATTAATAATTAAGCCTTGCAGAAGTAACGTCTAGCACTCCCTCTGACAGCAGCCAATAATGAAGGTCTAGCAAGACATGGATCTGTTGGAGTGGATCCGGAGGAGGGCCACAAAGATGATCAGAGGGATGGAAGACCTCTCTTGTTAAGAAAGGCTGAGAGAGCTGGGGTTGTTCATCCTGGAGAAGAGAAGGCTCTGGGGAGACCTTATTGCAGCCTTTCAGGACTTAAAGGGGGCTTGTAAGAAAAATGGGGACAAGCAGGGCCTGTTGTGACAGAGGAAGGGGTAATGCTTTTAAACTAAAAGAGGGAAGATTCAGACTAGATCTAAGGAAGAAATTGTTTACCATGAGGGTGGTGAAACACAGGAACAGGTTGCCCAGAACGCTGGTAGATGCCCCATCCCTGGAAACATTGAAGGTCAGTTTGAAGGGGGCTCTGAGCAACGTGATCTAGTTGAGGATGTCCCCGCTTATTGCAGAGAGGGTTGGACTAGATGACCTTTAAAGGTCCTTTCCAAGACACACCATTCTATGATTGCATGAATATAAGAACACAAACATTTATGGATATTTTCTGAAGCCGCAATATTTTGTGGTTCAAATTTACACATACTGAAGATTATGTCTTTGGGTTTGATAATCCAGAATTATCTTTCTTCTAAAAATTTGTCTAATTCCTTTCTGAAGCCATGTAATCTTTCAGTAATCAAGCATCATGTGGGAAAGAATTCCATTACTTAATCATCATCCTATGAAGAAGTGTCTCCTCTTGCTTCTTTTGAAACTACCACTTAGCTTAATTTGTTCGCTTTCTCAAGTAGGAACTTCATACTCTGTTCACCTATTGAGTGCTATTCATGATTGTGTAGACTTCTATCACACCTGTTTTTCATGCTAAAGAGTCTTAGTCTATCTAGCTTTTCCTTCAGTGGAGGTTATCTCTGGAATTAATCTTTCCGCGTCAGTGGAATGCTAATACCCATATGGTAGTTTCTGGAAGTGTAATTTCCAGGCACTTCCAGTTCTTCTTGTGAATCATGTTCTTTCTTCCCTGTTCCCTATGCAATGACATTTCTATGTTCTTGTCCTGGCCTGCTGCTTCTGCCTCGTATGCAGCCTCTCACGCTCTAAAATTCTGAGTTTTGAGGATCGTGTAAACTGATTTATTCTGGTTTAAAACCTACCATCAACAGGATTTTGTAGATTACGATTTCCAGTGGCAGTCTCAGGACTAATAAAAGTCTTACATTTGTGTATTAAACAGAGTTTTTAAGGATCCTTAAACAGTTTCATCTTTTGCTTCTCTTTAAAGAAAGCAGTCATTGGAGGTAGCAAGACCAAAGGAACTATATGGGGCTTGGAGTACACAATTCTGCGTCCTTTCAGACGTATTTTCACTGTGCAGAAATGAAATCAGTCTCTTCCTCTATTTTTTAACACAGGTCACTTGAAAACAAATCCCATTGATTAGTCTGCCATGGCTTGACTTATAAAGTTGCAGCTATACTAGCTTGCCTGAAAACTGGCCCTCTGCTTCATCCTGAAAGAATACTCACCTCTCACTGTCTCAGACTTCTTTTAAAACTGTGTGGGTCTGTCAAACAGGAGGGAAAAAAAGAAGGCTAAGTCCCTGCTGGGGAGTCCATCTGTCAGGTGGTGATGCTAAATTAACTTTCTATATAAAAGTAGAGCTTTTCTTCCCCAGTAAAGAGTAGTTGCTCTGGATTTTCAGACAAAATATAAAATTTATTTTCCTTTCTTTCTAATACTGGGACTAGCAGCTTTGTTATATTGTTATCTTTTGTTTTGTTTTAGATTATTCTTTTTTGTATTTTTAAGGTGCCTGTGTCGTTTTCAAAACCTGTGGGCAGACATACGACGCTTCAGAAGTCAGGCACCCAGTTCTGGATAGTGTGCTAAACTAGGCATCGATGCTCTAGATACATTGTATGCGGGACAGTAAAGCATTGACGTGCAGCTCCTCTGAATTTACAAGGAGCATCTGAGACTCTCTTTCCAGCAGAGCTTAGGTATCTCCCTAGAGCAGAGGTTACATTCCTCTAGGACCGAGTTTCAGTCCGGCAGAGTCCTGGCATCACTTCCAGCCCTGAAGTACCCAGCACCTCCCTGGGAGTGGGTTTCTGGCAGTTCTTACCCTTGCTCTCGTAGTTAATTGGTCTTTAATTCAGTGATATTTCCATTTTAAAATAGGTGAAAGGCCCTGGGAGTTGATATTGACGAATAACTGCCTCATTTACTGAGCATTTCAAGATCTTAAGGATGTGAGGCTTACTTTTCCTGAATTTGTTTCCTGAACTTAGTTTTCTAAGTTTCACCTGCAGTACCACTGGTTGTCCAAAGGTTTTGCTGCACACCTGCCCAGATGTTCTGAGAAAGGTAGATGAATCGTAGGCAATCTTTACCTGTGACTTTAGGCATCCACCTAACTAAAAAATTACTTTCAGTGTTTCACTTGTGTATAATATGGATATCTATTTCAAAGCATTTCCTCTCCCCACTTTTATGACAGTTGGTCTTTTTATTATCTGAATTGTTATGCTACAGAGGTATTAATCTTTTTGCTACATCTGAAGAAAAACAGAAAAATTACATCTGAGTTGCATTTATTCCCATCAACATAGCTGCTTTCTTTTTCTAGAGGGAAAAATTGAACTTCCAGAGATCTTGCTAGCCATAAAACTGCTGAAGCAAGGTCAGGCATTTCAATACGGAGATAAAATGTTAATAAATGGGGGCCATTGTCCCACACTTGAAAATTTATGCACTACATCAATATGGGATCATTCTCTTCTTGGTTAAATTCATCTAGTAATTTCTGACTGTATTCATTGCCTAAGGATATATTTCTTTACAGTTAAATATCACTAGCTGTGCATTTTGATAGAAGAAATGCAGTCTACAATTTATAACCTACACAATAATAAGTGAATAGAAAGTTGCCCCTTGGAAGAAATGCTACAGAGTATATAAAAATACAACATTCTGTTCCAACTACTTATACTGAATAGTATTGGAAGAAACCCCAATTGGAATCCTAATGCCATTTCTAAGCTTCTTCATTCTTGCTGCTCTAAGAACATAAAAACAATGATGTATCAACAGTCAAGGCAATGCAAGATAAATACAGTGCTGCAAAAGCCTTGAGATTATCAAAGTAAATTTTGACAGCACACAATTCTTTATATTTTGCACATTTCTGGATACACTGTTGTAATAAATATCTTTCCTGTGGCACCAGTAATTAAAGGAACACACAAGTAAAATGACCATTGCGCTCCCCCCTCCTCCTTTTTACTATTTAAATAGAAGTCTCTCCAGGGCCGTTGGAGCTTTGTATCCCCAACAACGCTCTCTCCAAGAACTCTATGTGGTAAAAGAGTGAAAGACAGAAAAAAAATTGCTTTTCTTCCAAATGTGTATGTAGAAGTTATATTTTTAGAAAAGAAAGTTTCACTAAAAATAGAATTAAAGTACATTTTGATGGGTATTATATTTCATACAAGATGTAAAATAATTCTGGAATGTCTAGGAAAAAATTAAGAAATCATAGTGCAACAATTGATTTGGGGAAGCTGTAGTGGGCAAACAATTTGGCAAGAGTTCCTAAAGACATGCTCACAAAGAACTACATATAGCAAAAAAGAGCTATAATGATCCTTGGCTACATGTCAGGGAAGTAACAAGAGGAAGATGTTTTCACCTCTTCCTACAGGAATAGAAATAGACCTATAGTGGAATACTACAATGGAATGAAAAGTTGGAAAATTGTGGAATATCAGAAACCTACAGAGACACAAAAAATACTTAATGTTAACTGAGAGCCTTTGCGAGATCAATGTATTTATCTCAACAAAAAGAGGACTGAGGGGTTATTTTATCATAGTTTCTAAGTACCTTCACAGGGAGAAAGTACAGGATATTAAAGAACTGTTTAATCTAACAACAAACAACACAATGGGAACAAAAGATGTAAGCATTCAGGCAGACAAAATGAAATTACTTATCAGACACATTTTTTTTTGCATGCAGGGTGACTATCCACTAAAGCAAAGCATGAAGGAGAGGGTAGATTCCCCATATCTCCATGTCAACAAAGCCAGACTGAACGCTTCTGTGGAAAATCCCAGTCAATGGGTGAAAGTTGTGGCCTTAAAATCAGAATTACCCTATATGATCTGCCCTAATCATTTGTGTCCTTAAAAACAATCCTTCTTTCTCATTTGCAGTTCTACCTTGCCTTATATAATACTATTTTTTCCCTTTACTTTTAATGAATTTCTTTTAAATACTGTTGCTATTCAAATCAACAATGTAGATGCACAAACAAGGATGGAAAATGTTTTCGTATGTATCCTCTAATTTGGATAAGTAGATATGTGGATAAATGTAGACACTTAAAAACTGAGATAGACTAAGGAAGTTTAACCAAAAACATGTGAGGACGTGATTGGCAGACTCAGGTGGACTACACAGAACAATACAGGTTAGCACTTAAAAAAAAAAAAAAGTTCTTCTGATAATTTGATCTCACTGTTTTCTGTAGAAAGTACTCAAGTCCAGGTGATGACACTCTGTAGCTGTCGCAGCTGACCTTCTCTCAGGTCAATACATATTTGTAACCTCATGTGATTGCATGAAGGGAGCCTATTGATGCCAATGCCTTCTTACTCCAGCTACATGAGGCATTGTGCTCGCAGGCTCTTGTCCTGCCGGGGGACTTCAAGCAGCCCAACAGCTGTTGGAGAAATAGCACGGTGAGCTGTAGGCTATACAGGAGACTATTGGAGCATGCTTTAACTTTTGGTCAGCCCTGAAGTGTTCAGGCAGTTGGACTAGATCATCATTGTAGGTCCCTTCCAACTGAAATAGTCTATTCTATTCTATTCTATTCTATTCTATGGACTTCACAAATCCATCCTTAGCTCACTGAGGCAATCTGCATTCCTAACAGGAACAGATGTGAAAAGCCCCATGAATTACTGTCATCTGAGCTGATTTCCCACAACTCGGTCTCCAAGGACAACCTGTGCACTAGTTCTGCGTTGATATCATATATGAATTTCAGAGCAAGCCCATCACCTAAGGGTTACTTTCAACTTCCAAATACAGGTGTCACAAGTAACCTTCTTCCCATACCTGTATGCCAAGTCAATCAGTCTGAGAAATCAGACCTTCTTGCAGAACCACTTGATGTCTCAAACAATGAGCTTTCTACATTTGCATGAATCACTTGAATTCTTCTTGTGAACATGCAACAATACGCTCATGCAGGCTTAAATACCTGCTTTTACAGGATCTTGATCTCAAAATATGACTGACTGACACAGAGCACTTACTGCTTATAATGGTAGCAAACTTGTGCTAGCCTTCCAGTGCTCATGACGTTCAAAGGTAGACCCATCCTAAACAATTCCTTTCATCCTTAACTCTTGCCCACCTGCTTCCTCAGCATCTCTTTTCCTAACTGCCTACAGAGACCCTATTTTAAAATTCAAATGATCATGTCACTGGAAACACCTTTACTTCTCTGACACCTCTAAATATTTTTCTTTATTTTTTGCCACAGACCCTGGAGCACCATCCCATTCCTGCCCTTGATCCCATCCTCTTCCCTGCTCCCCACCCTGGCTCTTTTTTTAATGTTATCTTCTGTTCTTGTCTTTCCCCACCTCCACAGATGCCTCTAAAGGTGTCTCCACTACTTTTGCTTGGCTGTGGAAAGTTTGTATTTCCAGTTGCTTACAAAGTATTTGAAAATATACTTGTGTTTTCATTAATTAAAGGCCCTAAAATATCCCAAATTATGCCTTAGAGAATATGGCAGCAAAGAACATTTTCTAAAGTACTGGGCTTTTGTCACTGATGGAAAGCCATCCGTTTAGCTGAAATGAAAGGGACATAGGGCAGGTGTCTGGAATCACAGCTCTGTGTCTTGTCAATCAGATGATGCTACTACTATTAAATAAGCTAATAGACTCCTTCAGGAAGGAATGAAGGCCTTTTTTTTTTTGTTGTTGTATTTATGGTATCTGCACATTGTGGTATCTCCCTATGGCAGCAGTTTCCACGCTTGCCAGCAGCTACACAGAAAAAGAGAGACTGTGTCTGCTTCTAAATGTCATACCTTCACTGTGTGAGCAACCCATAATGACACCAAGGCTATTTAAATTTAGACCAGAGCTGTCTATTAGATGGCAGACAGTAATACCTTTTAACAGTACCGCAGTGCAGAAAACTCAGTCAGCACCTAAATCATGTGAGACATTTCTCCCAACAGTAGTATTCTGGTGATTACACATAGCTATTTTTAAAGAAAATGTAGGACATTGTACTGGATTTCCTTTCTGTGTTCCTAAAAACCTTCCTGTTAAACAGCTTCTCAACATCTTCACCATCTAATTTGAGGCATGAAGAGCTTATTATATTAACTAAGACAAAATTATGGTTAATAGTTCTTTGTGTCAGTCAAAGGGAGGTAACACAAACAAAAAGCTCCAGATG
This sequence comes from Anarhynchus alexandrinus, assembly GCA_008711295.1. NCBI lineage: Eukaryota > Metazoa > Chordata > Aves > Charadriiformes > Charadriidae > Anarhynchus > Anarhynchus alexandrinus. Next base: position 854,758 of record VUYV01000042.1, read on the forward strand.
CCCAGCAGCTCTTCATATTAGACTAGCAAACACACCTAATTCTTAATTTTCCTCAGCTGCTGTTAATATTCCATCGTAATACCTGATCATCTCACTCCTCAGACACAAGCACTTCTGGTTTATTTCTTACTGTCCTCATTTGTCCCAGTCTCAGCTGCCAGTTTGTGGATGTGTACCTTTCACCTCTTGGCTGTGACATTCAGTCCCATCAGCTACGTGTATTGTTTCCACATGTATTTAATCTTCAGGATGGAAGAGACTGTAGCTTTGCCCTCTGATCACGTTGTCATTGCAGTCTTTACTGTAAGTGTTTTAACCTATCATGAGCCCTTTGGAGTCAGTGGATCAGAGGAGTAACAGGATGAAAGCCTTGTTCAACCTCCTATCAACCAGTGACTGTGCAGGACAGTGTTTCCTACCTGTCCTTTATTATTTCTGAGCTTTAAAAAAGCCAGGAAACTTCTGCTGTCTGATGCAGCCATATTGCAAATCATAGGTTGTACCATCTGAACAGTCTTTCAGTCATTTAATTAGGCTGGGAGTATCCATGACTGATTTTCTTGTTCTAAAATAATTCAAAGTCAAGCATTTGTCTGCTTGCAGAAGGAGATCACTCAATACCTATTTTGGGATGCCATGTGTTGAAGACAGAACACTCCATTTAGCAATGGCAGAATGGACTGACGTGTCAGGGAGAGACTAAAGTTTTGGAAAGTAGAAAAGAAAATCCTTAAAGGGTGTTTATGTGCCAAAGTAAAAACAAAACCAAAACCAACCAACCAAAGAAACCCAACCAACCAGAGAAAAAAACCCTACAGCTATCTTGTGTAATTGGACAGATAAGGACCTTTTGAGTCCATAAAGATCTCATGCAGAAATTGTTCTGTATGCTGTGTCACACTAGACCAGTACATCTGTCCATCTCAAGATTTGTTTTTCTGGTAGTTTTATGTGATTTCTGTGAAAACTATTTATTGCCAGCAACAATTGATCAGACTTCAACAAATTTTATTATAAAGTCATAGTAGGTTTCATAGCCAAATAAAGTTGATGCCAGGGTTTCTCAACATGACCATCTTACACCTTTATTTATAGAATAGATCTGAAATAAATACAGGGATTGATTCAGTGACATAGATTACTTTTTCTGAAGGAGTTTTATTGTTGGATTCCTGTGTTACTCTGGATGATTTTATTTGCAATTAAAGTTTCTGGATTATGTGAAATTTCAAATTGATTTCTGCAAATGAAATATCTAAAATAGCAGTTAGATGTTCTTCCAAGATTTTGTAAGATTACCATCTACATTGTGCGTGATCTAACACATAGGCATATTTATGAAATAACTTTGTGGCAAACCCAAGTGTTGGTAGACTCTGTAATTTGTGCATCATTTTCTTTTCTCTCTGTCAGAGCACAAAAGATGTATGAATCAAAGCTTCCACTTGGAGACAGGCTCTTAAATCATATTTGAGCTTGTTTGCTTGAGTGGTGACTGGCTTAGTAGGAACATTAAATGTGAGCACTGGGGCATGTCAGAGTGTTGTCTTTATTTTCTGCAATACTTTGTTGTTTGTTTTTTTTTTTCATGACTGTTGCAAAGTTGTGATCTCATGAAACAATTATTTCAGATGAGCAGTTAGAACTGTTTTGCCCGTGCAGTGCTGTACAGCAAGTTCTCAAGGACCTTTTACACATTCCTGGGAGAGTTTTCATGTCAGCTACAGCTTCAATATGTTCTTAAATGGCTTGATGAATAAATGTGTCCTATGTATCTGAATGCTTTTGTCATGGATGGGATCTTTTGAGAATGAACTTGGTATATCATCCTGATGTCCTTGTCACCATTTCCCTCAGTGTCTGTGTTCATCTGGGGCTGACATAACCATTATCATGTCATCATGTGGCTGTTCGATATATCTGCAAGTATTTCTTTGCTCTTTTATTAAAACGTTCCCTATATCAGTTTATTGCAAGAGGTAAATGGATAATCTTACAGTGCCTGTATGGTGTTTGAAACTGCTCAGTTCAGCTGATTGATTATGTAATCTGGCTTGCCAGGACCTGTCCTTGTTCTCAGTAAAAAAGTTTTTATCAGCTTGTTGGTGATGTGGATCAACTAGAGTGCAGATAGGATGATGCTACCTCAGGATAAACCTGATATTCTCTTGCGAATGCTTGTTAGTATGGGATTTCTTATCTGCCATTTCTCTTCCTAATTTTCATGAAATTGTTAACCCATGTGTTTGCAGTTTTTGTAACACCTTTTTTGGGAATTCTAATTGGAGTTTCTTCACTATTTTCTTCTTAGGCTGCTTTCAGCAGGAACACTAAACATGAGCACATTCTTGGCATTTCGAAACTCAGCACTTTTTTCTACATTTCAGCCTTGTTACACGTTTTATCTGCTCTTCTTCTAGGTCTAGATGAGAAAAGGACCCGATTTTGGTCAAACACAATACTTTCCTTGCATTACAGTGGTCCCTAACTATTAGGATTTCATTCTAAGTGGAATATATTCAGTTGGTTTCTAATAAAATGAGTTAATACTTCCAGGACTCCCTTCCCAACTGTGTGCAATAAAAGAGATACTTGTAGGTCCTCTTCTCTGATATCTTCCCCCAAGGCATTCACACAGATGTGGAAGCCTTGTTTCTATTATTTCCAATCCTCAGCAAGTTCACTGAGATAAAGATAAGTATGTTTTCTAGGTACTCTTCATTTTTCTTTCGACTTTCATATACTGACAGGTTTTCAAATAACACAGCAAATCCTTGCTTTGTGTGGGCTGTGGTCGTTTCTGACAACATGTTGTGCTGTCCTTTTTATACATCAGGAAGCCAGATTGTGACCAAGGATATCAAATTTAAAGTAGAGCTCCGTCTATTAGGCACAAAGCACAATAGCTTCATCAGACACACCTAGTCCAAGATCCCTCTGGTAATTAGTTATAATTATTTTTAAATATAATTTGAAGAGATGTAACATCTGTAATTCTGAGTTAGTTGTCCCTTGAATTCAAGCCTAGGAGGCCTATGTCTAAAGAGGCCTTTGGTGAGTATGAAGTTTGTGACCTTTTATATAGAATATAGTTAGAATATTCTTGTTCACTATCAGAATAATATTCTAAAGATCTCTGTGCATGTCTTTAGTGATAATCCCTACAACACGTGAAGCTTTGTGACTTTGAAAAGTACAGCTTGTTTTTAAAGAACATATTTTGCCAGTGGGAAGCTATTCTACAAAAAACTACCAACATACTAGATAGGTTTAGTTATTTTTGCTCATATTTATACAGGTTTAAAATCCTTTAAAAAGAAAACCAACAGGCAAATGAAAGCCAAGAAACTATCTCTGAAATCTGGAAAATGAAACAGCCTGTGAATCTGCTTTTAAGGGTGGTATTTAGGATACCATTTTATTCCATTTATTTCTTTCTTCTTTTTTGCACCAGTCACAAAAAAGAGCAATGTCAAGAGAAAATCCCCACACAATTTAAGGTGTAAAAGTACCAAATTATTTAACAAAAGCAATACCTCTATTGTTGCTTTGATATGGATCTATACCTCCATCTTCTGATATTTCTTCTTACATTAGCCTTTTGTCTCTGATGCATTTTAGAGTATAAAATTTTTACTGTACATTTTGCTATACATGGTGGACAAAAGTATTACGTACTTCAGCCTTTACTTAGCCTCTGCATAGTAACCTCTCTGAGGAGAATCTTACTGTTTATTTCCAGTAAATCATTGTTCTTGTTGATGTGATGTCATTTTTACTGGAAGGGCTGATTTTTGGGGGATTTCTTTAAGACACAATTTTTTTAAAGATGATCTGTGACCATTTAAAATAAAGGGTCATTAACTCAAGACTTTTTTTGGCCTGCTGCAGTCTCTGCTGAGACTGTATATTAAAGAAAAGAGGTCTTGTCTTCTATCAGTATGAGCCTTTTTAAAACATCGCATCCTTCCCTTAAGCTCTCAGATCTGCTCTTACATGTTTTCTTAATAAAAGTTAATGTTTCAGGGATTTCCAAAATTCTTTATTTTGCATGCTACCACCTAAAATAGAAGCAGGTCTTCTGAGCACAGGGAGTCACCAGTAGAGAAAACATGTGAGGGATCATGTTCCTAAATGTGCTATATAGAGTAACACGTGATTTTGTTGTACAGTGATGTTATTAAATGAGTTATAAAATCAAGTTAACATGAATATAAGAGTAGCATGCTGGTTCAGACAAAAGATCTAGTGGAGATAGGTAAGTCTCCAGGAAGTGGACACCTAAGGAAGAATAAGAGGACAAACATATAGGGTAATAGTCCCTAAAACCCTCCAACTATTCTCAGGTGCAGAGGATTCCTGAGTCTCTTGCAGTTTCTCTTGGTGGCCTCCCATGAATGCCTCTTCTAAGAAATTGTCTAGTCATCCTTTTAACTCAGAGAAATCATTTGCATCCACAAAATCCTTTGGCAAGGAGTACATCAGTTTTACCTGCTGGGTGAGGAACTACCTTCTTTCCTAACAGAGAACATTTGGGATAACAAGAATATTGCATATTGAACTGATTTTTATTTATTTTTTTTATTTAGTGCTATGCAGCACTTAGCTGATGCTTTTACAGAATGGTTTATAATAACTGCAAAGTCTTGATTCTGAGTGCTCTTGGTCATCTGAGAACCTCTCATTGTGCATGTGAATCTAGGATTGCTTTTCCCTATGTGTGTCAATTTACACCTACCTGCACTGAATGTCATCTGCCACTGTATATCTTGTTACTCAGTTTGTAAGATACTTCACAATATGTCATCATCCTTAGTATCTTGAATTACTTTGCATCATCAGAAGCACAGTCACTTCTTCAGTGTCCTTACCGGGCTATTTATGAAGGTGTTGAATAGCACAGCACTCAACCACTGATATCTCTGCACCACAGGAGTTAACATTTCACTCCTGCTTTCCATTTCTGATCTCTTAACTATTTATTCATTGCATTTGTCCATGTAAGGATCCCCTGCACTGATGTGATGGCTGCTGGTTTCCCTTAAGAGTCGGCAGCAAAGATCATTGTGAAAAGTCTTTTGGAAATCCAGACAGGCTATATTAACTTAATCACCGTTATCTCTGTGATTGTTGACTTTGTCAAAGAGTATCAGTATATTTCTGGCACAGAACTTCTTTTCACAGAAGTCTCTGGATTTCATTTTCACAAACTCATTTAACAGAGACATTCAGTAATTCATGCTTTCCTATGCTCTTTACTGATTTGCTTGGTATGGAAGATTTTTGGTGGTGTTTTTTTGGTTTATTTTTGAAGATCACCGTGATGACTGCTACCCTCTAGCCTTCATGTATTGAGCTTTAAATAAGGGGTTACATGTTATATTTAGTAATTAATCTATTTTATCTTTGAGTTCATTTGAACTCTTAGGTGAATACCACCTCAGTCTGGTGAGTTTCTGACATTCATTGTGTCCCTTTGTGTATAACCACATTAGTTGAACTGCAGGTATAACCTCTCTTGAGTGCCTCCATCCCCAAACCTGTCAAAGGATTCCAGATGGGAACCTCCTTTGGTCTCTTTACAGTGAACATCAGTTAAAATTATATATTCAGCTTCTGCTAAATTATTTTGTCCTTTATATCTCAACGAGCCGTATACGTCAGTACAGAATCCCTATTTCACCCTTTGTTCCTAAAGGATTGGAAGAAGAGTATGAAAGGATATTGATTAATTTTGCTAGCTGACTTCAGAACATTTTTTTTTGGTCTGCCTGAGTATTACAATAATTATAAGAGTTTATAATCTGTAAGCTGTTAATGTGTACTTGGTTGATTTTTTTTTTGTCTTGGCTTTTCTTCATAATCATATGACAACTTATTTTTAGCAAATGCTGAGGTTCCAAGGGATCAGATGATTCCAGATATTAACTATAGAAAATATTATGAAACTCACTGAACAAACAAAAAGGATAAAGTGATTCTTCCATACATTTATGTTGTTTTATATTTCAGTGTACCTCAAAAACTTTTTAATGTCTGTTACTTAGGTTATATTATACTGTTTTCAGATTAATCAATCTGAAGTATTCCAACCTACCTTAAGAAACTGCTAACAATTTCTGAGAAAGATAGCTGATATCACATTCATTATTTATCTGGATCGTCAGATGCATATAGCTACGATTTTTGTCTGTAAAGATTTATATGTATATCCAATTTTCAAACCGTTATGCTGAGTCTCCCACCTTTTATCTCTTCCTCCTTGACTACTTGTCATTAGCTTTCTGCTGGACATGACTGACCACAGCAGGGTTTATGAAAGATATCGTGTGTGTATCCCTCATTAGTTTTAGCGCAAAATCTGCCACATTAGTTGACACTGCCATTGCAGATGGCATGAGCTAGCAGGAGAGAGTTTGCCTTGAAAGAGAATAGGAGTTCCACACGTACATTCTTCCTCACAGTCTGCAGAGGAGCAGCTGGGATAATAGTGTTTTCAAACATTTTCTCTACAGACATCTGTCAGCAACATAATAAAGTTACTGAGAAGTTTCTGTGTGACTCAGACTTAGTCTATCATTTATTTTCAGACCTCTAAGCCTTACTGACCTGAGATCAGTGTTACCTACTGCTGAGAAGACAAGAATTTTTGACTATTGCATGTTTGCGATCCTCTTCTTGCTTATCAATTCCGATGCAATATGTTTATGGACTGTCTGTCATCATCTCAGAGAAATCAACATACTTAAATATCCTGTCTTGGCTTAGGTCTTTGTTGCCTTTGATTTTATACACAGTACTAGGGTCATCATATTCAACATGCTAACTTCCATTCTGAGTATATGTTAATAATATAGCATTTTATATTTCAATAAAATTAGTTTTTCTAAATCATGGCCATGATGTCTAAGTGTTCATAGCTATAAAGAAAGGTGAAGTCTAACTTCTCCTCCAAATCATGTTTATAAAATGGCTTATGTAAATGGAAAGTTCAAGGTCAACTGCTAATCACTGCTGATCGCCCAAGGTTTGGATATAATTCCCTGCTGTTTCAAGACCATATCACTTTCAGAGCTTGAAAGGAGAGGGCCTGCTCTTGGCTAACTGGCAGGGCAGAGCACGTTATTCTGATTTTGGCCATTTGTCACTGAGTGCCATCACTACCTTTCAAATTTCCATTCCTTCCGAGCTGTCTCATGTATCATTCGCATTCCACTGATGGGTGTTATTCTATTCCTCTCTGTCTTAAGGTTGGGTTTGGGTTTTTTCTGTGTGTGTGACAGCTGCAATGGGCACTATCCTAAGTACAAAGCAGAGCATCTCTTCACCAGCCATCTGGTATGGTTTTTTCTCCCCATTACTTGTGTCGTCTCCATTGTATCACTGTATTACACATCAAATTTCCATGTCTAATTTTCTTCTTTATGACCAAATTCTGATTCTGTTCCTGGCATTTATTTTGTGATTAGGATTTAAGTTGGCGAAAGAGACAATCACAAGTTCAATTGACATTGCTTCACGTCAGCCTTGATCCTCCCTCTCAAGTCAGCAAGGTAATTTTGTCACAGTAGTGATTTCTGAATATCTAGGCTAATACAGCTTCTCTGAAAGCAAACTTGGTTCGTTCTAAAACATAATTCAGAGTGCAGTTTTAACCAGCTGGTCTCCAATCATTGTTAAGGAATAAAGTAAACAAAAACGTGGTTTTAAAATAAAGTAGGTAGACATCATATAGTCAGTTCATATATTCACCCTTAAATGGTGTCAGGCTGACCCTCAGATGACACATGAGGGTATAGTCATAAAGAAGGCGACAAAGCAGTATACATAGCCCCTGCTTTAGATCTGGCTACGGTGTTTTACTTCCTAAAACTTTCAAAAAACAAAGGGGAGGACATACAGCACAAATATTTACAGAATAGTAGTACCTAAAGCAGAAAATATGTCACAGATTTCTCCTGAATTTGTACCACATTGTGTCATGTTACTATGGCAGGGTACAATGCAGACATTATTCTTGGTGGGAGCAACTCATCAGGTTTCCGTGAAAGCTGTATATAATACAAATGCAGGAAGATGGTTTTGAAAAACACATATATTTATTTTGAGCATTTCTTTTTTGAATCAAGCCGTGGTTCAGAAATAAAATCTCAGATCTAGCCAAGAACCTAGCTCTTAACATTTCTTCATGTTTACTTGAATGGTACATAAATAAAAAGTCCATCTTTTGAAATGATTCTGATATTATCAGAGACCTTTGCATTCTACCTGTTAGAGTGTATGTAGAATTATCTTCAGACTGACAGCATTCCAGTTACCTAAATGCAATTTGTGCACATGCATACATTAGAGAAAATTAAATACCATATGGTGCTGAGCCAGTCACAATTTGTACTGCTTGAAAATAGCACACTTTTGAAGCCTGATGACAAATTTTATGGGTTTTCTCTCTCGCTAATTTATGGAAAAATAGCTCTTAACCATTTATCCACAGAAGCACTGCCTAAGCTGTGGATGTAAAAATTCACTGCAAGAACTATTTCTAAGTAAATGACTGTCTATAAAACATAGAAGACCTATGAAAAAAAGATTTTTCCTCTTAAAATACATACAACATCTTTTTAATCTCCTGGTCTCTCTGGGTGACGCTGTGTTTTTACTGCTCACAAACATCCCAAGCAAAGGAGGTAAATTGAACTGTTCTTGCTGCCTCTCAGACACACTAATGTCACTGTGCATCAGAGGGATTTACAGTCAAGTGACTAACTCATTTCCTGGCACAATTTCAGGGTGGTCTTTATGCCTTGCACTGGTCAGCTGACGCACCTGGGTGGTGTTAGCCAGAGGTTTTCTTTCAGCTGATGGTAAAATATCAGGCAACATTGAAACAGGGTTGCTCAGTAAAACAATAAAGTGTCCTTGGCCATTTGTGTACAATTTTAGAGTAAACTTTAATGCTTAGCATGAACAACGACTTTTTGTTTGCTGCGTGTGAAAGCTGTAAACTACTGAAGCAGCAAATAGAGCATTTAATCTTTGCATTTTTGTAGCACACCCATGCCCCATCTGAGACTGGAGGCTCCTCACATGAGATACTGGTACGCGTGATAAGAAAACCTGGAGAGATATTCTGTACCTCCTGAGACATGCACAAGGCTCTTACAGCTTAGTGGCATTTCTCCCTGATCTGAGTCAGCTGTTGCAGGTCCTTGTGTAGGTAAGGGAGGAAGAAAGCAAGTGTTACTCTCCTTAATTAATACATAGGGAAAGTAGTGCACTGATTAATTGGTTACCTTGTCCATGAGCACACAGGAGCCCTCTCAAGGCTGCTAACTGAGCCTCAGGTTTCTCGAGCCACAGCTTGCTACCAGCAGGACCATCCATTTCACAACACAAATGGGCCAAAGATTCAACAACTGCTTCAGAAGGTGGAGAAAATGGATTTTGATACCCTTTTAAAGATGGTGGGGTTTTTTACCTCTCCTTGTCTCTAAAGTCGATTAGAACTTCTCTCATTTCTCAGTCTTATGCCACTGTTCATCAATGCAAGACAGTCTGTACTTCGTGTTATAAATGCTGCTCGTTGTTTCCTTCCTCATCTTTATACAAGAAGAATATGGACTATACTGAAAAGCCTGTTCTAAAAATGAGTTGCAAATGTTTTGATATTTCTTAGGTCTAAAAGTGTATATATATGTCTGTCTAATTAGAAATTTTACTTTTGCTCTTTCATGGCCTCTGTTTGACTTTGCCTCATTTTCATAGGAAAAAAAAAAAGACAATTTGGTAATGGTAGAAGTATTGTATTTTGGAGCCCTAAATCAGAAGTATTCCGTATTTCTTTTTTTTTGACCATTCTAATTAAAATCATTGTATAAATTAATTAAAAATAAAAGCTGTGGTCAACAAATTTCGGAACTTCTGTTGTAAGCAAAACACATCTATTTATTTTACAAGACTTTTTATTTAAATAAAAACAATTTTGCTTACAAAAAATTTGTTCATCCGTTTGATGGAATAATCCACACAGAGCAACATTTAAGAGAACATTAAGGAGGCTATATTTCATAGGATCCATGTCCTCTGACTAAAAAATATATGTTAAAATACATTCCTTGTATGTATTATATATTAAAATACATTCCTTGAACCTACAGAGTTGTGCAGTTGGATGCTATTGCTCTACCATGTGTGTCTTGCTGCCTTTTGGGTCTAGAAAGTGTTCCCTTGCTACCTGTTTTAAGGGTTAGATCGAGGCTTTACTTTTTATATAGCTTTTATCTGGACTCCCTTGAATCCCTTTAAAGCGTGTAGTGCCTTGGGGTGTTTGTATGACAAAGGTGCTTTGGAAATGGTGTGGTCTGGGGTTCTTGTTGCAGGCCTGCTGGGGCCACGTTTAACAAAAAGCTTTGACACCTCTCAGGACACGTGGATGATGTCAATGATAAAAAAAAATTCTTAGCTTTGTAAAAAATGTCTGACCAAAGGTTAGGTCATCTGAAAACACTTTTTTTTTCCCATGAGGATCCAAACCTAGAGCTGGAATCACTGAGGAATAAACTGCCCGTCTGCACCAGCAGGAGCCTGTACCTGCCTTTGAGTTTCTTGTAGTTCTCAGCTGCAGTGGAGCCTGAATTCTCCAGGCACACCTCTTTCCACTATTATAGATTTCTATGTACATAAAGACCTGCATATATCTGCGCTTAGGATATTCTACAGCTTAAAAAAGATGTTCAGTGTAGTATTTAGCTCAGAAGTGAGGTTCATCAGCCTTTCTGGTCAGGGACAAGACGTTTTTCCACTTAACTCATCTGAGGAGCCGGATACAAAGCTTGAGCATGTGTTCTTTCTCCCCTGACCTGCATAAAGTGTAAACAAACAAAGAGGAGAATGTGGATATTGTTCATAAACTCTATACTGGGTATAAAGTACAGCAAGACTGGGGACCAGATCTTCTTTATTCCCCTTTATTTTCCTCTTTGCTGGTGTGTTTCTTAGTGAATTACTCACCAGATCATTCTCATAAACTTTCTTTCCTTACTGTTTCAGTTTCTAAAGGAAGCGATGGGAGTTGTACCTGGTAGAAAATCTTTTATTTTCTTCCTCGCTGGACATTGCCCCGAGAGGTGGTAGGCAGGGAATGGCAAACAAGGAACTGAGCCCTCCGTAGCTTCCCGACATTGCTACTCTGTAAGCTACTACAAAAATTAACTCTCCTGTTAATAGAAGGCTGACTTGGGAGTTCAAGGGCATCAAGTTAAATGTAAAAGAACCAGGATCCCGTGCGTCACTCACAGCTGTGTTCCTGATGGCTAATGCCCTCTCATATGGCATGGATCTGGGCAGAGCAATCCAGACAGTTCTCTCTAGAGACTCTTCAAAGGCACATTTCCCATATCTTTTTTCCTACCCAAATACAGCAAGATTAACAATCAACAAATGGTATTAACATAAGAGGGAACTGCAATTATTTATGTCTGTCTATTAAGTAAACAAAATAATAAACCATTGTGCATTTGATCCGAAGCAGTAAATCTGCTGGTCTTGGATCATATTTCTGTCATCTGTGTGACATCTACAAACCTTTATCTCTGGATTTTGTTCCACTGCACTTGTGTTCTGTGTGTATGCCATGATATGGTGTACCATAACCACCATTTTTAGTTTAATTTAATTTAACCTTTTATTTAATCTTCTAGCCATTCTTCTGCAAAGTAGTGAAATTCTTTTCTAGTAGTGGCAATAAATACTGTGTGACCATTTTTCTAATAATGCTATCTATATAGATATTTTTTAAAAAAATCTGGGGCTAGAACTTTATTCTCTGTTTGAAGTATGTACTAAAATACTAATACTTACACCTTGTTAGTACCTGTTATACATAAACCACTGTGAGTTTTGAACAAGCTGCTGTTATAAGAACATTTATAGCACTTTGCAGTTTTGCTGAGTCTTGTATACTGTGTTATCTAATACAAAAAATGTCATCTACACACAGCACAAAAATATTTGGTATTGGCTGTCTTTCCAAGAATTTCTCCCACTGCGGTGGTGGAAAACTATTTCTTCTTACATATGTATATACATTTTTTGAGTCAATTAATAACTGAAGATATCCATGTTTTTCCCTTACAGTGACCAACAAGAGTACAGTTTTATTTCTTTTAGTCATTCTATAATTTCCTGGTAACAATGAACTTTTCCTGCTTCTCTTTCATCTTAGAGCAAGGGGAACTTACTAATGGATGTAAATTTCAAGGCATTTGGTCTCTTTCATCTCTATTCTGTGCACTTTTTTTGCACTCCAAGTCCCAGCATTGGGGGAGGAAGAATTCGCTGTATCTATACAACTAAGGATTTATTGTTAGTCCAATTAATGTTTTAACACTCTAGTAGTCCAAATTCTCTAACACAGAAAAGTCTTACCAGTTTAAATTGTTATACCAAAAAAAATCCCAACCCGCAAAATCTTTCCTAGCATCTACCTTTTTCCCTGGTGCTGCGCTTGCCCTTTCGGTGTCCCTTTAGGTCTTAAAGCTGAGACTTCCAGCTTTTCTCAAGAAGAATTGCAAGTGATAGTGAGTTTTTAATGAGCTGTCGATGTCTGGAGGTCTTTGGTAAAAGAAGGGCGACAATAATGGTGGAGGTGTCTTCCAAACCTGCAAGACTGGCCATTTAGCTTCTTGTTAGTCACTAATTTTTTTTTGTTGTTTTAACCATTCTATACGTTCTGGTTAAAACAAACAAACAAACAAACTCACAGCTTTTTACCTAGCCTTATTGCTATGCTGGCATCTCCAGATGTCTAGTCACAAACAATAGCTATAATTACTATTGTTCACCCTCCCTTGGCTTGTGTGTTTAATTTTGGAGTGAGAGTTTGGAAGACAGCAATGTCCTTTGCCCCAAGGCGCTGTTTCCATCTAGAAGGGTTGGTGAGATGGTAAGTAGAAGATGCCACCTGAATGGTAGCGTTACTCCCGGGAGTGAAAGGCAGATACACAGTTCTTCAGTCTCCGTGGTTTTATACTGGTGTAACGGCATTTACCACCGGCAGCGATAGTTGCAGTAGCGAGCTGGAGAGCTCTGTAGTCTGCAGTGGAGAAATGTCAAGCTGTCAGGAGGGGGAATGGAAGATGACAAGCAGGCTAGGGAAAGAAGCTACAGCCAAGCTGGAAGCATGATACCCTTTTAAAGTGTAAAACAATTACCAAAATACCTGTTAAATAATGTGCCACAGTTATCAAAAGGGTTAACAATCAACCATACATTCAGCATATGTCTCAGTGGCTGTGAACATCGTTGGCAGCATGTATTGACAGGAGAAGTCAAAGCTTTCCATTGAAGTGAGGAGACAGAGAAAACAAAGCGATTTCTAATCCCCATATAGCTTTTATGATTTGGATGAACTTGATTTTTTTTCCCTTCCCTAAGCTTTTATTTTCTGAGTAGGAATGTGAGGTTGCTTACTCAGCCTTTGTTTCAAAGAGTCTGGTGCCTGGGTCTCCTGAGGTGTGTTGTCATGGAGGTGTACTTGCAGCAGATTAAGCCACACAGATCTGAATTTCACGATCTTTTACTGTCTGTCATCTTCAACATTCCTCATTCAGAAACTGTAATGTTTCCTATGCATTCATCCCCTGGTCTAAAGATTGTCCCCTTGGTAATCTATATAGCACTGCACAAGCAGTAGGCTGAGTTGACAGCACAGTTTGTATCCCCATTAAGAAATACAGTTCTCTATCGTTGCTCAAGGTCAGCATAGTCCTTCTGAAAGATTTTACAGAGGGAACAAGTGTCACCTGACAGAGAATACGAAGGCAGGTCATTTGCTGGAGTACACATTTTTAGAAGCTTGGGTATGAAAGTCTTAACCTCATTCCATAAATTACAATGCAGTATGTCCTCTGTGTTCTAAAATTACACCTTTTATGTGAGGTCAATATTTCTACAAGGTTTTATTGTGAAACAAGTCTTTGAAGCACAACTTTATTTTCTTTTTTTTTTTATTTTAAAAAATAAAGGCATTCAGTAGTTAGCCTGATATTGGGAAATAATTAAGGACTGCAGGCTGGGGCAGTAGATATTGTAGACATTTTAAAATTCTTGTAAAGTAATAGTTTGCACTGCACTTGGAGCTGTAATAATCACAAAAAGTAGCGATTATAGTAATGCTGGTGGAAAGGCAATCTTTTCAGCCTTAAACAAAAAAGAATCACTTCACTGTCATTATGAAGCTATTCACCTGAGTCATAGAGACTGAGGTGTTACAAAAAGGAATTATAAAAATTGTGTTAGTAGTAGTCATGGTACAGTCTTGTCTGAAATCAGTTCTGAAAAAGAAGGTTAGGAAGTGATGAAAGAGTAGATTTATTTTAAAAGTAATAACTCATTGAAGCTTCTCTACCTAGTGGGAAAGAATATATTTTGTTCTTATGAAAATGAAAGTTGTAGGTATTGTTACAGTTAGAGAAAAGTTGAGACAGTATAATTTTAGAGATCTGCCATTTTTAATATTTTTCAGCCCTGATTGCTTTTTGATATGTTATCTTGTCAACAGTGGCAAACAGTTTTAAATAACTCTTGCAGTTCTTAATGTGTTTGAGTCTGAAACTTAAAGATGCTGTTTTTGAGATGAACTAATACCAAAGATTATGAGATTATATTTAGCAAAACAACTTGGGAAACTGCAGAAGGCATGGAATGGAGTTCTTCCTTAGGAAAAACTCTTCCATCCTATTATGACCCTATTTTCATTCTTGTCATGAGCAGTCTAAAAGGGGAAGAGACTGATTTCACTTCTTTGCACACAACACTAGCCTGAAACCACAATGACTGGCTGCTATAGCAGAAACTCTTAAAAAATTAATCAAGCTCAATGATGAATTAGCAAAGGCATATACCATCTAACCTGTAGGCACACAAAACTCAGGACAAACAGGTGTTTTGACATTTCTAGCTGGGAATCCTGCCCTCCACAAACATATTTGATGCTCAGACATGGTCTCTTGGCTGCTTGCAGTCGTCCCCATCTGTCAGGATGGCACTGTGCCCACACACAAGGTGGTATGTCAGCTTCGCTAGGGCATAGGTGCCAAGTAAATTCTGCTGTTTGCAGAGCTTTGCGTGTGCTGGTTCTTCAGTAGGAAGCTTCTGCTCCGTCACAGCAAGGCTGCCTCTCAACATGACTTCCTACACTTGATTACACCTGTTGACACTTTGGTATCTAAGGAAGAATACTTAAATAGTACAAGCAAGAAACATTGGTACGCAGGAATGGATTTAGGAATCTGTATTGCACATGCACTGTAAATCCATTGCTACTTTTTTTCCTTTTTTTTTTTTTCTGATCCCACAAGAAAAGTCTAGTTTTCAATGTGAGGCAAAAATAAATTAGATTTTTGGAGACAGATCATCTCTTAGCTCATCTTTCTATTCTGGAGAGAAGTATATTGGCATAATTTATGTCATCATTATTAACACCTTCAGTTCATTCTCTTTCTCCTTATTCTTCCCCTGACCCTTACCCCAAAATGAAAGAATCCTGGTTATCAAAATGAACTCAGTCAAAAAAAAAAATAAAACGCAATGGAAAATGGTTGCTGAAGCGAGGAAAGAAGCCTGACTCTTCTGTCTTAGTGATTTTGCAGTAGTGAAACTGTATTTACTACAGTGGAATAATCCTTGCTTTATCCCAGTGCATGAACTATGAGGGCAGAGAAAAGCCAGGCACTTAAATCTGATATTGTGCTTGGGCAACTCTGCGAGCAGTCTGTGTGTCTGGGAAAGCACAGGGATAGCTTCTGTAGCAATGAAGGACACAGCCACCTAAAAGATGATAAAATTGTGAGGCTGCAGAGACATTACTGCACCTTCTTCTTATAACAGTCCACATAGCTGTTCTAGGGAAGAAGGCTGCACTGCCTGGGGAGAACTGAGTTGTTCTGGGCTCTATTTACTAGTGAAATAATTTTCTTTGATGAAAAGCTGAATGGACTGAATGAACTGAACTGAACTGTCCTTTCAAAGGACAACTCTGGCTTTCAAAAACACTTCCTCTCATTTGCACATAACTGGTTATTCATAGCAGTCAGAAACAGAAGTCTTCATCATTCCTTTTATATCTTGTAGATTTTAAATTTCAGAGGGATGTTTCCTGTAACAACGATGAGACTTTTAGCAACCTTACCAGCTGCTCAGAATTCCTACTTGTCTTTTCTTTTCGTCTCTTGTTGCCACATAACTACTCTGGTTTATGTGTGACTCATCCCTCTGTGCTCCAATCTTTCCAATTTCTGCCTGTTGCATTGAAAAACATATAGAACCTAAGTTTTCAGCTGTATTTACTCCTTTTTCTAATAAAAAAAAATTATTTCTAAATACCTATTATATTTTGAACATCTCCAATGTCCTGATTAGTCATAAATGTCTTTAAAGAGGTCTTTTAAAAGCTAGAAATAATCCCATAATAATAAGTTTGAGACCTTCCAGAAACACACCTTTCTGTTCTCATCTATTTTTATTTTGTCTATCCACTCACTGTAGTGAGACATGTAAATCAAGTAGCTCAAAAAGATTTAATCCAGCAGAATGATACATAAAATCACTTCTTATTGTATTTATTACCTCCCTTGACATTAAGAGTGTCCCTTACTTTGCTTTTCTTAAATGCATCTTTTTAATAGGCGTATCTTATTTTTCCCTCTATTTCTATAATCCCCATTATATTTATTCTTAGGCTTTATTTGTACTGTAGCAGAAGTATTCCAAACACTCATATTTTCCTAAATAATTTTCAGTCCTCTAGTTCACAGTAGTGTTTGCACATTTCTTTTTTCTTTTTTTTTGTCCTACTAAGTTATTCTCCAACCCTCCAGCACTATATCATATTATTCTAACTACATAGTGTATCATTCTACCTCACCTGCCCTACCACTCTATCTCTTAGCGTCTTTGACAAATTATCACCATTATTTCCCTTCTAACTGTTCTTGTGCCATTCATCACCCATGACATTAAATAACTGCTCTTCTATCAAAATAATATACCTACATCATCTAACCAAGTGAATATTCAACCATTTTCTATTAGAGATGGCCTGAGACTGACATATTCTGTCCCACCTGGCTATTCACAGATAAATGGATGAACTGAGGTGTTACCAAAAAGAAAAAAAAATGGTGTGATGAGGTTTGGGTTTCCAGTTAAAACATCCCTACAATGATTTAATATTCCTATAAATGACAATCCATAGGTGCTTTAAAAGAGAAAGCTTCATCATGGCAAATGGACATAAAGTATTAAGGGCATTTTAATTCAACACTTTTCCATGTGAAAGACTTAACTTTCACCTTTTTTTTGTGTATGTGCATATTGCAGGAGTTTAATATTAGAAATGCTTGACCTATTGTAATCACACCAGTTCACAAAATTGACCCATTTCTTTTAAGGCAAATCTGTTCCCTGTATTTAAAAGAGAACTGACTGAAAAGGAGTATTTCACTACCACTCACGTTCATATTACATTGTAACTGCAATGGGAGAAAATCCCTCTGAATTTCTCTAAGCTAGAAACATTGACAGAAGACATGTAGATCTTTTGAGCTGCAAAAATTATAATGTTTTATTTTTTTTATTATTTTATGATTTTAAGCAGTTTTGATTACGTTCAGTACATGTAATATATATCACTTTGTTGATTAAAGAAACATATTAATACAATCTGAAATTCTAATTTTATAAATCAAAACATCTGGCGATTGCATTGAAATGATGATGTTAAACATTTAGGACTTTTAATAAGAGAATAAGCCGGGCTGTGAATACTCAAAGAAGAAACAGCTTTCTGTATTAAGGAAAAGTATTTTAGGCTAACATTTTTAGAAAACATGTTGTACCAAGCGTAGAGACCAGGTGAAAAAGAAGGTTTTGTGACGCTCAGCACTGAAGGACATGAAAATTAAACACTCTGTTATGTTGCCTGTTAGTGACATGCCATTCAACAGGCTTGGATGAAGGAGGGAAGTGGTGGTGGAATAACCACAAGCCTCACTAGTCCCAGATTAACAGACCTGACCCTTAGCCATTAGTATAAATCAATGAATCTTGGCTTCTGTTGGCTCAGGAGCACAGCTTCAACAGAAATTTCCCTTCTCAAGACTAATGTACAGTGACAGGATTTGGACATTCTTGAGAATTCAACTCCATTCAGGCTGAGATGAGTGCACCTTTTCTAACTTTATTAAATGATAGAAAAGCTGGCTCAGTTCATGAGAGAAAGCTAGCTCCAGAAGAAAATTTCAGATGTAGAACCCAAAATCCCATATTCTTTTCTGCATCCCTGATTATGGGCTTATGCCATGAGCATGGTCTTTTTATGGGTTTGTAAGGGAATGGTTGTCTGCCCAATGTTATTTAAGGCAGAAAATTATTTATATTGGTTACATCATAGTTACAGTATTTGTCTTGTTTAGGCTTTTCATTCCAGTGTAGGATGTCATAGAAATGGGGTACTGTAACGTTGACTTTCAGTTAGCTGAAGTTGTTTACTGACTGTATCTCTAACTTCTCACCTTTCTAAAAAAATATTTAACCTGTGCTGAGGCTTAATGACCATTGCCAAGAATGATGAATACATTTCCTTTTCTCTTTCCTGATTTCAGTCTAGCCAGTTTTTCAATTTTACTGCATCTTAATAGAATTCATGCAATTCAAATACAATCTTTAAGCACTCCTTTTGTGTGTCATTGTCCATATGCCCTCTTGTAAACAGAAATTCATTATTAATTACTTTATTCCCCTGAATTAATAAAGACCAAATCTCTCACCTGTTCACAATATAAAAAGAATACATTTCACTACTCTTCTTTTTTCTTTTTTTTTTCTTTGGTGATAAGGGAGAGGTCCTCTGGAAAATAAAATCTGAACAATGATTTTGTTTCTGCTAGGCATTATTATTGAAGGCAATCATGATACCACACTGGGTTTTCATGTTCCTCTGAACGGTCTTGCACCTGATGACATGGAGTTCTGCAGCTATTATCAAAGCCTGTGTCCTCTCCTTGGCCACTGTTAATAGAGACATGCCAATCTCTGGAAGCAGTATGGGTTATCTCTGATTACAGTAATTTTTCTCCTAACAGATGTAAACGTAATGGCATTACTCCAAAAACCAGAGCTGATTGCCTCTTGCTGTTTGCCATGTTTTATCTCTAGAAGCTAAAGATGAGTTTTCTTTCCCATCTTCTATGTGTGAAATGAGATTCCAATTAGTGGTGCATCACTGGGTGCACAGTGAGGAAGCTCCGTTTGCAGATGCACATGTATTGTGTGTGAGAGAGAGGGAAAAGGCCAAGATATAGTTTCAGGCCATAGCCAAGCCTTCTGGCAATCAATGTCACCTGTGCCTGCCTAACCAACTAACTCTGCTGCAGTTAACAGTACCGATAACTTTAGCTACAAAGGAGTAACATGTCTGCCCTGTCATTCAGAATCTGATAATATTAAAAAAAAAAAATCAATTTCCTCTAATATTGGAAGAATTCTGAAAGATAACTCAAGTAATAGGCACTAGGTTTTGAGGAGAGAGGATTTACAGTCGCATATTCTATGGGTCTTTTTTTTGTAAGGGAGGTATCCCTTTTAACTCTGTGTTGTGCCTCAACTAAGAAACTAGATTTGGGAAACAAAACAAAACAAAGCAAAACAACTCAACCCATGCTTTCCTCGTTCTTTTCCTTTTCCAACATGCAAAACCCACCCTTTTCAAAGCATCTGGCACATCTACACGGACAGATGCAGACAGACCCAAATTCATTCTGCCCACCCTGCAAGCTGTCTGGCCTGACTCCAGCTCCCGTCCAAAAGCCATGTGGCTGTGATGGAGCATCACTGAGCCTGGACTAATAAACCTGACCTCTCAGGAGCTAAACACAACACCGTGCAGCTAATGCAGCTCTGCAGCTTCTGGCCAGGATGAGGCTGGCTGCTGGCTTGCTCAGAGCACGAACAGAATAGATTCAGGTCTGTCTGTACTTGTGCTTAGAGATTTCTTTCATGTTTCTCTGTTAGGTTCCTTTTTTACCAATATCCCATCCAAATAATAAAAAAAAATCTATTCTTTAACCCTTGCCACACCTTCATTCACCTAATCTGGTGATTATTTGTACCCTTGTACTGTTGTTTACAGTCCTAGCAAGAAAACATCTGAAGCTGATTCTTATTCCAATTGCATCTTCAAATCATTACTACGCAAATAACATACATGATGGCAAATTTGCCTAACTGTACAAATAAAACAGCATAAAAAGTTGGAACAAGGAGGGAGAAAATAAGCCATTTTTTTTTATTTATTTCTACTCTTTGCAAGCTTTTAATTTTTGGATCCCAATCTGTTAGTCTTGCACATCTTCCAAAAATTCCCCCGTGATCCTTATTTCCATACTGTGGGGCCAGAAAAACAGCAGAGTAATGGAGGAGGCAGGGAATTAAGAGGAGATTTTAGTGACTGATGGATTTTCTCTGTAGATCAATAACTCTGAGAGCCCATAGCTGGGACAGGGTGTGAGAAGTTCTTAGAGTTGTTATTATTCTGCTTTTGTTTTGGACAGGTGAGCTTTCATAGATGCTACTATTCATGATAAATATGTGTTGAGGCTCTCAAAGTAGATATAGGTTCATTTCCAGACAGGATCTTTTGGAGTTATATTCCCTGCATGTTTTAACATCTTCACCAATCTGGGGAATCACATCAGCAATGTCAGTAAATTTTGCTGTTCGCTCCAAGCATGAAAATTTTTTCTAATGGATTTAAGAGCTCTGTGTGCTCTTAAGACACAGCCCTTGTCTGATGGCATGACTTCCAAAATAATTCTTTCTTATATGAACAGTGCTTAAAATACTATCTTAAGTCAGGATGTAAAATTAACCAAAGTTTATTTCCACAGTATTTCAGGATTTATTTTCTCTTTCGTCTATTATCTATTTCTGGAATGCTTTGGAAAAAAAAGAAGGTTAGATCTTGCTTGTTAATTTTCTTCCTGAACAGAATAAATATAAAGACTTAATGTCAAAGAAAAAAAATAAGAAAAGGGGATTGAGACAGACCTATCTGGAGGTAGGAATCTTTACATAGCTAGTAAGTAATCAAACTCGATGTGGTTTGCTGTTTTGTGTAGTTTGTGTAACTGTGAGTAGTGAGGTTAAATATGCCAAATATGTAAAAGGCCTTTCACTAGTACCGAGGCCCTCTGCCAAATCTCTTCAAGCTGACAGAACTGGAAAAATCTTTCATGTATTGCTGAAAAGTCATAGAATTGGAACCAAATTCTTCTGTCGTCCCAGCGTGTGCTTGGCAAAGGTCAGCAGACTGTCTGAGTACCAGGTCAGTGTTGGTATACTTCAGACAGACTGAAAGCTGCTCTAACATCATCCTGCATGCTGAGACACAGTTGGACTGTGGAAGTACGCTGGACTTTCTGTCCTTCCACTGTACAATTATTTAAGAAGGTGAGCAGGTTTTACAGCAGCCACACTTCCTTAGTAGCCATTTGATTTTGGTCTTTAAAAGAACACATGCAGCAAAGACGGAAAGTTTTGGTTTGATACAAAATTTTTTGTAAGTGTTTCTCTGAGCCTTGTAAGCTACTTTATTTGTTTAGTATAGAAAATGCAATTTTATCTCTCACATTTTTCTTCTCAGTGCCGTGGAAATCCAGCAATTTCTCAGCGCTGTCTTTTGTAGAAATCTCTTCACTTTCTTTGAGTCCCTTGCTTTTGCTCACAATCCCATATCTGTAACTGAGCCGTTGTGTTTTTCCACACCTGAAGGGCACCTGTAGACAACACTGTCATTCTGTATTACTTTTATTATAGAGTTAGAGAAACAAGAAAACAAGAAATAAATCAAGCAAAGACTCCCTGAAGGAAAGAGTGTATGTTTCTTCACTCGTATACCACAGCAGACCTGTGAATACAGCTGATTGATAGAAATACAGTATGTGGAAAACAAATTCATTTATGTTTACCTAAAGCTGTTTTCTTCACAGATATTTGAATTCTCTGAGCGATACGAGAGACATGCTGTATGATCGGCAGAACTTGTAATTTTCTTCAATTAATACAACCTCATGCCTAGCAGTAATGACAGAGAAACAGAAGGAAATCTTTGACCTCAAGTGTATCTTATTATATAGTTTAAAAAAGTAGTTCTACACATGAAGAAATTAGATGAACTCACCTTAGATTGTAACATACTAACATTTGATTAGATATGGATACCTTAATGAAAATTTAGAAAGCTAAACATGGAAGCTAAGTGTTTTGTCTCTGATACATAATCACTGCAAGACCCAAAAAGTTTACACAGATTAGTAAAAAGGCTGAAGAAACACAGTGGAAGCTTAGAGACTAATGAAATTGTGGGTGTGCCTTAAGGAAAAAAAGATCTTTTAATTATTTTTTTTGGGTTCTAATCTCTATAAGAACAAAGCATCCTCAGGCCTGCAGGTTCACATTTCTACAACCTCATTAACGCAATGAGTTCTTCAATGCTAAATGAAAGGTACATCTAAAACAACCACATTTTTTCAAGATCTGTTTAGTGCAAATAAGTCCAAAGATTTTTCAATACATGGAGAAAGATAAACGTTTAAGAAAAGCTATGTATTCAACAGGAACATGAGTTGGTGTCGTGGTTTAAGCTGAATTGACCACTGGGGATGTGAGACACCCCCAATGGGACCTCTCTCTTCAAAGAGAGAGGCAGAGGAAGGAAAAAGAGATATAAAAGTTTAGAAGCAACTAAATTACTTTAATGAAATATTAATAATAAAATAAGAAGAAAATAATGAAACATATACAAAACTGTATCAAGCTCCCAGGATGACAATCACATCACCGGCTGGCCTGGGGAAGTCCCAGAGTGGACTCACTGACAGACAGGAACTGGACTCTGGATCTGGATTCAGGATTGGGATCAAAGGCAGACAAGCAGACAGAGTCCTCCTCAGATGTCGGCCATTAAAGAAAGAGCACTGACCCTTTGATCCTTCAGCTTTTATACTGAGCATGAGGCAGATGGGATGGAATACCCTGTTGGTCAGTTTTGGGTCACCTGTCCTGTCCGCTCCTCCCTGCAGGTGGGACCCCTCTACACTTTTCCACTTTCAACCCTCCAACGGGGCAAGTAACAAAGTTGGTTGGCCTTGGGTGTTATAGCAATAAGTATAAGCAAGAGCCTCTCCACACACCATGCCTGAGCATCAACTATAAACGTAGGTCTTACGTCTCTGAGAACGAACAGCGTCTGCAAAATATGCTGTTAATTTCAGTATTTAGAAGAGGCCCAGATAAGAAGTGAAGTTACTGAATAAAAAATTGGCCTTGTTTTATCTGAAACCAGGACAGTTGGGCTTTGGACATTGTGGTTTATAGACAAAGCTGTTTGATATGTAGGAAGAAATTTAAATATAAAGTATTTAAATAAAGTACACAGCTAAATAATGTGTGATGTATTTGCCACACAGAAGATGAAAAAAATACAGAAGTGCTAACCATGCACACATATATCAGAATGGGCTAAATGAAATTCTAAAAGCTTTCAGGCGTATCTTTAAAGGCTTTTTAAACTGAAACATATGCAAACAGGGGAGTAAGACAAACGATAAGATATGTGCAAAGGATACCTTGGATAGAAAACAATTTCAATGACCTTCTGAGCATATTTCTCTTTTGTCAACAGTAATATTAGAGCATTGGTGGTTAAATCTAATGAAAAGAAGAATTTTTATTTTTTTTTAAAGGACTATTCAGGGAACGGGTATAAAACAAATATTTAAGAATTTTAAAAAATGTTCAGCCAGTTAAAAGAAGTAATCCTTTAAGTGACATGGAGGATTATAAAGCTTTACTATATTTTCTTATACCCTGGACAGAGAGGCTCAGAAACAACTATTCAGAGCCTGTCAAGGTCAATGAAAGACCCTGATGAGATACCAAGAGTTCACTGAAGAAGAGCGTGAAGGAATGAACACAAGTTTTACTTCCAGTTGTCGTAAAACTCATAAAGAATATTGACTTTTTGGAGTTGGAGGTAATCATGGATTTGGTTGACAGATTAGTAGTGAGGACTCTTGAGGAAGAGAATCAGTCGATTCCATGTAGAGACAAAGATTTTGCCACAGACATAAACAATATAGCCTTGATGAAACATCGTAGTTTTCTTTTGTAGAAATCCCTACCAGTGTTTAGAGTGGGATGTGCTCAACAATCTCTCCTCCAGATACCGAATACTGCCCGTGACTTAGCTTGCTGTTGTATAGTGATGTAACCTGGTCTATAAAATGCAAAAAAGAATAAAAGCCTGGGTAGCACAAAAAATGAGAACTAGAAAAAGAGCAGAGACATGCTATGAGGAGTATATCTAAATGAAGACAGGAAAACTGCTCAGCTGTAGTCAAGAAGGAGTGCTCGGGGAATCCTTCTGACCAGCAACAATAAGGATATGTGATGGAGAAGCAGCTGGAAGCCAGGCACGCTATCTTAGGGCACCTAAAATAAATCTAGACACTTATATAGAGACACCTAAATCACTGTTCCTTAGATCTTACCTGAAAATTCCAGAGAATATCAGACATCATTCCCTATTTTAACTAAGATGTGAGACTCCAAATAAAATATTTTGGCAGATTCTGAGCAAAATGAAGAGATCTGAATAAATGTTAGGACTAGTTTTAATCTCCATTATAATAAT
The DNA here is from genome assembly GCA_008711295.1 of Anarhynchus alexandrinus. Lineage (NCBI taxonomy): Eukaryota > Metazoa > Chordata > Aves > Charadriiformes > Charadriidae > Anarhynchus > Anarhynchus alexandrinus. The sequence goes on from VUYV01000042.1 coordinate 879,509, forward strand.
TAAAAGTGTACTAAATTATATGACATTATGTGAAGTTACATAAAAGAAATTTCTCAACAAAAGAGAGCCTTTTAAATGCTGTTACCACTAAATGTAATTAAAGTGTGATTTCTTCCATCAGGACAGATGAAGAGCAGCAAATTGCCCACAGTACTTGCAAATTGAACAGAGAAACCTGCTTATTGACCACCTAAATTGTTTTAGAGCAGATTGATACATCTCAGTTATTTACGTGAATAAATATCAAGAGAATAAGCCTCTCATTTACCAGAACTCCCAAGTGGTTACTTCCTGGAATACAGAAAATAATCATAATATCAGTTCTCTACCCAACAGTACATAGATTAGATACAAGCATCTCTTTGAGAGCATAGCCAATAGCATGCAGCTTGTAAAGTGTAGCATAAAAGAAATTTCTAAAGTTAAGGTCAAACTCTTCCACAAGAGGCTGACTGAACATGAAAAACAAGCAACACTTTCGGGAGGCATATTAGGTAAAATTACAAATTTATTTTTAAGAACTAAGGAAGCATTTTGAGTTATAATTTTCTGAAATCATGGGAAAGAAACAGCAACCTTGGTCTTCTTTTAAAAGAAGAATAAGAATAAGCTTGCCACGTTTCCGATTAGCACCTTGGGAAACTAATGCTGCTTGTGTCATGACATAATGCTGGGCATTTGTAGCACATAGAAACTCATTCTACCATCTGCTACGAAGCTTATCAAGTTCAGAATGGTATTGCATTATTAGCCAATCTGTTAAAGGAATCACCATCGTCCAACAAAGAGAAAAATGGTTAGTTTTTAAAGCTGTATTTTGCCATTTAAACCAGAGCAGCAGTTGGATTTTGTCTGAAATTGCAACTTCACAGAATCGCAGAATGGTCAGGGTTGGAAGGGACCTCTGGAGATCATCTAGTCCAACCCCCCTGCCAGAGCAGTTTCACCTACAGCAGGTTGCACAGGGCGGCGTCCAGGCAGGTTTTGAATGTCTCCAGTGTGGGAGACTCCACAACCTCTCTGGGCAGCCTGTGCCAGTGCTCTGGCACCCTCAAAGTAAAGAAGTCCCTCCTCATGTTTAGATGGAACTTCTTGTGTTCAAGTCTGTGCCCGTTACCTCTTGTCCTATCACTGGGCACCACTGAAAAAAAGACCATTCCCATCCCCCTGGCACCCTCCCTTTATGTATTTATAAGCATTGATAAGATCCCCTCTCATTCTTCTTTTCTCTAGACTAAAAAGACCCAAGTCCCTCAGCCTTTCCTCATAAGAAAGATGCTCCAGTCCCCTAATCATCTTTGTAGCCCTTCGCTGGACCCTCTCCAGCAGTTGCCTGTCCTTCTTGAACTGAGGAGCCCAGAACTGGACACAGTACTCCAGATGTGGCCTCACCAGGGCAGAGTAGACGGGGAAGATAACCTCCCTCGACCTGTTGGCCACACTCTTCTTGATGCACCCCAGGACACCATTGGCCTTCTTGGTCACCAGGGCACAATGGTCATCCTGCTGTCCACCAGGACTCCCAGGTCCCTTTCCACAGAGCTGCTCTCCAGCACGTCAGCCCCTAACCTGTACTGATGCATGGGGTTATTCCTCCCCAGATGCAGTACCCTACACTTGCCCTTATTGAACTTCATAAGATTTCTCTCCACCCAATTCTCCAATGTGTCCAGGTCACGCTGAAAGGAGGCACATCTTTCCAGCTTGTCAACCACCCCTCCCAGTTTTGTGTGCCCCCGGAGGGCACCACAACAGAACAGGTGAATGCACCCAAAGCAGGCTGTGTCCCCGTGGGAAGCCTATGCTGGAGTAGGCTCCTGGCAAGAGCTGTGGATCTGTGGATAGAGAACCCCACACTGGAGCAGATTTGCTGGCAGGACTTGTCACCCTGTGGAAAGGACCCACAGTGGAGCAGTCTGTTCCTGAAAGCCTGCACCCCATGGAACAACTCATGCTGGCAAAGTTCTTGCAGAACTATCTCCCATGGGAGGGACCCCATGGTGGAGCAGCGGAAGAGTGTGAGAAATCCTCCTCCTGAGGAAGAAGGAGTGGCAGAAACAATGTGTGATGAACTGACCACAACCCTCATTCCCCGTTCCCCTGTGCCACTGAAGGAGAGGAGGTAGAGAAAATTGGGAGTGAAATTGAGCCCAGCAAGAAGGGAGGGGTGGGGGTGTTTTAAGATTTGGTTTTATTTTCTTATTACTCTGACTTGATTGGTAATAAATTAAACTAATTTTCCCCACTTTGATTCTGTTTTGCCTGTGATGGTAATTAGTGAATTCCCTCTCCCCGTCCTTATCTTGACCCATGAGCCTTTTGTTATATTTTCTCTCCCGTGTCCAGCTGAGGAGGAGGAGTGATAGAGTGGCTTGGTGGGCACCTGGTATCCAGCCAGGGTCAACCCACCACATAGTTATTAGGATTTCTAGTGTGTGCATTGCTTGTATTATCACTATCAGTCAAAGAGTGGCCCAATAGGCCTGTACGAGACCTTTCCTAAGGAGTGGGTAATTCACAATATTCAACTATTTAAACTCTGGTTGTTTTTTCTGCTGACCCTGAGAAAGGTACTCCAACAGGTACAAATTATTGGAGGGAGAGATTTTTGTGAAGCAGTCATTTTAGGTACATGACAATATATACAGACAAAAAAACTCTTCAGATAGAAATGGTCTTTGGTCTTAATATCAAAAGAATTGCATTCTCCCTACTCCCCCCAAGTGTTAGAGAAACAATTTTATAAATTTTTTTTTAGAAATGGTTCAGTTAAAAATGTTTGCTATTGTACCTTTGCAACAGATAGAAACTTTTAGTTCATCATGTTCCTCCCTGGCCTTCCCTGGGGATATGAACAATCTTTTTGACAGAAGGTGATCAGGGATGGGATTCATCTGTCATAACTTCAGTCATCCAAAAGTAGGGCAACTAGTCTAAGCTAGCTGCCTAAGGTCCCTTTGTAAGACAGGAATAGAGAGCAACAGGGGCACAGTGTGCCTTGTCCCATCTCTCAGATACTATTTTGGAATGGTGTAAACCATCCACCAGCAATGCACAGTTTCTTCAAGTGCACAGTTGAGGGAGCATAGATTATTGGTTTAGACAGCTCAAGTTAGCTATCAAGTCTCCCTCAAAATGTATCAAATGGTGTAGCTCTAACTTGCTTTGTAGTCCTCACCTAAACACTAATAACCATTAGCTATTTAGTTGAATAGCTGAAGAACTCGGCCGATTTCAGTGACTATGGCACATATTTGGTGCTCGTTCCTCCAGTGACTCCAGAAGAAATTACCACAGACACTGCGTTATCATGGATTATCATAGATAGCATAGCTGCTGTGCTCTATTTCCTGACCATTCCCAAATTTGTTTTAGAAAACTGAAATGAGCTTCATAGGAAAAAGGTGCTTTGAAGACATGTATGACTGTCAGGTCAGGCAAATATATTTTGTCATACACCATACCTTAATCTACAGAAAGTTGTAACAAAACAACTTGACGGGATGACTCACACAACTGGAACGCTGCAATGGATGGCTATAAAATGTTCAGAAGGGATAGACAAGGAAGGAGAGGCAGTGGGGTGGCCCTGTATGTTAAGGAATATTTTGATTGTCTAGAACTTAATGATGGTGACAATGGAGTTGAGTGTTTATGGGTAAGAATCAGGGGAAAGAACAACAAGGCAGGTATCACAGTGGGAGTCTGTTACAGACCACCCAACGAGGATGAAGAGACAGAAGAAATATTCTATAGGCAGCTGGGAGAAATCTTGCAATCGCTAGCCCTTTTTCTTGTGGGCAACTTCAACTTACTGATGTCTGCTGGAAATACCATGCAGTGGAGGGGAAACAGTCTAGAAGATTCCTGGATTATGTGGAAGACAACTTCCTGATGCAGATGGTGAGGAAGCCAACTAGGGAAGGTGCCCTTCTGGACCAGTTGTGAACAGAGGACTTGCAGGTGAGGTGACTGTTGGATGCTATTTTAGGCATAGCGACCACAAAATGATAGAGTTTTCGATTCTTGGAGAAGTAAGGAGGGGGGTCAGCAGAACTGCCACCTTGGTCTTCTGGAGGGCACTTTGGCCTGTTTAGGAGCCTGGTTGACAGAGTCCCTTGGGAGGCAGTCCTGAATGACAAAGCAGTCCAGGAAGGTTGGACATTCTCCAAGAAGAAAATCTTAAAGGCACAGGAGCAGGCCATCCCCATGTGCCAAAAGACAAGCCAGCAGAGAAGATGATCATCCTGTCTGAACAGCGAACTCTGTCTGAAACTCAGGGGAAAAAAGAGATTTTATGATCTTTGGAAGAAGGAGCAGGCCAATCAGGAGGACTACAAAAAGACTGTGAGGTATGCAGGGAGAAAATTAGAAGGGCCAAATCCCAGCTAGAACTTAATCTGTTTCTATAAATACATGAACAACCAAAGAAGGGCTAAGGAGAATCTCCATTCTCTATTGGATATGAGGGGAAACATAAAGACAAAGGATGAGGAGAAGGCTGAGGTACTTAATGCTTTCTTTGCCTCATTCTTTAATAGCAAGGACATTTGATCTCTAGGTAGCCAGCCCCCTGAACTGGAAGACAGGGATGGGGAGCAGAATGAAGCCCCATTAATCCAAGGGGAAACAGTTAGTGACCTGCTATAGTACTTAGACACACACAAGTCTGTGGGGCTTGTGTGTACCCAAGGGTACAAGGGAGCTGGCAGAAGTGATCACCAAGCCACTCTCCATCATTTATCAACAGTTGTGGTTAACCGGGGAGGTACCAGTTGACTGGAGGTCAGCAAATGTGACATCGATCTAGAAGAAGGGCCAGAAGGAGGATCTGGGGAACTACATGACTGTCAGTTTGACCTCGGTGCAGGGAAGGGTTATGGAGCAGATCATCATGACTGCCATCACACGGCACATACACGACAACCAGGGGATCAGTCCCAGTCAGCATGGGTTTCTGAAAGGTAGGATCTGCACGACTAACCTGATCTCCTTGTATGACATGGTGACCTGCTTAGTGGACGAAGGAAAGGCTGTGGATGCTGTTCACCTGGACTTTAGTAAAGCCTTTGACACCGTTTCCCATAGCATTCTCCTGGAGAAACTAGCTAATTACGGCTTGGACAGGCGTACTCTTTGCTGGGTAAAAAGCTGGCTGGAAAGCCAGGCCCAAAGAACGGTGTGAATGGACTTAAATCCAGTTGGCAGCTGGTCACAAGTGGTGTTCCCCAGGGCTCAGTACTAGGGCCAGTTCTGTTTAATATCTTTATTAATGATCTGAATGAGGGGATTGAGTGCACCCTTAGTAAGTTTGCAAATTACACCAAGTTTGGCTGGAGTGTCGATCTGCTTGAGGGCAGGAAGGCTCTACAGAGGGATCTGGACAGGCTGGTTTGATGGGCCAAGGCCAACTGTGTGAGATTCAACAAGGCCAAGTGCCGGGTCCTGCATTTGGGTCAGAACAACCCCATGCAATGCTACAGGCTTGGGGAAGAGTGGCTGGAAAGATGCTTGGTGGAAAAGGCCCTGGGGCTGTTGGTCAACAGCCAGCTGAACATGAGCCTGCGGTGTGCCCAGGTGGCCAAGAAGGCCAAAAGCATCCTGGCTTGTGTCAGAAATAGTGTGGCCAGCAGGACTAGGGAAGTGATTGTCCCACTGTACTCGGCACTGGTGAGGCCGCACCTCAAACACTGTTCAGTTTTGGGCCACTCACTACATGAAAGATATTGAGGTGCTGGAGCATGTCTGGAGAAGAGCAATGAAGCTGGTGAGGGGTCTAGAGAACAAGTTTTATGAGGAATGGCTGAGGGAACTGGGGTTGTTTATCCTGGAGTAAAGGAGGCTGAGGGGAAACCTTATGATTCTCTACAACTACCTGAAAGGAGGTTGTAGCAAGTTGGGGGTCGGCCTCTTTTCCCAAGTAACAAGCGATATGACAAGAGGAAACAGCCTCAAGATGTGCCGGGGAGGTTTAGATTGGATATTAGGAAAAGTTGCTTCACTAAAGGGTTATCAAGAATTGGAAGAGGCTACCCACGGAAGTGGTTAAGTCACCATCCCTGGAGGTATTTAGAAGATGTGTAGATGTGGTACTTAGGGACATGGTTTAGTGGTGGTCTTGGCAGTGCTAGGTTAACCGTTGAACTTCGATGATCGTGAAGGCCTTTTCCAACCTAAAGAATTCTATGTTTTGAAAAGATAAAATTCAAAAACAGGAAAGGAAGTTGAAAAAAACCCTATTTACTTTCATGTCTCATTCCAATCCTGACATTAGCTTTTATGTGGGAGTATATGGACAGTATTTAGTAAGAGAAGCCACTATTTCAGATGTCAGATGAAGGTGTAGGGTTACTTCTGCAATACCCTTTTGTCAATGTAACTATTTTCAACAAGGCTTATTCAGGAGAGTAGGGGAGAAATGACCATCTCTATTACTGAATGTCAACAAAACGGTATAGATGGAAAAAATTGTCTCATCATCTAATACTGGCTCAAACTGCCCTTGACATTTCTATTTTGACTTTTTGAGCGCATAAGATGTACATTACTACAAGTTAACTCCTTTGGTTGCTGAGACTTTATGGGTTTAGTGTATCATAGTTTACTAAGAGACACCTTTGGAAGCAGAACGTGCAATAATTACACCTGCTGACAACGACATTGTGTCCTTCCCTGCAGAGCTGCAATAGTTGGGGACGCAAAGAAGAATTGCAGATATCTTTATGTTCAAGTGCTTAAGAACATTGCTTTGGCAAAGCCATTATTATTATTTTGAAGAATAAGTCCACAATTAATAGATGAAAGTCAAGACAAGTTCACAAGAAACACTTTATTCAACAGTACAGTAGTGCTTCTGCTTCGTGTTCTTGCCAGAAATCAATTTAATGATGTTTAGCTGAAAACTGTAATAGATATTAACACGTCATCAGTGTTCTTTATGTTAAAATATTACCAATTGGGTTTTTTTACATTTCTGTTACAAAATGCATTTTTGTGATATTTAGCACAGTGCAGTTATCTTTCTTTTGTTTTATTATTTAGAAAGTGCTAATATATGTGCTGTTTTGAAATAGCAATGACTTAGCATGCATATTTACTCTTATTCCTGAATTTTTCAGCTGCAGCACTGTTACAGATCGTAAGTTCTTTCTGCCACTAATACCTAATCACCCAGGTAATAATTTATACCACAATATTGAGGTGAATACACCTTATCCAATACATCACTGCTGCAGACCTGTCACATATTTCATACACTTGTTGAAGGTTCAGGTCCCTGCCCTGTGTTTTCAAGCTCACTGAGGCATTAGGATACTCTTTTCTCCTTTTTTTGTCCTCTAGAAGTCTTGATTACAACAGAGACAGAGCAAGCCACCTTTCTTGAGAATTTTCTGTAATAGCTCACTTTGAGCTATAGAAGACAAACAAAAGTGACTGAAATAAAAGTACTCTTTAGTGGAAGTTTAATAAAAATTTTCCTTGATTTCCGTATAGTAAATTGTTTACTACTTTTATTAATAATTATTTGACTTAAATCTTGCTCCTTTGCATGTGGGAGTGAGGGTTTCTGTCCATATGCGGAAAGAACTCTGTGCTTGCACATGCACTTACCAACTCTGTGGTAAAAGACAGATTGTGGGTTGAGATGGTTATAGGAGTTTCCTTAATATATGAATCTATAGCAAAAGTGATGCAAAAATTCCAGTATATATTTCTGGTATGTAAACACATCAGTTCTTAAAGTATCAAGCTGCTGTATGGAAGTGGCTTTAAATATGTGATTGTCATATAAGTTTGAAAATATTTTTTCATCTGCTTGCTTCTGAGTATGTCCATTATCACCTGACAATACCTAAAGGCTTTATCACATTAAAAATACCATAACTTTTATTATGACAAAAATGGCTTGCATGTCCTTAATTAAGGTCTATGACAACATTTAGAGTATAGGTGGAGAATAAATAGCAATTTGCTGGAATTTGTTACTGTGCTGGTTATGGTTGGGATAGAGTTAATTTTCTTCATAGTAGCTCCTATGGGGCTATGTTTGGGATTTGTGATGGAAATAGTGTTGATAACACAGGGATGTTTTAGTTACTGCTGAGCAGTTCTTGCACAGAGTCAAGGCCTTTTCTGCTCCTCACACCTCCCCACCAGCGAGCAGGCTGGGGGTACTCAAAAAGCTGGGAGGAGACACAGCCGGGACAGCTGACCCCAACTGACCCAAAGGGATATCCCATACCACATGACATCATGCTCAGCATATAAAGCTGGGGGAAGAAGAAGGAAGGGAGGGATGTTCAAAGTGATGGAGTTTGTCTTCCCATTACACACGATGGAGCCCTGCTTTCCTGGAGATGGCTGAACACCTGCCTGCTGATGGGAAGCAGTGAATGAATTCCTTGTTTTGCTTTGCCTGTGTGCACAGCTTTTGCTTTACTTATTAAACTGTCTTTATCCCAAGCCATGAGTTTTTTTCTCACTTTAACTCTCCCAATTCCCTCCCCCATCCCACTGGGGGGAGCGAATGAGCAGCTGGCTGGGATTAAACCACAACAACTACCAATTCCAAATTACAAGTGTATCTATTAGCTCTAAAACCAAGACTCGTTGCTCAGATTTCAAAGGTCCAATTCAGAAGCCATTTTTGGGCACCACTTGACATTAGCATATCCCTTAACCATTATAAACAGTTGAATGAATTGTATATTCAAAAAAAATCTTAGCTTTTTTATGTGAAATTATAGGTATATCACTCTCATTTGTCATCTAAAGTCCTTGTGTAACCATGACTTCAGAAAATAATGCTATATCTTAGTAGAGACATGCTTGTGTGCTTTTATCTAAAACTTTATCAACTGTAGAATTGCTAGAGTAATTCCCAAAATTTTTGTACTACTACAAACTTGTGTTCAATTTGTGTGTGTGGAAATGCCTTTTTCCAAGATTTTTGTTATGTGTCTGTAACTACATCACAACACGATTCGCTTATTAAACAGAACATAGTGGCATTATTTCCCAGATGTCAGTCAGGTATATTGTGGGGGTTTTTTGTTTGTTTTAAACAAATTTGTGTTGAGTAGCTTAAGAACGTGAACTTCCCATCAGTGTAATTGTAATGAGAAGCTTATAACAGCTGGTACTTTAACCATGTTACCGACAAATAAATTTTGGAAGAAATGATACAATTATACTGATGAAATATATGAAAGAGATCCAACGGCTTCACAATTTTAATCTATCAAAATTATAGTGTTAAAATGAGCCAGGAAACCAGTTCTTCTCAGGCAACTGCAGTCAGAAGGATCACGAAATGTGGTTTTAATGTGAGGAAGGTAATCTTGCTCTTTCCTGGATATTTTACTTAAAGTGTATTTTAGATTTTTATTAGGTTTGACTTTTAAATCAAATATGTATCTTTCTCATAGCAATCTTGAAAACTGCAAGTTTGTCACAGAACCTTTTTCATTTTACAGTGTTCTCTAGTTCAGAAATATTCATGAATACTTAATGTTATAAACAGAATTCTTTCACTTCACACTATGAAGGTCTTTTTCTCATCAGGAAGATCATTTAGATAGGCTGGATTTATTCTCCATGCAGAGTTTTGTATCACAGGAAGAAGTTCTGAACTGATTCTGAGCAATTGATGGCAATGATTAAACTGGAAAGGAGAATTTTATCACAAAACTTAAATATCTTCAACCTGGTTCCATGCTCTGGGAAGAATATATGTTTTATGGAATTTTTAGTTCCTTTCTCTCATCTTCTACAGCCATTCAGATGTAAGAGAATCACAGTGAACATCTTAATTCAACAGAAAAGGATGAAATATGTAACTTACTGGTGTGTTTTCTGGTGGGGGTTACAAGTTATTGATCTCAGATCCCAGGTTCTTTTTTTTTTTTCAATTTGACTGAATATAGTTGATCAATGTAATTCAGAGCACATACTCTTGCCACTTTATTGCAAAACAGGCAGTGCGTCTTTACATCAAATGAAAACACACCAATATCATGATGCAGCTGGAGCTCTGGTGATACTAACTTTCTAAACCAATATAGCTGTACCATGCAAATTTATTTTCTCAGAAACAAGTACACCAAGTTCAAATAAGACTTTCCTGTCACTAAATTAAAAAAGGATATAGTTGTGAAATAAAATTACCTGATTTCCTACCTGGAAAATAGTGTTATTAAAATAAACTGTGGAGTTGAACAAGTGAGAGACTAGAGGAGCAATTGTTCTGTATTCTGAAGTAGCTAAATCAAGATAGTTCGTGCTATATCAGTCTTGGTTTGTAACAAGTACTGTCAATAAGAACTCTTTTAAAATTACATTGTCCAATGGGAAGGGCAGAAAATTTCAATAGCCTTTCAAATAATTCAGTAACTGTTAGGAAATTTATCTGTGTAACTTCTTTGGATGTATAACTGTTCCTGGTTCCTTAATCCATTCAATGTTAGAAAAATTAAAAAGAAATCTCAGCTGAAGAGTTTCTATTGATCTACTTTTAATGAAGCATTCAACAGTTTCAAATAAATTGATATATTCTTTAGTGTCTTGGGAAGATGGAGAGTGAATAAAAGCTCTTTACATTCCGATCAGTATAGTTGATCTAAAAATTTTATTTCCATCCCACAGGAAATTCTGACATTGTAAAATTTATTTTTATTATTTGGATTGAGAAATGAAAGTGTAGATGTTTCTTACTGTGGAAAAATTTGGAAAAAATAGTCACTTAAATATTACTGTGTTTCATTTTCCTGAGTTTGCATTCCCATGTGATAAAAAGAGTATAACACAAAATGTCAACTGTAATATTGAAGTGAAATTCAATAATAAAGTTCAAATGGAATATATCTTTCTTACTGAAGTAAGTGTGCATTGCTAACCTAAAACTAGAAGATAAAGCTGATTTATTCCATGCTTTTCCTTTAAACATATTACTGATATATTGGTACTTCTCTTTTTTCTGATGAAAAATAATTGTCCCAGATTTACTTATAGCAACCTTAATAGAGTAATTCCCTGTTCCATAGGAGACAATGAAGATGTGTATGTATTTAGGGGTGAAATCTTTCCACCTAGTTTGAAATAAAATTTCTTCTGATTTTTTCTTCTTTAAATATTGAATCATTTTTTTGGCAATTTAGGATGGTTATAAGACCACAAGGAGCATTTTTCTTTGCTAATCAGTTAAAAATCTTTCCAGTCAGTCAGTGGAATCCATTGATGTCAAGGGAAGTTTTGCGATGTAAAGCTAACTCATTTTCAGCAGAATTAGAATTATTTTTTAAATTTTCTGTCAGTTCTAAAAATAATTGCTTTGAGTAGATCCAACAAATTTTTTTAGCGAAGTTTTTTACCGGAAAATCATTTCAACAAAAATTCATCTCAAGAAAAATAATGACTTTTTATACATAAAGTTGAAAGAAATTTCAATATGAAATGCAAAAAGTTTTTATTTTAAAAAGAAAAATTTGACTTCTAGCTACCTAGTCGACCTGAAATAATTTCATAAAATATGCAGCTTTGCTCAGCCCGCATTTTCAGCTACATGGATATTTCAGCTGAAAATATTTGCCCTGCTTTATTTCTCAGTTATCTCCAAATACTCTTAAAATAAAGAAGCTTGGCTTGCTTCCTTCTCATCTCAGTTTCCCCCCACCTTGCTCAAATTTTTGGTCAAACAGTTTGCCTAAAGTTCTGCATAGAAACTGTGTCTCCAGTGTCTGTAGCCACAAATGCAAATGCATGTGTTCCCGTTATGCAGGCTGAAGAGCTGATAGCGCCCATAGACACTTGAATGTAGTTGATAAGCACATCTTATTTAGGAGGGAATTGATTGCAAAGTCCTTTGAGGCTAGTTCTCTTAGTTCTTTAGTCCATGTGATTATCACTCTGGCAAAGCAATTGGAGGCTGCTGAAGTGTAAAATGAGACTGATTCACCCCATAATTCTATTGCAGACTCTGCTTGTTTTTCCTGTCTGTCAAGTTATTGGGGAAGAATTAACTCCTCCTCAAGAATAATAACATTTTTCATGGTTACCAGAAGGCTGGGTTAACTATGTTGTTAGCTTTAGGTGCCACAGATGACTTGTCTTTTAGGAACTGATATTTGGAACATGGCTTGTGAAAACCTTTGCTTTTAGGAAGCTGTTTTCTTTTTCATTGTTAACTGTAATAAGATGGGTGTATTACTTTATTCCAGTTCTCTGTTTTCCTGTAAGTTACCCTTTGTAGTGTCATTTTGAGTTTATGATGTAGGCTCAGATTCAGCATGAGCTCTTCTGGGCTTCATTCTCTGGTTCAGCACACTAAGAGGTCTAGTAGGAATTTTTTCTTCTCCACTTGTAGAGAAAAAGCAGAGAGAAAAGCAGTTTCCATGACCTGGACACAATATTAATTTAAAAAAAAAATCTGCTGGGAATGATCTTGAAAGCAGAAAGTTAAGACCTTTTGATAGAAACTATCTATACAGTAGTCCTATAAGCTATTGTAGCAAGGTGGGAAAAAAACATTTGACTGTTTCTTCTACGTGACTTTGAATTTTTAGCTAAAAGTGTCCTTTGCTATCCAGCCTGAAGGCTGACAGAATGACATTCCAGGCCAGAGATGCTTCTCTAGTGTGAAGTGCAGGAAAACAGATTTTCGTTGCTCCCTTTGCATGACAATGAATCTTTCAATCACTGCTGAGAAATTTTCATGCGTCTGAGAAATTTTAACTATCTCTCTACATTTGTTTGTCCTTATATTTGAGGGCTCAGCATGTCTGTCCTGAATATTTCTGTGATTGCATACTGGGATACTAATAAGAATGACTAGAACGAATACAGAGTAATGGAATAAATGTATTTTTAAGGAAAAACTACAAATGAGATCATTGAAGGAAATGCAGTCTGTGTGCATCCCTTTGCTCCACTGGTTCATCTTTGAATCAGCTGCCATCTAAATCTTACATATGCCCTTTGAAGAAATATGAAAATTTAAATGACATCAGGATGGAAATTGTCACCATCTGATTTTGCAGTATTTGCTCCTACTTTTTGCATGCTGGTCTAGTTCTTGAGGTACTCAGCCAGGAAATGACATATCTGTGTTACAGCCTCTGCTTAAACTTCAAGATGATAGCCTTTTCTGCCTGAACCTCAAAACTGTTGCTCTAACCAAGCCTATAAAATATCCTAAGTCAGACCTTACCATCTCTCCTATGAGAGGTGAGCCTAGGGATGCAAAGTAATGGGATGAGAAAGAAAGAAACAAGAGGCAGTCTGACTCTACTTGACTTTTGTGGTACTCAAAAGGGAAATGGTCCGGGGTTCTTTTTTTGGTGTGGGTTTATTGTTTTTTTTTGTCACCTATAAAATGCATACTCATGTGAAGAACCTGGGTTTCGAAATCTTACTGCCCTTTCCTGAATGCTTTAGCCTATGTTAGTTAGGTTAAAATATCACCAGTGTCTTCAAAAGGAGCAGTAGGGAATACTCCAGTTGAAGCAGTTATACAGCCTACTGTTTTTGGTTATAGTAGGTATAGGTTCAATTCCTTTCAGGATGAACAGATTCTGGAATGCAAGTATTCCACTTGGGAGATGCTTTGAGGGGGAATCAGCTTGCAGGTTATGATATCTGAATGTAAGCCTCTACATGTCTGTAGATTAAGAGTTTAAGCTCCAATTATCCTTAATGGGATCCTTACCAGTCAGCGTAACCTAGAGCTGACCGTGGCTATCTGCTTTCCTTAAGATGAGTTGAATTGTTCTCCATGATTCCTTGGCTCTGCTGACTGCATTGTCTCTGTCCATACTGGGAGCTTAGACACCTAACTCGTTTGCATAAACTTTCCATAGTGATTGCCTGAAGTAGATGTTTGAGCTGAATCCCACCCCATGTTTCTCTTTCTCCTCTTCCACTACATCTTTTAAAGATCCCAGGAGTATTCCTGTCAGTTCGCTAGTCTGTAGACATACAAACTGAGCAAACTATTCTAACTTTTGCAAGTTTTCAGGTGTGCCTACTCTCCATGTAGGGGGGAGTTTCTCTACGTATTGGAATGTGAAATTAGACATACTAGATGGTGCTTCTTTTCTAAACCTATTTGTGAGACAGTGCATAAATTGAGTAGATTGAATTCCACCCTCATTGTGCAACATTCACATTTGAGCTATAGGTTATCATTTTGTGCATCTTTAGCTCTGCTAGAATAGTTCCAAAATTATTCTAGTAGCTTTAAAGCCAGTTTTGCTGATGTCTTATCTTTCTTTTTTTTTGGTGCGTGCATGTGCTGATTATTGTTGTTCTTCCTTCCTTAGGAATATATATTTAAATTTCCCTGCTGCCTCACAGTTCCCACACAATGTCTGCTTGATTGCATATTCTTTGTGGTTTCATTTGGTTTGTCTCTCTAGTGTGAGGTCCTGCAAGCAATGTTAATAGACCATCCTCCCAAGAGGAATTTATGGGTAATTTTCTTTGGCACCTGAAAGATTTATGATCAAAATATTAAACATGAATAGGAAACTGAACTAAATAAATCACAGCTTAATTCTACAGATGTATGCTGATTTATTTATATGTGGGTACAGCACTCGGAGACACCCTTTTTATTTCAGATTTCTGCTGACATATATAGGCAGGCAGCAATTTCAGCTCAAGGCTAGGTGCAAGAGACTCTTACATTCAGCTCGCTATCAGTACAGAGTTCTTCCACAGTTTTTGATGAGTTTTTTGGGGACAGATCCAGAAAAGTTTGTGAGCAGTACCTCTCTGCAATATCCAGACTACATTAGGAACTTCATTTCACCAAAACAGTACTTGAAGTGGGCCTCAGCAGGATAATCCAAACCACCTAAATTAGCATTCTGGGCTCCATAAATAGACAGTGGAGAAGGGTAAGCCCCTGTCAAGGTCTATGAGTACTTACTTTGGTTAGCAAACTCTTTCTCTCCCTTGACTTCTTTGAGTGTACTCACCTACTTCAGTGTTACCATGTACTGAGCAAGGTGCACCTTAGAGCCAGCTGAGAAATTGCAGCCCCTGTCTCAGCTGAAAGCTTGGAGAGCAACCCTTGCCTGGAACAGCATATAACCTGATGCTTTGTATTTTGTTGTGGGTTGGGTTGGTTTTTTTTCATGAAAATTACAGTACAGTATAGTAAAACCACATCTTTATTTTTGACCTTTTCCACACAAGTTGTAAAAAATTGGCAGTACACGGAACTATCAAAATAAGCAATGATTTATTCCTTAGTAATACAATTTAAATGTTGTTTTTCACTTCAAGAACAACAGCAAATACTGCTGTTTCCTGGGGCTTATCTCCATATTCCTGCATTCTGATATATAGCAAGGATTTTCTTCTACCTGTCAGTCCTCTCTGCCAGCTATTGGGCTTTCTCCTGCTCTGCACGCTTTGCTGTGTTATCTAGGCGACTTTCCAGTTTCATTCAGCACTTGACAGTCCTCTTATACTGCTTGTTTTTTGCTCATACACAACGATTCACGCAGTGATTCTGACAAACTATTAACAGACATTTTAATGCTGCTAATCTTGCTTGCTGTTCCTCCTTGTATGTCTCCTCTGTTTTAGTTGACTCCTTTTCTAGTGTGTGTAAACTACACTTCAAACTCTCACAGCTAGTCTTTTTAGGGATCTCAGATGTCAGAAAGCTCAATTTTGTTTAGAAATTTTGAGCCTAGACACTGTTAATTTCCAAGCATGCTCCTGTAAATGATAACAAACTAACATCATGCTCCAAAAGCTCACTGCTTGTCAAGTTCTTTTTAAAAATATCTTCTAAATGTACTCTGAGGTTTATTTTAACTCTTCACAGACCTTCAAATAAAGCCAATATGCATTACTATGATTTTTAAGAAATAAAAATTTGACACTACTTCTTAAACTTGCAAAGTAATTTAAGGCGATATTGTTTTGGACTAGGTAATTCTTCTGAAAAAGCAAGCAAAAGCATGATCGTGTATAGTTCATGACATCAGTACTAAAATATTCTGAGTTCAGGCAGTGAGTAAAGCTAGCAAATTCTGGATGCTTGGCATTCTGTTCTGTTGCTACCAACATTATATCCAAAGTAGAATTCGGGTTTCTGCTTTCTCTGTTATAGGCACTTCCGTATTATGGCGGATTTAGTTCATCTTAAAATGATGATCATGAATCTCAGTGGTGTTTGAGAGCTTGCAGTGGTGATTAACAAAGGCCTGTTGCTATTCTGAAGTGCACTGAAGTATGTAATTAAACATTTTTTTTTCTCCAGATTGGAGCTGAGTTTTGAAATAAGAGTGGTTTGATTGAAAACTCAGCTTTGTGAAATGGTTGAGTTCTCCCCAAGCTAAAGCCAAGTTCAAAAAATTGATGATATAGTTAAAAGAGCTTGATCTTAAACTATTAATAGGAGGACTTTGGTGCTGACACTGCCTTTAAACTCATCCAAGATCCTACAATTTGTGATGACTGCACATTCAATTCAACGTGGTATAAAAACATACAAATGTCTTGGCTATGTACATTCTCTCAGTGGACACCAAGCTGAACATGAGCCAGCAATGCACCCTTGCAGCAAAGCAGGCCAGCAGCCTCCTGGGCTGCATTAGGCAGAGCATTGTCAACAGGTTGAGAGAGGTAATCCTTCTCCTCTGTTCAACACTGCTGAGACACAGCTGGTGTCCTGTGTCCGGTCCTGAAAGACATGAACATACTGGAACGACTTCAGCCAAGGATCACGAAGATGATAAAGAACCTGGAGCATCTGTCATATGAGGGGAGGCTGGGAGAGCTTAAACTGTTCAGCCTGGAGAAGAGAAGCCTTAGAGGCATCTTATGTGTGTAAAAATATCTTTGAGGGCATTAAAGAAGGTGGAGCCAGACTCTTCTCAGTGGTATCCAGTGACAGGATAAGAAAGATGAGAGGCAATGGGCACAATTTGAAATATAGGAAATTCCACCTAAACACAAGAAAAAAATTTTATTTTTTTTTTTTTTTCAAATGGTGTCTATAGTAAGAAACTAGTAGAGGTTGCCCAGGGAGGTTGTGGAACCTCCATCCTTGGAGACATTGAAAACCTGATGGGTCACAGCCCTTAGCAACCCACTCTCTAGCTGACCCTCCTCTGAGCAGGGATGTTGGCCTGGACGACCTCCAGAGGTCCCTGACAACCTGAATGACTGTGTGATTCTGTGTGTTTGTGGATGATTCACAGACTAAAAGGAAGAAAAAAAGTGTCGGTGACTACAGTAGTCCTAATGGCTTCAGCTCTCCTGCTGTGCCAGATCACTTCTTCATGTGACTCCCATAATGACATTATGTGTTAAAAGTTCCTTCCAGCCTCAACAATTCTTTGTCATTTATGTCAGTATCCATTCAAATTCTTTTTGTCTCAATTTTTTAATCTTCCTTATCATAGAAAGCTTTGCTAGGAAATTATAGTATTTAGTCTTAAGAGGAGAAAACAACAGGAAAAAGTATCTTTTTCTACCTTAAAAATGTCTCCGCAAACAAAGTCTTTCCTAAGCAAAATTCTACATGGTATAGCAAGTCATCCATGGTGACAGGATAATCTTTCTACCTAGAAGAGAACAACAGATTGTTCAGTCCGTAGTTTCCTGCATGCATGATACAGGCATCTTTGTTAGATTTCGTACGCTCTTTGGGTCAAGACACTAACATATGTATAGTTTAAAATATTCATCTCAGGGAACCACATGGGGTTAGCAGGCAGATTTACACAAGTGCTCTTCAGAACAAGACAAAAATATTGCAAAAGACATAAATGCTGCAGTATTATCTCTGTAAATAATAAAGATATTATAAAGGGAGAAAGAAAAGATGATCAAATATTTTTTGTTGGCTGCATGTATTCTCTTGGTGGAGCAGCTGATATTAGGTCTCAGTGGTATAGTAATCTTCCTATAAAATATAGAATATTCAGAAGCAATAAATCAAGTTACATTTTATCAGCTGAAGTTCTTAGTGCATACTGACTCTGCCTTACATCTATTGACATAAAAAAAGATTATGTCAACAGCATTCTTTAAAGGTGCCTATCCATCCATTTTCTGCTTTGTTCCTCCTGTTCAAGATTGACAGTGCAATTGATTCTGTTCTGCGACAAGAGTCAACCCCCTGAGCTCTAATTTCCATTAGTGCTTAATAAGTTTTTACTTCCAAAACATGTAAACTCCCTTTAACCTTAATAGTACAGGAAAATCAACTGCAAATAACAGCAGTGATACACACCCATGACTGTATGCTTAAGATGGAAGGATGAAATATGCAGAAACAGAGCTGTTACATGGTACCTTTACGTGATTTAGAGCATGCACCATAGTAAACAATGTTATTGGCCAAAGTGAAGGTATAGGAACTATAATTTTCAGAGATGTGGTATAGTTTTCCTCAATGTTTATAAAGAAATACCAATGAATAGAGCATGAAAATATTATATGAGTAATAATTAAGTAAGGTAATTTCTGTGATTACGTAGTGGTGGAATTTCATTCGAAACCCATTCCTTGCTTAAGAATTGGGTTCCAAAAGATTGTATTTCATTTCTAATGAGTGATATCTGTGTCTTATGTTTACAGGGCAACTCTCAGAAATGTAAATGCAGTGTAATCTGGCACAGTTTCAGTAAATCCCAATAACAGTGTCAAATAGGATAGCTACGAGGCAGCAAATCCTATTTTAGCAGAACATCATGTCTGAAAGATTTCAGCCTTTCCAGTTAAATCACCTTTGGTTTTTGTCTTCTTTACATTATTTTCTTTTATTACTAATCTTGAAGAATCTGATTGTTGCATAGTTGTTTATGGCTTTGCTTTCTACCCTTCTCTGTTTTTCTTTGTCACAAGCTTATAAAACAACGTGCTGTAACTGGCTTTGTCTGAATAATAAAAGAGCAGAATAGTCAGCCTGTGCCTACTACCAGATATCGATTACTTCTATTTGCTAAGAGGAAAATGGAGATTAGTTCTGTAAAACTCTTCACTACAGAAATCTTCAGCAATGTGTTTTCAAGATGCTATCATGGTTCTTCACATCACCCAACTTAGCTTCCCAGGAGTCCTCTTATTTTTGATGAACGATAAGGAGAAAGTGAAAGGACTGAAGGTTATGCTTACACTGACACTGTGCCAGTCCCAAGGGCTGTCCATAGCCATTGGGCCAGGTGATGGAGCTGCACTACACAAGAAGATTATGCTGCCCATTGCTCCAGGGCTGCTCTCAGAGGGAAATGCGCTTCAGAAGGGAGCCATGGGTATCAACCACACCATCTGCAGTAAGGACAATTACAGCAAAAAAGAGACCAGGAGTGAAACAAGGAGTAATGCAAGGTGGGATTATAACCCTGTATAAGCCTGTACAAGGCTTCTATTCTGAACTGTCTTTAGGTAGGACCCCATCTCTTCTCACTGACTCCAAAGAGAATCTAGAGAAAGGAGGCAAGTTCTGTATCTAAATATACATGACATAGTCATATCTGAGATATTTCACCATGTCCACTCCCAATCAGTGTTGGGAGAAGGGAAAAGAAAGTATTGTTCAGCCTGCACTGGCATGGTGGCCTGCAAGAGCATCATTGCTTCAATTAAAGCAATTCTAAGAAAATGGAAAAGAAACTGAAGAAAGCTGCTGTACAGTTTCAGGTTGTCTGGGTACACAGAGAATATGGATAATTTGCCCTCCCCCCACATTGTGCAACTCAATAGAAAGAAGTACGTGCCTTCCAACCTCCTAATACAAATACCACCAGTCTCATCCTTCTAAACTCTTTGCAAACAGTTACCAGTGTATTAACACATACTGTACTACTCATTCATTAGCTCTTCAGCATCTTATGCATGACAATTTTAATAATAAGATAATTTCACTATGTGATTGCATGGGACTTTTAAAACCTAACCTCTTGCAATATTAGCATGCATGAGATGAACTGAAATTGCTAAGGATGTCTATAATTTTTTTTCTCTCATATACATTTTCTTTTCCTTCCATGAGAAGGATTATATTCTTACCAGAGTGAAAAGAAGATAACAGTTAACATAAGAGTTTTATATTCCAGCACAGCCAGTGATTTAGGGCAATAGTATGAGACAGTGTACAGGGGCCAGACTGACAGGTGCAACCAATCTGAGCAATATCGTTCAAGAAGCTTATGAATTAATAGGTAACACTTACAGTAGGAGCAAGGCCTTCCTAGAACAGTTTTGGAAGGTATTCCACAAATTCGTATTAGCAAGATAAAATAATTTTATCTTATGTTGTTTATTAGCCAAAAGTAAGGCAATTTTCATCCTGCAAAGCATGAATGGCTCTGAATACACAGACGGGGTTCAGTTCTAGCAGAAGAAGGTAAATATACTCTCGGTTACCTAGTTTGTACCTGTTAGGATTCTCTTAAATGCATTCTGCTGTAAATTTAAATTATTCTTTTTATTAAATGTTACATATTTGTAGCTGTGAACTCAATTAGAGTTCCATATACCCCTCTGAAATTAAATTCATTGTAATTTTTCGCTTCCTTTCCTTTTCTTTCCACTTTTTCCTGTACTATCATACATTCTCTGATCTTTCTCCAGCTCTCCCTTTTCCTCCACCTTTTTTAGCCTGATTGCTGAGGAAAGCAAAGATTATGTGATTGTGCTGTTTGCCCATCCACCTGCGAGCCAGCTTCTCATAACCTTAGAACATAGGCTAATTTCAATCATGTTTGACAGAGGCATAGAAATCGCAAAGTTCCTGAGCTGTTGTAACTTTTATGAGCCCCTGTGGCTGTTGAGAGAATAGGCACACCACACAGTTCTCCCGTTGAGCAACGTTACAAGGTGAATGACTGCAACGACTATCTACTTGGCTGGCTAACCAGGAAAGGTTGGCCTTGCAACATAATTAGGTCTTCAAGGAAAAAACTGGTACATGCTGCTTCTTGCTTACATGGTATTCATGTAAAATAGGAGAGAAATGAGAAAATTGGTGTGGTTTAGGGTACTTGTAGATGAAAACAGATATACTGGAGATAAAGGTCTGCAACATGGGTGCCCTGTGAGAATTAAAACAATGAGGTGTTGGAGTAATAGAGAAGAAAGGACAGAAATGTGGTTGGGGTGTTATGAGGAGAGCTGAGCAGAGCTGAGTCTGCTTAAATAAAGTCACATAAGGGATAAAGGCCGTTAAGCTCATAATTCCACTGTTAGTTGAAGAGTTTGTTCTTACTTCTTTTCCTAACAAACTGTGGCCTGCCCTAGAGGGGACTTTTCTGTCATGTCATAACATTTTAATGAGTCATTTCAGTGATTAATTCTGTCTATTCTTTTTCTTCTCAGAAGTATCTTCTGTCCTCCTCAGTCTGATCCCTTTTTCAGGCTCTCAGAATCTCTTTCCATATCAGGGTTGTGTGACTCTGATATTTTCACTTAGGGAAATACATGGATGTTGGATGTTGAAGAATATAACTTAGTTTTAAAATTAACTTTCTTAAATTTCAGAGCAAAATACCTTTAAAAAAAAATTAATTTTTTTTGTTTGATTTGTGGTGATTTTAAATTTTTTTTTTCTTTGCTGAATTTAACTTGAATAAACTGTTCTAAAAAACATACCCATCTGGTTTCTTTAACTGTCTACCTTAGGGTGAACATGAAGAACAGTCATCCCGTTCCCATACACTGTGTGTTTGTCAACTATTGATATAATTTGTATGCTGGTCTGTCCTGACCATTGCATGACAGACAATTACTAACTTGCATTACCATTTCACCAGTACAGTATCTATGTATCTACAGTATCTATGCACAGTATCATCTCATGGAACTTAGTCTGTGTGTCAGCCCTGTTTCATCAGGACATACTCCCATCTGTGTTCAGATGGAAAGTTAGAGGCCAGAACAGCGTTTGTCCTCCCTGTGTTGAAAAAGCAACACCCCCAGAACATGGTCTCACTGGTGATTTCCCTGGGGTACTATGTATGCTTCTACATGGTCCCTAAACAAGGTCATGACATGACTTCAGTCTAGCCCCCCCCATATGTTGCATCTGTCCTTGAGAGGGACTTTCTCCAGAAAAAAAGAGCAGATGGAACCTTTTTGTATGTGTACAAAACTGTATTTATATCAGNGCAGTCTAGCCCCCCCCATATGTTGCAACTGTCCTTGAGGGGGACTTTCTCCAGAAAAAAGAGCAGATTGAACCTCTTTGTATGTGTACAAAACTGTATTTATATCAGTGTGCTTATCACCAGAACATTAAACCCACATGCTTAAAAACACATCAACCCCAGAGAAAAGCAAATACACCAATGAGTATCTACCCCCTACGGCATGCGTTCATGCACCAGAGGGAGAAACATTAATGGACAATCAGAGAATCCTCTAAGACAGAGGAAGTACACTGAATGATCTCTCTTCTTAGAAGGGCTGCTGTGACAGTGGTCTTTGAAAACCAGAATCAGAGAGCCAAAAAGGAAAGGCACACTCTGCCTTGATCGTTGGAGAAGTTCCAGGAATTCTTCCCTCTCTCATTTTTGGTTGCTTAAACCCACTCTTCAAGGAACTCACTGGACTTTGTTGTATGCTTCCTGTCTACAAAGGTTATTCTAGCTGGGCTTCCAGAGGAGTGAAAACTGTTTGGGCTTGCCAGCTCTAAACAAAGATCTTGATACCCGGTTGAACTATAAAAGACCTGGCACCTCTCCACATAAAAGCCTTGCTATAGCGTGCAGCTACTGAATTGTGGATCAGAACTTTCTCACGTTAGTGCTGGCAGGAAGCAAAGACCAGACCGCTCCGAGCCTTGCTCTCCTAAAAGTAGGGAGAAGGAAGCAAGTTCACCCAAGGTTTATCCTACCTTTCACTTGGAAGGATCAGAGTGTTAAAGTAAGATGCTGTTGTTGCTTTTCTAGTAGGAAATGTCTGGTCACATTTTAATTGCACCAAAATGTTGTGTTTTAGTTTTGGGTTTTTTTCATTGTTGTTGTTTGACTAGGTCTTTTGTGTTTTATATTTTAAAAAAATATTCCCATTTTAATTTGCTGTTGGTAAGAATAGTACAGTTTAATTCTTGCAGAAGGCTATTACAGTGTTCTAATTTCATTTCAATTATCAGCACAACTCCACGCCTCCTTACATTTCATCATAATGCTAACAATAACGTTACACCCCCTCATGCTCTTCACTTGCCTCTTTTCCCTCCTCTTAACTGCTCTTAGTGGTTTTCCCTTCTGCCCTTGACTTTACATTTTCTCACTCCAGCCAACCCTATGTTCTCAGAACTGCCTCTAGCTCACTTGCAAGAGCCTGTCTTCTCTTTCCTTCTTCACAGTTTAACTGCCATGGGCTAAATTTTCAGAAAAGACAGGATATGGAGAAGAGAGTGTATGCTGAGAGATAACTCTTATTTCAGATTTTGTTTTAAAAAGATCTATGTTTCTTTTTTATTTATTTATTCCAGCAGCAAACTGGTAATTCTTTAAGAATAAGTAGATAAAAATGATTGGGAAAACATGCCCTGAGACACAAACATTCATGTTTTTCATGTATGTCTAGCTCCTTGCTTCTTACTGTGATTTCTTGCTCTGTTTTTACATTCATGATTTTATGATAAAACTGCACTATTGTGAAACTGGCACTGCTCAGCAATGAATTGGTACCTCTTAAAGAGCAGTGGTACAGATTGCTGTTTCGCCCTGGCACATGTCCACTCTCTGGGCAGGCATTAGCTTGCTGTGCTTGGATCCAGCCACTCAATTCCATAAGCTCCTGAGGTGTCATGTTGTGAGCAGTGATGGTCACTGTTCACAGCACTGTGACTTTCAGGAACAGACCTTCAGAATGGCTGCCACAGTTTTCCCAAGGATCTAGTGTTAACATGTGCTCTGCGTAGAGACCCCTGGTCTACGGGAGTTGTGCTTTCCTAGTTAGAGGTAATATTGGAACTTGGCAGGAGAGCTTGCTAATACATAAATTCCTTAAACATGCACAGCCTTGGGGAAAAAACATCTGAGAAATCTGTGAAAAGCAAAATACAGCTCTGAATAGATTCCTGTCTGTCTCATACCATTCTTTCTTATGATTCTCAGCTGCAAGTGGTATAATCGCTCAAAGCATCTCTTTTCAGCCTGGTCTGATTATTCGTGGCTGTGAAATCACTTATGGTCAGAAAAATAGTCTCCTATAACATCTCTTTGACACACTGCCATAAGGTTTGGTTTGGTTGTTGGTCCCAGCAACAACTTCAGTCTAGCCTGTTAGCTTCTGTAAGATGATCCTTCAAAATTAGAGTCTTAGAAAACGGAGTCTTTGTTTTCACTGCATGTGAGTTTTCAGCCCTAAGGATCATTGATGCTTCTGTCATTATGAGTGCTATCTCAATGTCCAGAAAATCACAGAATCACAGAATCACAGAATCACAGAATCATAGAATAGTTTGTGTTGGAAAGGACCTTTAAAGGTCATCTAGTCCAACCTCCCTGCAATAAGCAGGGACATCTTCAACTAGATCAGGTTGCTCAGAGCCCCCTCCAAGTTCACCTTGAATGTTTCCAGGGATGGGGCATCTACCAGCTCTCTGGGAAACCTGTACCAGTGTCTCACCACCCTCACAGTAAAGAACTTCTTCCTTAGATCTAATCTAAATCTACCCTCTTTTGGTTTAAAGCCATTACCTCTTGCAAGAGGGTCTGCTAAAATTTCTGTTGCCAATTTTCTTGTAGGCCCCCTTTAAGGACTGAAAGCCTGCAATAAGGTCTCCCCATAGCCTTCTCTTCTCCAGGCTGAACAACCCCAACTCTCTCAGCCTGTCCTCATAGGAGAGGTGCTCCAGCCCTCTGATCATTTTCATGGTCCTCCTCTGGACCTGCTCCAACAGGTCCATGTCTTTCTTGTGCTGAGAGCTCCAGAGCTGGATGCAGTACCCCAGGTGGGGTCTCACCAGAGTGGAGTAGAAGGACAGAATCACCTCCCTCGACCTGCTGGCCACGCTTCTTTTGATGCAGCCCAGGATATGGTTGACTTTCTGTGCTGTGAGCGCACATTGTCTGCTCATGTTGAGCTTTTTGTCCACTAGTACCTCCAACTCCTTCTTGGCAGGGCTGCTCTCAATCCCTTCATCCCCCAGCCTGTGTTTACACCAGTGGTTGCCCCAGCCCAGGTGCAGGACCCTGAACTTGACCTTGTTGAACCTCATGAGAAAGTGGATAGTTCTCTCTTGAACTTGCATCTTGAGTTGGTTTATCCCATAAGACAATTGAAAAGGAGAGAAAGGATAGGAGTAAACAATTAAAAGAGAGAGAAGATAAGAACTAGTTAAGCTGTTCTACCACCAAGAAAAATGTTTGTGGTATCATGGCCTTAAACATCTTAAGCATGATGGAGCTTACAATGCAAGTGAAGGTTGCAATGAAAACGTTTTTTGCCAAATAAAGTGGAATTCACAAGTTCATACAGAACTTAACTTAATTCCTCAATATCTCACAGCTGTTATTTGTTCTTTAAAATGTAATAATGCCCTCAACTCCAAGAGCAACTATACAGTAGAGAACAGTAGACAATCTGGAAACAACGATTTTAGCTAGACACGTGTAAAGAGTAGCTGTCAAAGGACAGTATTTATAAACATTTTCAATAATTTTATAGCTATCTACACAGGTTAATTCCTTTATGCTTTGGTCAGGCAATAAAAATTGCATCTTCACTTTTTATTCATTCACCAGCAGCAGACCTCTGTTCAGAGCTAAAAAACCTATTAGGAACTATGGTGCAGGGGATAAAGCTACTAACATGTATTAATGAAATGGATGTGCCACTTATTTTTCAGTGTAGTGATGAAGAAGTACTCATACAGTCTTTGATCTTGAAACTTACATTTTAAAAGTTAAGACTCATTATAAGTCAATATATTTCCATGGTGAGACACCAACTTTATTAATTTGATCATGGTAAACCGTATCATCATAATAACACTTTAATAGCATTTTTCATCAAATTATCTCAAAGCGCTTTAAAACTGTTAATTAATTAGGACTCCTTTGCAATATTTATGATGTAAGTTTTATACCCATTTTACACATACGTAAGCAAAATAACTGTGCATTTCAAATAGCAGGCTCAAGGCTTTTATTTTCCAAAAACAAAGAAGAAAAAAATTACATTTGCTACTCTCAGGAATTATATAATTCCGAGAATATCCTGGTCCTGAGAGTGACAACTATCCTTATTTTTTATTACAGCTGAGGTTTCCTGGCCTTTTCTAGGTAGTGTTTTAAAGTTCTGGAATATAGCCTTTGTGTATTTGCACTCTACAAAACATGTCAGTAGACTACTAAGTAAGCAATCTTAAAAAAAATTAGTCTCAGAGATTTGAATTATTCTTGTTTCTTCCATAGCTCAAAGCTAGGAACTTGCAAACATGCAATAAAAATGCTGAAAAGCAAAAAACCTTGACATAAAAAAGAAAAATGAAGATGTACTAGAAAGCAGATGGTTATATGAACAACTAAATGAATTCTATATAAGAAAAACAAATGAAACGAGGGGAATTGAAGAGAAGGTCCAAGATATGCGCGATGCAGACAAAGAAACCATACCTTGAAATAACTTTGGAAATCGTAAATGAGTTTTAAATCTTACTGTTTGTCCTCTTATCACATCTTTTTCTTCTTAAAATGTCTTTAAATTATGTAAGCAAGCAGATCCATTTCAAACCATCTTTATGAGTCATTATTAAATATGTTATCTCTGTTCCATACAGAAACCTGGTGATGGAGTATAAATACCTGGTAGTAATCATGACATTAGAAATCCTCCTCACACTTGTCCACTTACGTCATTTCTGGATACCAAGTATGACGCCTCACATAGTGACTGTGTAGTGTACCAAATTTCATTACAAACCATTAATGAATTAACTTGGATATAATAAAGACAGGAATAGAAGAAATGCTTCTTTTACATAAAGTATAACTGAACTCTGCAAGACATGGTCCTGTACTTTAGAGAGATAAAAAAATAGAGATGGAATCAAAAAGAACTAGAAAAATTCATGAAGTTTGGATCACTATTGACTGTAAAGATTAATTGCTCAGTTGTGACTTCTTGCTCTATAAATCCCCTTCTAAATTGACAGCAGCAGGAGACTGGAATTCTTCTTTTATACTCGTTCAAATCTCTGTAGAACAAGTAAATTTTCTTATATTTTCCAAATAAAGTACAGAAGGAGAACTAGGCATCTCAGAATGGAGTACATAAAATCATCATGAGGTCCAGCACTCGAAATTCCCTCGTACCTACATTCTGTAGTAGAGATGTACTTTTCACTTATACACTCTCTATATGTACCTCTTTGTCTGCCATTTTTCTGGCCCCACGGCTTGCCCTTCTGACTGCATGGTGGCTCTGATTCAAAAGAAGTTCATGTTGTTAGCATACCCTTAGCATACCTGCTGCTTAGAGCAACTTTCTTGGGAGACACGTTTAAATAAAACATGATGAGGGGAAAGAAACGAGGGAACTTGGTTTAGGGGCAAGGGATCTAAATAACAAACCATTAAACAAAAGATGGTCATTATTACTACCATCAACACTGTCTGAAGGATTTGACCTGCTGTTTACCTAAAGAAGAACCTCAATGACCATCATGCAGGAGACCAGTGAGTGGTTGTCTCCCCAGTATTAACATTTGTAAACACACAATTAATAACTTTAGTTGCTCCATATGTCATCCAGGACAAGCAGGGACATGCCTGAATTACAAAGTCTGCATACGGGACTATGTTCTAGCAATACACAATTCTTCAGACATAATTTAATCACTCCCTGGGGCTTAGCTATATTTTTAGGTGCTTAAACACAAATTTACTTATGGCAACAGGAATGATTGCAACCTCTAGAGGCGTGCATGTGTGCTATAATGAGGACATAAAAATCTAATTTGTCTCTTTCTAAGGTATCTATTTTGCATCCACCTCTGTTCTCAAAAAGAAAGCAATGCCATATATTTGAGACTGAGGTTAAAAAAATATATGGGATATGTTCATCCTAATTTCCACTTGTTCTTATATTTCATTTTCTTTCAATACCACCGAAAATATAGAGGACTAACTGCCCTAGAAGAGAACAAAGTGGGTTCATTTCTGGGAATTTAACAGCACATCAAGGGCAATATAAACAAAAATGGCACAAGTTAGTGTTTCACAAAGTCTCTTTGTGTATGTGTTTCTCAATTCCCAAGAAATTTCTGTCTCCTCACAGAGCATTGCAATGCACTTGTTGCAAAATAACAACAATTTGCTTAGCATGAATGTCTGCATCACAGACTCCAGAAATAGCTTATTTGTTCATTTACTGAGGACTCCTGTTGTATTACTGAAGCAGTTGGCCTCAGGTAAAAGGGAGAGTCAGACTGGTGAAATCAGTACGTGATTTCAGTTATAGTAAAATTTGCAGAAAACTTCAAAATCAGACATTTTATAAGACTTCTATAACATGAACCTGTGCTATTCACATTCATGCAGGTATGTTTCAATCCCGATATTTGAAAAATCTGTATTTTTTTATAATGTGTTTGAATGTTCCCTGTGATGCAACTCAGAACATGGTCAGATGTGAGCAGTGCTGAAGGCATCTCTACCCAAGCAAATCCTTCGCTGACCATATCACAGAGGCTTGCTCTGCACTGCTCCATATGCATACTTCAAGTTTCCCTATGAGTAATATGCAAAATTTTTGCCTCTCTACACCTTTAAAGACAACTAGAAAATAAACAACAAAAACCAGCTATGTTTTGATAATTTTCTTCTTTTCTTGCTTTTTTTTAGACCACTAGGTGATGGCCTGAAAACTAAAGCAATCTTCTTGCTCTGCTGCTTCCACCGTCACACAATTTATTTTACTGCTAGTATTGTATTTTGAAGAGAAAGATTTTTAATGCTCCATTACTAAGTTTCCAACATTAAAGGGGAAGATTCAAAAGTCTGATGTTTGTGAAGCACTCTAAACACTCTGGAAAATACTTGGCTCGGCTTCTATACACCTTTGTTTAGAGCTTTGTCAAACGGGTCTGGAAAACAAATTAACATTCAAAAAGTTTCCCTGAGGACAACTAAAAGAGTAGTTCCTGGGTATTATAAAAGAACTGCCCAGGTTTCTTAGACAAGAACTGAAAAACGGTCTTGCTAAATAATTCTAGCAGAGCTGAAAAGTTGACCAAGCTTCCTCAGGATCAACTTATTAGTCAATGCTGGAAACGTAGTCTTTTTCTCTCTTCTGCAATAGCCATTAGGGATGTATTACTCAAACTGCATTTTCCTTTTCCTTTGAGAAAAACAGGTGAACCACAATCTTTGAATTAAGCATAACATTAGCAAGAAAATACTTATACCTTAATGAGAGAGGCAGGCAACTCAGCCAAGTAATGGTGTTAACTGTGCTGCAGCTTCATAATAATCCCTCACCCTCATATGTATAAGTGGAAACCAGGACTGTATAAGAGTTAAAAACAAAGCAAAGGGTTTTCAGGCTAGTAAAAGCCTGAATGTGATCAATCTGTTTCAACATGCTGGAGACTGAACGCAAATTTTGAAGGATGAAATTAGCTGATAAATGACAAAAAAGATTAGTCTGAAATATTTACTATCTGTGGTGCTAACAGTCATTCCATCTATATTAATTGGCACAGCCTCTTCTGTGCCAGATGGTCTATTGCAGTTAGTGAACATTACCCTCGTGGATTTATCTAAATTATGTATTTGAGCTTTGGATGAGAGCATTTTACTTTTTTTACTAGTTGCGCACTGAGAATTATGTTTGTCCTCTTAATGCTATTATTGCATACAGGTAATAATATTTCATCAATAAATATGCATATAAAGGTCTTGCTGGATTATAAGAAAAGACAGATAGATATGATGGATTTTTTGGAAAATGACTCTAAAAACTAGTGTCCTTATAATGCCAATGTTTACCTCAGCTTTCAAAAAGAAATTCTGATGGCCTGTTGCTAAGACAGTGGACCTATTACCAGAGGTGAAAGTCACCCATAAGTTTACCGTCTTCCCAGATCTAAGTATTTTGGGGAAGACCCTGGCTAAAATACTGCTATCATGTTTTGGCCTAATGCCAGTACAGGTGTTATAAGTTCCCCTCCACTACATGTTGATTGTCTGAAGGTAAGCTGCTCCAGGGCTGACCTCATCCCCCAAGCACAGTGGTATGGCAGCTCAGGCCCCTGACTGACTCCAGAGTCATCACACCATGCCACTCATACCAAAAGCAAGTGCCTTTGAAGAGAGGTGGAAAAGAAGGGACTCTCTAAGTCCACAAGAACAGCTGGCAGGGAAGAAGGCTGAATGCATTGCCACAAGGGCGGTTGCTACTCAAAGGGCTGAGACATCCCTAAAGTCCAGGTTTTCAGTCAGTTATCTGATAGCAGCCATATGGGAGTTGATAGTTTGCTAACTTTTTAATGGTCTCATTAAAAAAAAAAAAGTCAGTTTACTTGCTATTATATAGCTAAAAGCTTCCAACACAGACTTTTTATTAATCAGAACATAAGAACATGGCACAGTATGTGTGAGATAAGGAGATCAAGGGCTGGAAGCTCTGTGTAGCTTAAAGAGTGTGATAAAAGGTGGGATCATCTGTTCTACATACATACATAGACTCAAAGGATATACTGGGGAGTATAAAAAGAGACAGTCATGTTGGAAGTAAAGGGATGAGAAACTAAAAAGAGGGAGGGAGGTGGATGGGAAGCAAGACAGAGAGCAGGATACCTCCTGCCAAAGGAACTGCAGTCATCGCAAACAAGAAGATAAGTGCAAAATGAAAAAAAAAAAAAATGCTGTTTGTATGAGCAAAGTAAAAGAAAGACGACAGAAAAAAAGGAAAAACAGAGTGGGAAGAGATGATATAGGCGTACACAGAATGGGAAAGGGATGGAAGATTTAAAGCTGCAGGGGAAACAAGTAAAGGAATGGCAAAGGTGTTTGTAGTTGGTGCTTCTTTTTGCTCAAAATATTTTTTCTCTGGTTTAGAAAAAGATAACGCCAGAAGGCCAAAATCATCAGCCAAGTTGTCTAGCAAGAATTGTCCTTTGGAAGGAATATCAAATCTTGGCAATTAGACCTTGACCAGAGCTTTCTCTTCTGCAGGCGAACAGACTGTGGAGACATTCAGTATTGTCCAGTCCATTTTTATCTAAAATAAATCATTTACATTTTGGAGACACTAACAAAGCTTGCAGGAAAAGATTTTCACTGCTTTTCCTACAGACAGCTCTGTGATTACAATTTCAGTGGGGGTTATTGTGAATATTTAAATAAAAGAGTCATTGAATAGCTACAACTTGCTGCTTTCTACCCTGGCTTACTCTTACCTCAGAACATTCATCTGCTGCGATAAGTGACTTAGGCTGGAAGGAGGTCAGCAAAGGCAAGAAATGTGAATGAACATTAACTGCCTACTAAACAAAGTGATGATTCATGAATAAAAAACAGGCACGATTTTAAAGGTCACTAGACCCAGTTAAACTGCATGTCTAACTCCTGTGTATCTGGCACACACAATATGCAGAACTGCCATAGGGCAATTACTTGGGTATTCATCAGCATGAATAATTCTGGTCTCGTTCAGCACATAGCCATACTAAATTACATAAAGAAAATGACGTATAGTCTCAGATCCATAGTCAGTTGTTTTATTACGCAACTTCCACCTCTTACAGAAATTCTGGCACTCTCTATACCTTTTAACCCTCTTAGGAGATATGAACTATTTCTAGAACCAAGCTCGGAAAAAATTCACCTTTGCAGCCTGGGGCTTAGGGAAGGCTCTCTTTTCTGGCAAAGGCATAGGTTTGTAATTTTACAGGATGCACTCATAGGTCACTTTGGATGGCTTTCAGCCTGGTGCATTAAGATGATTTTAGCATTTTATTCAGTAATGCTTTGTTATTTTAATTGAGATATTAATTTCTTTTTCTTTTTCTTTTTTTTTTTCTTTATTGCTGCTTTTATCTGTGGCACTTAGAATGCCAAGGCAGATCGCCTCAAGAAAAATAAAAGGCATTATTATATTCTGTCTCTCTCCAACATTTGTGCTTTCAACACATAATAAATATTCAGATGTGTTTGCTGTCATTAGCTAGAATGGGAAGACTGTCACTGAGTAAAGGAAGACCTATTTAGTAACAGCAGGGCCAGGCTTCCTTTAATATTATGGAGCTAAGCAACCCGATATTTCATCAAGGTCTTTCTTTAACAAAAGCCTGACCACCCTGGGGGAGGGGTGTTTTTCTGTGTATGCTACTGGGATCTTTCCTCAGGATCCTTCCCAGAACTCTTGAACACAATATGCACTTGACATTCATCTTTTCATTTTGTAGAGTATTACCTGTTAATAGGTCATATACACCTCCTGGAAATCATCCTTTGGTTTTGGATAAATAAAATGGATGGGGGCAGCCAAGGTTGCATCCAAGGCAGGGTGGTTATTCGCGCTGTACTCCCCTTCTCATCTGCTGGTAAGATTACAATCCTTCTTCCTTAAATAAAGAAGGAGAAGACACACTTACAGTGGGCTCAGAAAAAATACTTGAGGGCTTTCGAACCATGATAGTGTATTATGACTTGCTTTAGTTTTGTTCCTTTGTTTGGGGAGGCAATGTGGGCCACAGGCATCCCAGAACCAAGTGTTAGGTTGCTGGTTTACTGGATGAGTCATTCTCTCTTTCACTAGCCTCACCTGTAAAATGCAGATTTTGGTCAGAGTAACTGCTGTTTGAAAAAGTATCTTAAAGGGCTTTGCAAAGAAAATTACATATCAATCTATGTTAGGAATTTGTAAGGCTCAAAAATTATGCAGATACATTCCAAGTGAGTGGTACTGTTTTTGCTAAATTTCACAGTTATTTTTAAATGTTATTTCTTTTGTTTTTTCTTAATCCATGTATATGAAATATTTTATGTTGCAAATCAATTACAATTTAAAGAAATTAAATATTTTAAAATGTTAACATAGTTTCTTAGTAACTAGATATCATTCAATTATCATCCTTGAAAAATCTTTAATACTTCACAATCAGTGCTGGATTGTCTTTTCTTGAAAAAATATGATTCATATTTTTCTTTTGTATTCTGATTACCACTGCTAGTTCAAGAAGGAAAGAGGGTCAAATTAATGCCTATAATTTTATTGCACATGCAGCTTAATTTAGCATCAAGCTCATAATCAAAAGCAAGGCTGTAAATTGAAGTAGCAAGATTTAAATGTAGTACATATTTTTGTCCATGATTTCACTGATCTAAAAATGAAGCAAATTGTATATTTACAGAAAAATACCAAAATAAAACTTATTCATCCTCCCCCACCCCCATCCCCCTCAATTCTTTTATCTTTTCTTCCCCTCTTCACCTGGCAAAATTCCTTTAGGATACAAGATACTCTGCTGCATATATTTCTCTTGCCAGAGAGAGAGTGAAGAAAAAAATATGTGACAGATGTTAGTCACATTGCTTAATGTACTAATGGAACACATTCAGAAACTATGGCGATGAACATGATATAAATAATCTACACAGAAGAGAATCCTGAAACCTTCCTCTGAGAAAATGTTCATTAATTTCAATTAGACTTTTACCTGCGTAATGATTAATATGGGCTGATACCCAGATTATAGATATTTTTAGTCTATTTTTAAATAAGCATAATACCATCATTATGTTGTTCCTAAACTTTGCTCCCAAAAGCTTTCTACTTATTTTCTTTTAAAAAAGTGAATTTATTAAGCAAAATGTACATGATAAATGGCAGCATCACAGGTAATAAAAGCCCTGGAAGTGATATTAGCCAACAGCTAAATTAACAGGCAAAATGCTTCTTATCAATTCATACTACCTGTTGGCCAGAACGTGGTCAGCGCAGTGGAATGGCTGTACTAGGTAAAACCGAAAGGGCCATCCAGCTGAGGAACATCTCTCTGCTGAGTCTGGAAATACAGTGGAAGATATGGTGAGGAAAAAAAGTGTCTGTTCTCCCTCTACTCCTGAATTTATGGATCTGTTTTATCTTTCTCCTAAGTTGTCTATTCTCTAGATAGAAGAGTCTTAGCTCACCCTATATGCCTCAGTTTCATTCCATTTGGAAATAAATCCACATCTTTAACAATTGTTGTTGTTTTAATAATTTTGCTAATAATTTCCAATTCTACTATATCCTTTTGGACATGGGAGGACAATGGGACAGGGGCCAGAACTGCACAATTTTAAAGGTGATTCATGAATTATTCAACTAAGCAGTATCTTGTTCTTTGTTATGTTATATTTTTTTCCTAACAGTTACTAACATTTGATTTGCTTTTTTTTTGTCTGCTATTGAGCATAGGACTGACATTTTCGTGGAACTAACTCTCATTATCTCAAAATCTTTCTTTTGAGTGATATCGCTTAGCTTGGAGCTCATCATTTTACATGTGAATTTGTGGGTTTTTTCCCTAGTGCATCACTTTACATTTTTCTGCACTGCATTTCATCTGCCATTTTATTGCCCAATCAGCCTCATAAGTTTCTGCAGCAATTCTTCACAGTCAGTCTGCATTTTTCATATTCTGAATAATTCAGTATTAACAGCAAACTTTCCCAGCTCCTTACAAAAAGCCTGTTCCAGGACTTTCATGAAGACATTGAAAAGCAAAAGTCCCATCTAAGCCCCCTGTAAAATTCCCTGGTGACTTCTCTGCTTGACAAGAATTAGTGTTTTACTCCTTTTCTCTCCTTTCTATCTCTTAATCAGATACTTTTATCCATGGAAGGTTTCCCAGCTCTGAAATGATCCATGACTGCTAATTTTGTTTAAAAGGTTTGAGAGATGGCCATTGTCAAAAGTCTTCTGGAAAAACAAATAGGCTATATCAACTAAATCATCCTTATTTTCATGTTTGGTGACTTTGTCAAAAAAACACCAAAACATCTACATGACAGAAGTTCCCTCTACAGAAGGCATGCTGATCTTTCCAAGTAACTTGTATTTATCCAGGTGTCTACTAATTCTGCTATACATTTTGACTATTAGTTTACCTAATATGGAAGTCAGACTTAGAGAATCTAGCTACCCCAATCTCCCCAGAAAGCCTCTGATATACCATCTGCTGTGGCTGCAGTGACATGCTGAAAGATTTCAAAGAATGTGTAGGAAATTCTGACTACATTTTAAAATTAAGACTCCAGGCATTTTCCTGCTTGAGGTGAAATTTAAATATTTATAGATAGAAATGCAGTAATAGGAATAACTCACCGAATATTTTGATCAGTATGTAAATTGCAAAAGATTATTGATATCATGACATCTTGATTCTGAACCGTTTTTGAAAGAAAATGACCATGATTACTTTATTTTGTGCTACTCCCACATCCCATATGCTCTCTGCTTACAGTACTTAATGCACAAGCCAGAGCACACCTATAGGATTTGTTGTTAAAAGTTTATAGATACTGTGATTATGAAGGCTACGAAACAGGTATCTGGACACTTTGCTAAAATGAAATAATCTCTGGAGAGGTACTGGAGCAGGATTTCAAGGCTGAGTGTGTGCAGTCTTAAACATCTAAGCAGCTGGCAAGAGCTTTCACTCTGTCGTTGAAAATCATATTAGGTGCTTATGAGCTATTTTAGATCCTTCTCCAACATCCTTTGGTTTCAGAGTGGGAAGAGAAAACCATGTTCTGCATTCCACCCCAGCATTATACTCTTGTTAAGATACTATGATCAGACTGTGATAGACCACCTATTTCCACTTAGAAGACACCGTCTGAATGCTAAATTTCATGTAAATTCTCAGAAACATCTATTTTTCTATTACTAGCAGGGGAAAGAGATGTATGACATAGAAAGATCCCATTCACACAGATTTTTCTTTTTGTAAGAATTCCTGTTGAGTGTGCTGACATCTTGTGGCTGGATATTTGAAATGTGCCATATGTGAGTCGAGGTGAGGTAATTACTGCACGGCATGCTGGGATAGTCAGCTCTTCTTGGAGACTTCAGTCAAAGGCCCCACGTTGAGGAACATCTTGAATTTTACTACACAGCATTGACTCTTTTTCTTCTTCCTGGGTTGAAATCCTTTTTTCACCTCAAACCTCATAATTCTGGGGACAAAATGAGCACTGTCATGTACATTTATTTCCTTCAAGTCACATTAAATCTCTGTACCTGAGACACAGTCCAGAACTGTGTGATAGTAATTGCAAGAACAGTGGCATGTGTTTGCCAGAGTGAACTGCTCTTCTTTGACTGGTTCTTGGCTTTCTTTTGTGGCCAGATGTT
The DNA here is from genome assembly GCA_008711295.1 of Anarhynchus alexandrinus. NCBI lineage: Eukaryota > Metazoa > Chordata > Aves > Charadriiformes > Charadriidae > Anarhynchus > Anarhynchus alexandrinus. The sequence goes on from VUYV01000042.1 coordinate 915,833, forward strand.
AGCAGAAGGAGGGAATGTTGCTCTGTTTTTTCCCCAGTAAACAGGATGGAGGGCTGCACTCTGGTTCTTGCTATTTTGTGGTTTTTTTTCTCTTTCTAAAAAACAAATCCCCCACAAACCCTTCTTGTCTCATCCTTTTACAGTCTAGAGATGACTTTTGTCATTGGTGTCTTCTGGCTATTCTTTTTTTTGCACACTCCTCCTCTTTTGTGTCTGTAGTGTCCTTTCCACTCTTCCCATTTTTGAAAACCTGTCTTCTTTCTTGTCTTCTTTTTCTAATTTTTTTTTTCACCTTTGTTCAAACTCATTCAGCAGAGATTTTGTTGTGCCTGTCTGCAGCACAGCAGCTGATTCCACAATAAAATTTTTCGGCTTTGATACCATCATCCTGCTGTGAGTGAAAAGGTGAGGAGCAGAGCCTATGTGTGAAGTTCAAGGGAACCTAATAAAGCTTCTCAGGGTTACTGTGAAGATCATTTCCATGCTGAAGGCCCAGCAGACAGGAGGACTGCAGGTGCCTACAACAGAGAAACTTGCAGCAGGTAATGCAGAATTGGCAGCTCTTTTGGGGTTAATGATCCTTCTGAGGACAAGGGGAGAGGTTCTGTGGGTAGCTGCTGCCTCAGGCATAAGGACTGGCATCCACTGTGCTCAGTGTGAGAGTTAGACACAGTAAGGGAGGCTCTATGTATACAATCTGTCTCCCTCTGTTTATGTTCATGATTCATCTGTGCCTACATACTCTTATGAACAGTATGCTGCACTATGTTACTAAACATGAAACTGTACATAGCTTCTGGGATTTGTATATATGTCTCATGAGAAGGGTTGCAGTGAAATCCTGCCCATATGGTGGGTCAGCATGCATTAGTCTCCATTTTTCTGATGAGCCTGTTCTGAAGAACCATTCAGAGAATTTATCTAGCCAGCACTACAGGAAATTTCCAAGCAGGAGAGGATATATACACATATGTTTCATAAAGATTTGATTAAGTTTTCAAAAAGGTGATATATCAGAAACTAGAAGAAAAGCAGTATGATCAAAGTACGCTGTAGGTTCAGCATATTCTCAGTACAAGTGGAAAGCTTACAGATATCAACTTATAAACGGTATTCATTACAGATAATGGAAATGGAAGAGAATTTAGTGATCTGAGAATGTTAATCTTTTTAGGCAATAATGAATTATTATGACTAAAAAGAAGAAAAATCTTAATGCCTTCAGGAGATTTTCCAACACAAATCCAGTAGTTACAATGTCAGAAGTTATTCAAGGAAATTAAGAGATCAAGATTTTTGTGAGATCAACACAATAATGACAAAGTGGGCCTTGGAATAAATGTACGCATCCCAGCAAAATTGTTACAACTCTTGAGACGCTAAACTTGGGTGCTTGCATTGCTGATTGAATGTATGATTAAGAACAAACCTGTGTAATAGGAAAATACAGTCAAGTGAGAGGCAGATAGAAAATCCAGTCCTGATCAGTTCCCTTGAATTGTTCTCTACAATAAATACTATTCTTTTTTTTCCCGGACTTTGTGATTAAGAACAAATTTGAAAATAAAGTTGTTTTTTTTTTTATTTTGTATCTGTATGTCTGTCAGGAGATTTAGTTTGCGTCCCTGAATAATCACAAACAAATGTTATTCTCATTTCAAGGACTTTCCCAAGACCCATAAATAAACTAAATTCCTTTAAAGATCATTTAATAAGGCTCATGTGGGATTGAAGTGATGGTTAGACTTTGCAGAAGCCTTTCTGCTGGAAAATGAACTGTATGAGCACAGAAACTATAGTTCTGAAAGTTCATTTGGAGGCTCATGTCCTTAACTGCTGTATTAAAGGTGCTATATTAAGCCTTTTATCAGCTCTTTATAAATTTTATTATCAACTAAAAATGTCTATTTCATTTGTAACTCGCAAACTGTAAGAAAAGAAGAAAATGCATCTTTCCCTTTCCTTGCCAATATTTCATTAAGTACTTCCCCTTTTCTTTCCTAAACTCTTCAAGCATTGTGCATTTGATTTAAAACACATCATATATACTATTTATATTCACTTCAAGGAGTTAAAACATATTTTTGGAGGTCATGAATCTAAAAAGAATAGCGGTGAAAATTCCAGCCCTATCTCCAGAAATTCATAGGCTATGTATGCTGGAATGAAACCAGTCAGAACAGTCCAAGTTGTGCCACACTTGGTGAACTTTTCCTTATTGTGATCCCGTAGCACTGAGGAAAGACAGTTTCACAAACATCTTTCTGCTGTTGTATAACCACCTCCATTTAAGGAACTGTTGGCTCTTCCTACACTTACAACACTGATAAACCTAAGTGCTACCTTTGGTCAAAGAGAGTTTTGGCCACACTATTCTTTTCTATTCTGTGAATGAAATCCTCACATGTTTCTGCTTCCACAAAATGCCACTAATTCTTGTTCTGCTCTAACTGTGATGGGATCTGGTGTCATCAAAGCCAAAGTTTCAAGGTGGATGTGCCTTTGCCTTCTGGATCTAGTGAGTTCTCTGTAAGATCAAAATATTTTAAAATATATGTCCTCAAAGGACATATTTTCTTTAAATAAAAAGCAAAAATTTAGTTATTTAAGTAGAGAAGACTCAAGTAAGGAAAATTTGCTTGGAGACATCCTTTGTCGATTGTCCTTGCTTTTCCCTACTCAATCACCTTCTGAGTAGCGTCAATCTCAGACCCTTCTGGACCGTAAGCATCTTTCTTTCAGGAAAGATGCCTTCTGAAGTCTTTTTGCTACCTGCTCTCCACTGCAGTTGTATAATATCCTTTCATGAGCTTCAAGCTCTTACTTGTGACTGTAGATGACTGTCTCAGCCAAACCCCACTGTCTCCAAGATCCTCTGCCTTGAGTATGCTCAGTAACTGTGTCAGGGAAGGAAATGTCTCCCTTCTCCTCCCAGCAGACTCTTTGTACCCAGCTGCCTTACTAAGGGAACATAATCATGACTCCAAATGCACAATAAAGCAGATGCCACCTGGCACTATCACGAAAAAAAAAAAAATAGAAGATATGTTTCTTTGCTGGTTAGAAGCCACGAAACAAAGCAGGATGCAATTAGTATCTGCAAAGCCTTTGAGCACACGGTGCATATAGTTATCAGCATGTGTGCCAATACAGACTGAATAAGGAAGGATCTTTGGAACCATCTTGTCTTTCAGAAGTGCTCTGCGCTTCCCTTGCACTCTGGGAAGTCTGCTGGGTGCCCATGCAACCTGATTTACTAAGAAGACTGGTGAGACACACTAAAAGAAATCAGTTTCCAAGCACAAGATATTTTTTAGACGTGCTATTTTCAAACCTTCACAGCTCAGCCAAATCAAACCCAATTTTCCCTGGAACACCTGAATGCACTGCTTCTCAATAAGGAATAAGTATCTGCCAATTTCTAATTTTCTAGGTTCAGCTGATTCATCAGTACAGTTCTTCAGCAAGTAGTCATAAGGCAGTTTATAACAGAAGAAGTCAATTTTAGTCTTCTTATATTCCAGAGGACTGAACAGTATTAACCCAAACACTGTAGAAAAATAAACAAATTGCAGGTTTAGACTAGGCTTGGAAAATTTTAATCTCCAAGGCAAACATTTCAGGAGAGTAGGAATGGGTGAAAAAAAGGATTTTAGAAGGCAATATTTAGGAATCTACTGTTAGAATAGCAGCTGTAACAAACATTAATTAGTCTGAAAACCAGTAACTTCAGTTAAACTATCTTTTCTTGGCACTCTAAAATGTATTGAAGTGTTGATAATCACAAAATTTGAAGTGGTTTCCTGACTAAAGGGTTTACAAAAGATTCATTGCAGTAATTCTACAAATATAAAACCATTGTTTATGCATCTCAATTCACAACCCCAAAGTTATTATTTATAAACATTACTCCACATTGATACATCAAAGTGATACGTTTGTCTGCCTAACAGTACATTTGACAATTAAGACTGACTGACAAAGTGGAAAGAAATTTTGTTTCTTGATGAGAATTTGAACAAGTGAGAATATTAATGTAAGAAAACATGTCCTCAGATTTGCCCCTGGGTGTGGCCTGGCTCAACGGCCTTTCCTTTGGAAAAGCAGGATAGAAAGAAAAGTAAATTTTGGTGGGTTGACCTTGGCCAGCTGCCAGAGACCCACTCAGCTGCTTTCTCGCTCCCCTTTCTCAGACAAGGATGGGGGAGAAAGTAAGATGGAAAAGCTGATGGGTCGAAATAAAAACGGGGAGATCACTTACCAGTTGTCATCATAGACTTGACTTGGGTAAAATTAATTTACTCTATTGACAATTAAAATACATTTGGACAGTGAGAAACAAAGACAAATTAAAACACCTTTCCCCCCCTCCCTTTTTCCCAGGATCAACTTCACTCCTTCATTTCCAAATCCTCTGCCTCCACCTTCCCACATTGTGCAGCACAGGGCAGATGGGTAATGGGGACTGTAGTCAGTCCAAAACAGTTCCTCTCTGCTTTTCCTTCCTCCTCACATTTTTCACCTGCTCCAGCATGGGTTCTTTCACAGGCTGCAGTCCTTCAGGTCAACCTGCTGCACTGTGTGTGCCTCCCCAGGCCACAGTTCCTGTCAGCAGAACCTGCTCCAGCACAGGTTCTCCACAGACTGCAGCTTCCTTCAGGGCACAGACATCTGCTTTGGCATGGTCCTCTCCACAGGTTGCAGAGAATACCTGCTCCATCATGGTCTTTTTCACAGGCTGCAGGGGAATATCTGCTCTGGTACATGAGCACCTCCTCACCCTTCATCTCCTTGACCTAGGTTTTTGCAGAGCTGTTTCTTATACTTTTTTCTCCTTACTGACATGTAGCATTTTATCCTTTCTTAAACTGCTTTTCACAAAGGCACCACCAGCATTGTTGACTTGCTTAGCTGTGTCCTGCAGTGAGTCCGTTGGACCTGATTTGAACTGGCTGTGTCCAACATGGGGACAGCCCCTGCCCTCTTCTCACAGAGGCCACCTCTGCAGCCTCCCTGCTGCCAAAACCTTGCCACGGACATCCAGTAAAGAAACAAAAGCAGCAACACATCTCATTGCAAAGGCGGGCTCCTAGCACTGAAGAAAACCATGGACTAGAGCAGTCTATGTCCCACTTCTGGTTCTGGATCCTGTACCCTTCTTGAATAGTCTTAGGCCATGTGCTATCTGCTCTCCTAGCACACAAGTTCTCCTCTCTCTTGGAGGAGCATGAGGTGCTCAGATACTATGACAAATATAATATAGACAATGTGAGTAGCAAAGTGAGAGAAATCCATCCTCGTACAGTCCATACTAGGGAATATTAGATAAGAAAATATTTTCTTTAATCTACAAGCTATTATTTCTAGATTTTCCTGGAAAGATCAGCCATTTTTTTACAGTGTATATTTCCCCTCTCCTTGGTGACTACATGTAGGACAGATCTATGCTCTGAATTTGTTTTATGACCACTCTTCATGTCAAACTTCTCAGAACTAAAGTTGAAAATACTAGCAAATAATTTTCTTCTTAAGCATGGAGTCTTGACATGAATTTAGACAAATTTAGAGAAATAACTGTCTCCCATTCAAATTTCTTAATAAAAATTATCTAGAAACAAACTTGCAATCTTCAAAACAAGAAAGGACAGAAATTCTGACATCAAAAGAGCTTAAGAAAGGAAAAGTTAGTTATTGTCTGAAAGAAAATTCTTGATTTGTTTGTAATGTTTCTAGCTTCAGTTCCTTCCAGATTCTCTGAGTACTGAGAAGGCAGTGAAGGTGCAGAGGGAAATGAAAAGTTATTAGTCCCTTCCCTTCCCTTTTCTTCCATTCCCTTTTATTTGTGGTTGGAAGAAAGGAAAGTTATTTTCTGAAAACACACATGAAATTAGATTCTATTTGTGTTTCTGAATGAAAATCTCAGCTGCATGTCTGATAGCATCAGTAACGTCCAAGCTTGAAAAGTGTCTTTTTCTCTACACAGAATTCTGGAGATCCTTACTTGTGAGACATTTGCTCCCTCTTTAGATGATGACTTTGAAAAGAGTCATTCATTGGTCCTTATGCCAAGCTTCTGAGAGTCCAAGGAAGGTGCTCTTTCTGTGGAAGAGTATTTTTACCGAGGAAATTACAAGCAGTTTCTGAACATGTGTGAGTATATTTTAAGGAAAACTATAGCCATTCCATAATTTCCTCTGGGACAGTGAGGAAAGGAATAATGGAATCACGGAATTTTCAGAGTTGGAAGGGACCTCTGGAGATCATCTAGTCCAACTCCCAAGGAGTTTGAGTCTGCAATGAAGTAGAAGTAACCTCACAGAATGACAACTGAATTACATCCATGGGATGCAAATGACTACTTGGTGTCAGCAAGATCAAAGAATGTTTCAAGGAAACTAAAGTAGTGCATGTAAACAGCCTACAGGATGGACATTTCTCCTCTCGCTGTGCATGTCATCACCGGTACCTTACGTATGTTGTGTCTGAGAACAGAAATTTCTTCCTTCTAGTTGCTGTAAGAATGATGTTGGAACTCTGCTTTCTCCTGACATTCAGGAAATTATAATGAACCCTTTCTGCTTGCTCTGAGGGACTCATATTTGATGCAAGAGACAAGAGAGCTTTGAAAGCTGTTCCCAACTCAGTACTATTGATATCTGGCCTGGTACCAATGAAGGCAGTCTTTCTGTGACTGGATCAACTCTCTTGGCTCAGATTTTTGCCTTTGTGCCAGCTGGGAGCCACATTTCACTGTGCCTTGCACTTCATCTACACACTGGCAGAAGCCAGATTTCCCTGCAGGCTGCTTAACCATCTTGGCATGGCTCTTGTCCAAATGCTGGCTGGGAGCTGGTTCCTCTGTGGCCTTCTCAGTTCTCTTGACATGAACATTGCTCAGACACCAACTGAGAGCTCAGTTCCTGAAGCCCGCTGTTTCCATCTGCTAATTCTGAGTGGCAACAAAAAGAGAGGGGCTATCCTTCAAACCACCTCAGATTTTTTTTTTTCCTTTGGAAGTTTCTGAAGGGAAAAAGACAGAGATAAAGAAACACACACTAGATTAAATATTCTGTGAAACCTCTGTTCCAAAAAGAAATTGGAAGTCCAGCCTCTGTGTGTCTGGGTCAGTTCCGCCTGGGTAATCAAGCTACAGCTGGCTGTAATTAATCTGCAAAGAAATGAAGGACTGGCCTGTGGGATGCTTTGCTTCATCCACTTAGTACAGAAAATCCACAGTGATTTCTGTATGATAGGGTTCTTACTTACAAATGAGTTCTAGGCTCTTGCTCTTTGATCCTGATCTCTGCATCTCTTTCCTCTAATTCTTTTTGTAACTACTGACTGGTTTGCGTGTCTTTATGATTGTCTACTCCTTTTCTTAGTCTTCAGTTGAATAACATTCTTGGGTTCTTGATTATATTGCAGATTTATTTTTCCAGACTCGTGGAAAAATATTTCCTTTTTTGGTTCACTATAAATAGGTCTATCTGGTTTTTATTCAGCCTTAAGTTCTGAATGCAAATGTCCCTGTTTTAACCTACATTTCCATGATGGGATATTGTCTGGATACATAGAAATCTGGAAGTCTCTTCCTGACAAATGGCGTTGAGCCTAGATTCTGAGTGAAGATCTTTCTCTCTCTGTATGGAGATGGAGAATGTTTATCTCCCACAAACCAAGACAAGATAAGTGTGAGAGCGTTACCTCCTTCTGCAGCTTTAATGCACCAATGTATCTCCAGTTCTGCTGATCCCAAATGATGAAAAGTCCTGAGTCAGACATGAGAAATCGTGACACTTTTTCTGAAAACTTATGACTATTAAGCGTTTATAAAAGCTGCAAATCTTGAATGTCCTTGGCATTTGGGAGGTGGAGAGGTGGTGGGGGAGGAAGAAATGTAAAGGGAATGCTTATTACTGAGAATTATTTAGCAGAGCAAATAGCTTTACAGCCTCTTTACTGGAGATGTTAGTAGGCAGATTTGAACATTGGTACCCCTCCTTTGACAAATGTCTTCATATTTATCTTAACTTCCTTACTTGTCTTTATGATGACTTTGAGTAAGCACTTTGAAAATGTCTGGAGAGTGAAAGGAAGACGCTAGACAACCTTAACCCCTAAAAATTTTATATTCTCTTGGTTAACTGGTTAGGTCACATGGTCCTTGCCCACTGCTTGAATTGTATAGTAGGAAGAAACTGCTCTGCCTATTACTCATTTTACAATCAAATAACTTGCTAATAAATTTAGATGAATGCTTAAAAACTTGTGCTAAAAACATGATCTGAATGGCAGCCATCTGTGGGCAGATAGTCACTTCCAAATGTACTTACAGCCTCTGGGCCCACAGGGCCAAAAGGTGAGTTCCTGACTTCATTTGTAGTCTTTCAATTTGCATGCTGCTATTTTAAGATACTCTCTGGGTAATAAACTGCAGTAAAAAGTCATGCTGAGAGAGGGGAGATAACTGGTGTCAGGTCAGTTATAGGGGGAGACAGTTTTGCGCAGTCACAGAATCACAGAATGGTTGAACTTGGCAGGGACCTCTCAGGATCATCTTGTCCAAGCTCCTTATCAAGCAAGGCCACCTAGAGACAGTTGCCCAGGACTGTGTTTAGTCATATTTTTAATATCTCCAAGGATGGAGACTCCACAACATCCCTGGGCAACATGTGCTAGTGCTCAGTCACCCTCACAGCAAAAATTGTTTTCTGATGTTCAGAGAGAACCTCCTGTGTATCAGTTTGTGGCCATTGCCTCTGGTCCTGTCACTGGGCACCACTCAAAAGAGCCTGGCTTTGACCTCTTTGCACCCTCCCTTCAGGTATTTATGTACATTGGTGAGTTTACCCCCTTGAGCGTTCTCTTCTCCAGGCTGAATAGTCCCAGCTCCATTAGCCTTTTCTCATAGGAGAGATGCTCCAGTCCCTTCATTATCCTTGTAGCCCTTTGTCGGACTCTCTCCTGTATGTCCATGTCTCTCTTGTACTGGGGAGCCCAGAACTGGACAATACTCCAGCTGTGGCCTCATCAGTGCTGAGAAGAGAGGAAAGATCGCCCTTCTTGAGCTGCTGCCAGTACTTTGCCTAATGCAGCTGAGGATACCATTTGCCTTCTTTGCAGCAAAGGCATGTTGCTGGCTCATGTTCAACTTTATGTCCACCAGGACCTCCAGGTCCCTTTCTGCCAAGCTGCTTTCCAGCCTGTACTGCTGCATGGCATTGTTCCTCCTCAGGTACAGGATTTTGCACTTCCCCTGGTTGAGCTGCATAAGGCTCCTGTTGGCCCATTTCTCAAGCCTGTTTCTCAAGCCTCTCAAGCCCTCTGGATGGCAACGTGACGCTCTGGTGTATCACCCGCTCCTCCCAATTCAGAAGTGTCTGCACACTTGCTGAGGGTCCACTCTGCTCTGTCATCCAGATCATTAATGAAAATGTTAAACAGGATTTTGTCAATACATAAATATTAATGATTTAATGTTATGTTTAAAAATTAACTCCAATACCAGAAGAGGTATTTCTTACATTGTAATACTATTAATGATCTATAAATGGATAGAGGTTCATGTTAAAAGGTTTTTAAACAGAACTCTCTGTAAAATCTAGTTAAAAAAAAAAAATAATAACACTGTCCCTGGTCTTTCACCAGTTTATCTGATTTGTAGAAGTGTAGTTTCAATTTGTCTGAAACAAACTTTCAAAAAATTAAAATACAAAAATTTTGAAATACAATTATAAACACAAAATCACTAGAGGCATTTTAAAAATTTGGATTATTTTGATCCATTACTAGGTGAATTGTTTAACATGCATGCAACAGGAAAAAGTGAATTCCATAAGATGTAGGTATTGCTCTGAAAAACAACCATGTGAATATGCTCCTTCTTACTCCATATCTTTATTTTCTTGGAGCATATCTTGCATACTTGGAGTATATCTTCTGAAATTACTACTTACTACTTCCAGAGCTGTAGAACTAACACAACTCTATCAGAATTGACTGATTTGTTCCTCACTGGTGTTCACACACTGCTGGCAGAATTGTTAATATTGTCCTTGGTATTTCAGGGCATGAAATTTTTTGTTGATATGCATTAGTGGCAGCCCACAGAAAGGAAGAGCATTTCCATGATATAACTAAAAATGTAATTTGATGACCATGGGCTTGCACAGATGTAAATGAAGGCAGTAATCAGTCTGAAAAACCTTTGTTACTGACGGTGGTGCACAACTGAGAAAGAATTGAGTTTTGTTTTCAGAATCTGTGTTGGTATTACAAGATTGAAATAAAGATGAAAAAATTTTTTACTGTTATTCTGCTCTAATTTGCCCTAAGAATTACAACATAAAAACATTTCCTGTATCACAACAGTGCTACAATACACTAGTATTGACCTTGATGGATTTCCATAAAAGAATACATTTGAAAATGTAATTGGAATAGGGGTGAAAACCGATTTTCTGAATTTCTTACAATGACCATTTTATCTTTATTTAACTACAGTTAAATAGTAGTAGTAGCAGTGGCTACTCTAGCTTCCTTCTGGACACAGTTAGGAACCTTGATAAAGCTGAAATAGTTTGACAGCAAAAACCTCCCCAAAAGAAACCCAAACCCCCAAACAGAACAGAACATAAGAGAAAACAAAACAAAAAAAAGACAACCAAAAAAAGGCCTTTCCCAGGCTGTATTATTTTTACTGAACTTCTCTTGCAGGGCTACAAGAAGAGGATTTGGACAAAACATGTATTTTTATTTCTGCCCCTACAGTGCTGCTTTGCCACTCTTGTCTTCCACTTCCCTATATGATAGCCTCTGCAGAATGTGGGTTTGCTAACATGGCTACAGAAACAGGTCCAAACAACTTGCCTTTGTTTTAATGGATTCCTTTAATTCCACTAATTTTGAAAGTGCTTGACAGTCATGGCAGCACTGGTATACTTTGCAATGTATAAACATAAAGAAGGAAATGTGTAGAAAGAATTTCTCTTTTATCTATTTTTTTTCCCCAGATCCATAGCAAAACAGAAAGAAGAGGGGGAAAAAAAAAGGAATTCCGGTTAAGATACACAGGCTTCCACTATGTGTTTTGAAAGAGCATCTTTCTGAGTTCTTGTAAACTTGTAGAGATCATCCCCCCCAACAAGAAGAGGTCTGAACCCCTATTCCCACCAATGGGGAGAGGGCTGTAACGTGATGCCTGGAGGAGCCAGGACAGAGGAACTAAAGACCAGAGCAGGACGAGCTCCCTGAAGGCATGGAGGATGCAGCCAGCAGGTCGTAAGTGTGAACTACATGCCTATTTTCAGAACACTGCCAAAATATATTGAGCCTTGGACATACCCAAAGTCATATAAACCCATCTTCCTACACAAGGCTCCACTAGAGACAGTCTGACTGAAACAACCCTTGAAGTCACAGCCATTGCCAAACAGCCTGTGGCAGACAGCCTTTCTCCAGCGCATTCCACCCTCTTCCCTGGGGCTGTCTCCCAGGCACCCCGCTGCTGTGCCAGGCTTGGCAGAGGTGTCCCTCGCTCTCCCGCCTTCCCCCAGCCTGCCTGAGCTCCCATCTCCGCACAGGGGTGGTATGCAGGGGTGAAGTTCTTGCTCGTGCCTTGGGTGAGACTGCCTGTGGCTGGGCTGCCAGGAGACAGGATAAGAAGAACATAGGGTTAGTATGAAAACCAGAGATGTGAGGACCTCAGCTCTTTTTTCCAGATATATCGTTGAGGTGCTTTTGATGCAGTATGTGCCACCTGCAGCTAAAAATCCTCTGTTTACGTATTGTCGGAGATAGCTTAGAGCTCAATAATTTTCTTTCTTTGATTAATAAGGTATTTTTTGGCAAGGAAAAAAAAAAAGATTACCCATATTTAAAAGTGTGCATTTTTTATATTTAAGAGTGTGTATTTTTTTACTTCTCGGTGGTAATTGAATCAGTTTTAATCCCTCAATATTCTGACTAGGTAAAACTAATTTATTTCAGTCTCTCTTGTCCTGTTAAACTATTAACTTTTGGGGACTTAGGGAACCTTTCACAGATCATTTCCCTAACACCTAGTGCTAGGATGGACTGTGCTAAAACTTGTTTCTCTTTATGCTGCTACAAATCAAATAGCAAATGCAATTTGATGCTATAATTTTAAACTTTTTAAAACTCTTGTGAGCAAGCCATCAAAGACTAGCCAGCAACACCTAAACAATCATTCATTCTTCATTCATTTATAACATTTTCCAATCCAACAAACGTAAAGAGGAAGTAAGCAGCATATTAGTAGCTATACAAAAAGACATCTACTAGGAACCATTGAATGTTTAGATGGAATGTCTTTTTCCAGCATCAGTGTTTTACAGAGTATTAAAAATTATTGTTGCTCCTATTGTAAATAAATACTGAATTACAGAAATTGTAAAAATACAGTGTTTATAAAAGAACTTGGACAACACAGGTTTTATTTCCCTTTTTTTTCATACCTTCCTACAAAACTATGTCATGAACTATATGTAAAGATATACTGTGGGAAAATAAATACATCACTGTTTTTTAGGAAGGCATCTGTCCACATTAATATTCCTACCACTTTTTAGCAATCCAGTCTCATGCCTAGAGCTTTTTAATTAATAAAGACTAATTATATTTTTTAGCACTTTTTACTTGTTATTGATTTTAAAGTATTTATTCACTACTTTTCTGACTAAGTATAAAATTGTAATGAAAATTCATCTGCCTCTAATCTCTATTTTACTTAGTAGTAGGGGAAAAAAGTAATTGGAACTATTAAAAAAAGTTGAGTGTGAATAGAAAAGACCCCCCATGGAATGCCTGTGCCATGAAAATGTTTTTGTGTCAGTAAAATGTTTAAAATCCCATTAGGCCTCAAGCTCTTAAATGAGATTAAAGTTTCGCAGAGACCTTTCCAGGTTCAGGAGGGGGTGATTTCCAAATATATTTAGCTAGTGTCAGATTAAGTTCTTAAGGACTGATTTTTCAAACATGCTGCTAGGAATGTCTTTAATGACATTCAGCAAATGTTTGTTAAGTAGATCCTTCAGATTCAGATCTAGCAATAAACTTTTTATACATGGTCCCATGGTTCCCCATGGGAATTTTTTGCGAGGTCGGAGTCTTAGCCAAAGTTATTTGAATTCTTTTAAATTAAATACATTAGGTAGTAACTTAAAAACCTGACTACTTAAAGTGAGCGCTGTCAATTTTTATCTTAAATAATGGCCTATGATGTTCACATAGTTATTTTGCAAGTAGTATTATATTACAGCTGTGAACTGTTCTTCACAAAGTCACATTTCATTCTAATATGAGGATCCTACTGTGCACAGAATTGTTTGTTCACACTCTATTTAGTTCCATAGTAATTGTACTAAACTAATTTCATTGTCAGAACAGTCCAAGGTATCCAGAGCTGTGCCCTATGGAATAAAATTTTCCAATCAAAAGGGGCAAGACCAGATTTAAAAAAGACTCTAACTGAATCTAGATCAAGTTTAGATCTAGTCCCTCCCAAGTTCCTAGAATCACAGAAACATAGAATGGTTTAGGTTGGAAGGGATCTTAAAGATCATCTAGTTCTATCCCTCCTGCCATGGGCAGGGACACCTTCCACTGTACGAAGTTACTCAAAGCCACATCCAGCCTGGCCTTGGACACTTCCAGGGATGGGGCATCCACAGCTTCTCTGGGAAACCTGTGCCAGTGTCTCACCACCCACACAGAAAAGATTTTCTTCCTAATATTTAATCTAAATCTACCACCTTTCAGTTTAAAACCATTGCCCCTCATCCTATCACTACCCTCTCTGATAAAGAGTCCCTCCCTATCTTTCCTGTAGGCTCCCGTTAAGTACTGGAAGGCTGTGATAAGGTCTTCATGGATCCTTCTCTTCTCCAGCCTGAACAATCCCAACTCTCAGCCTTTCCTTATAAGAGAGGTGCTCTGGCACCTCTTCGATCATCTTCGTGGCCCTCCTCTGGACCCACACCAACAGGTCCATGTCCTTCTTATGTTGGGGGCTCCAGAGCTGGACACAGTACTCCAGACGGGGTCACACAAGAGTGGAACAGAAGAGCAGAATTCCCTCCCTCGACCTGCTGGCCATGCTTCTTTTGATGCAGCCCAGGATGTGTTTGGCTTTCTGGGCAGTGAGCACACGTTGCCGGCTCATATTAAGTTTCTCATCCACCAAAACTCCCAGGTCTTTCTCCTCAGGGCTGCTCTCAATCCATTCTCTGCCCAGCCTGTATTTGTGCTTGGGATTGCCCTGACCCATGTACAGGACCTTACACTTTGCCTTGTTGAGCTTCATGAGGTTTGCACAGGCCCACTTCTCAAGCCTGTCCAGGTCCCTGTGGATGGCATCTTTCCCTTCCATTGTGTTGTCTGCACCACATAGTTTGGTGTCATCAGCAAACTTGCTGAGGCTGCACTCAATCCCACTGTCTATGTTGCCAACAAAGATGTTAAGCAGTTAGCAATAGTATTTTCAATTCAAATTAAAAGAATATTTAAAAATTATCTTCAAGTGCAGATTTCATCATATTTTCACTGAGATGGCTAGTTTGCTAAGTGTGATAATAGATATGAAAGATGTACAGAGTTGACATTTAGAAGGATATTTTTATAATTATGTGGCATTTTTATTAAAAAAACCCCAAACAAACAAACAAAAACCCAAACCAAAACCAAAGGAAATATTGTGATAGGCATTACTATAGCGCCAGTTATATGTATGATCATGTGCGGACTTTAACTGAACCAGCAGGGCGAGGGAGGTGATTCTGCCCCTCTACTCCACTCTCGTGAGACCCCACCTGGAGTACTGCGTCCAGCTCTGGAGTCCCCAACATAAGAAGGACATGGACCTGCTGGAGCGTGTCCAGAGAAGAGCCACGAGGATGATCCGAGGGCTGGAGCACCTCTCCTATGAGGAGAGGCTGAAAGAGGTGGGGCTGTTCAGCCTGGAGAAGAGAAGGCTCCGGGGAGATCTTATTGTGGCCTTCCAGTACCTAAAGGGGGCCTACAGGAGAGCTGGGGAAGGACTTTTTACTAGGGCATGTAGTGACAGGACGAGGGGGAATGGCTTCAAACTGGAAGAGGGCAGGTTTAGATTGAACATTAGGAAGAAGTTTTTCACTTTGAGGGTGGTAAGGCACTGGAACAGGTTGCCCAGAGAGGTTGTTGAGGCCCCATCCCTGGAGGTGTTCAAGGCCAGGCTGGACGTGGCCTTGGGCAACCTGGTCTAGTGGGAGGTGTCCCTGCCTATAGCAGGGGGGTTGGAACTCGATGATCTTCAAGGTCCTTTCCAACCTAAACCATTCTATGATTCTATGATTCTATAACTGAAGTAGGATCCATAAAAGCTGAAACCAACAGATGTAGACAGACATGTGCTGGCAGAGTTGGAGGATGATGCAAGATGAACAGTCCTATAAAATACTGAATGTAAAGAAGGAAGATGTTTGCTAAGTTCAACATGGATCAGTGCCCTATGATACAGGTGGAATAAAGAGATACAGATCAGGAAATCTAATATTTAATTAGTTTGACTACTTCATAAAAAAACCCTCAGAAACCTTCTAGGATGTGCATTGGTGTAGAGAAGCCTGCACAGCATTGTGCTAATAGCTTGCTATTGGCACATATGTTTCAACATTTTGTCTGTTAGATGATGTGTTTTTGTGGGTCATGCCATAGAGAAAATCATCTTAGCCCACTATTTGCCATTGAGCCAAGTCTGCTTCTTTTCTTTTGTCTGTTCTATTAATGAGATATGAATAGTGTTGGCGTCCCTAGCCGGTGGATCCAAGCCAGTCCCTAGCCAGTGTTCTCAAGACCTATGAAATTACAGTACTTACAGAAAGAATGCCCTAAGCAACAGATATATTAGTGTTCAACATTTTCATTAGTGACGTGTATAAATAATTTAACAAATAAAATAAAGGAAATGACTCTAGAGAAAATTATCACAATTCCAAGTGCACTTGAAAGACTAGAAAAATAGTCCAAAAATCAATAAAAAATTAATAAAGATAGCTATGGAGATGTAGAACTTGCAAAAATTTTCAAAGCATGAGAAAAAACAGATTTTTCCTCTTTTCAGATTTATGAGGGCATTTCTAAAAAAAATGAAATGTTTACATTATTTACCTCTAAGGATTTTTAAACATTATTTACTATTTAATAAATTTATTATATAAAAATACATGTATATATGTGCATTTCTGTATGTATATGTAAGTGTAAATTATTGACTTTCGGAAAATTGCAGTCACGGTCAGTATTAGGGATGAAGCTGTGCCATATGCAGGACAAAATGGTTACTGTAACTGCGTTAGGAAGTTACAGGTTAGAACCTGATGCGGGCTCAAGACTTGGCTTTATGAATCCATACTGCCTTTGCAGTCAGACCAAGGTTCAGAAATAGTACTGTAAACAGAGATCTCAATAACTGATGTATCAGTATAAATAAAAAAAATCTTATTTGTAGAAAGATGCTTATAAAATGAACAGTACTTCCTTATACATTTTCAATAATGTATGGAGTTAACATATGCCATTATTGGCCTTGGTTATTCAAGAAAAGTAATCGCTTAATTTAATACATTTTAATGTGAAGTCATTTTATTTTGAGTAAGTAAAGAAAGCATTCTGATGAACAGAGTTGCATCACTAATGTAATTTTGAACAGTTTTCTCAAAAATGTCTGCTTTGAGATTTCAGAAGTCCCTTTTCCTGCTCTTCAGTCAAGATGACAATAGCTCCCCTATTGTAGTTGGCTGCAGGTATAAGCATTCACTCTCCTGCTCTGGAAGTAGTTAAAGTTCCCTCTTTTTTTATTTTTTTCACACATCACTTTCCACCAGCCCATCACTGCTTTTGTGGTTCTGGACTGCAAATTCTGAACAGGTTGGTTCTGGAAGAAATCTGAGTGAGGGGATGGTATAGAGGAGCAAGTGAAATTACAGAATTGTGATGTTTAGTGGTAGTGGTTTGGTTTTGGTTTTGTTTTGGTTTTTGGTTTTTTTTGGTTTAGGTTGATTTTAGCTGTCTTATAGAATAACATGAAAGGATCTAGGTGTATAATTCTTAGTTATCCTAAAGCTCTCTTGTATATGGCTCTGATACCCATATTTATCTTAATTAACCAGTTGAGAAACAACAAAAAAATAAAGCTACTTAGTGTGTGTTGTATGCACATAATGACGTGTACAGAAAAAAATAACACATCCTATTAATGATACTCCTTTCCACTTTGAATTTTATTTCTTTGCTTTCAGTTTATGATTAGTCTCAGATTAGGACCCTATTCTATGTCAAGAGACTTGACTAACTGATCACTTGACTAACTAATTACTAATTTCATTTCAGTCCCATAACTTGTCTTCACTGCGTTTATTTCATTCAATCATCTATATCCATTTCTTGGTTAAGAAATCTCTCCATAGCCTCATAATTTCTGTTCTTCTGTGCTTATTAAAATTTGTGCTTATCTTATGCAGGCCACATATAGCACAGCGGACAGACAGTCAAGTTTCAGTCTCAGGTCTGGAACGGCCTCCTTGCGCTCCTTCATGCTTGGAGATTGACAGAAGTTGTTGCCCAATGCATAGAAGAAATTTTTTCTTCAGACCTCCTTGTTAGAAGTGCCTTCCTGCACATCAGCACAGGGTTAAGCATAAAACCAGAATATTTCTTATATCAAACCTTATTAAAAAAAAAAAAAGTTGTTAAGCCTCTGCATTTTAAAGATAGGCATTCTAAATAATACAACAAGAAGCTATCCAATTCTTATAATGATGTGTCTGCGTCAACTTTTAAAGTGGAATCCATTGAATATATTTTGAGCTCTGATGTATGTGTTTTTCTTAATTCTGTCTTTTGAACACCTCTCAAGAAAATATACAAAAGATGTATCATGGCACAGAGACCTTGATTTTCAACAGAAGTACACTTTTAACATAGTTGATGCTGATGCCTATGAGCTAAAAAAGGGGTTATGTAACTGACAGCAAATGAAGGGAACAAGAACAAGGGAAGGACTGTGAGCAGTCTTTAGGGAAGTGAAACTGAAGTGTCATATCCTTTCATTTAGAAAAGATTTCTTCTATTAAATATAATTATTTTTCCTTCAAGTTTTGATGAAGATGAGGTTGCTAGGAAACTCATTCTGTTTTCAGCTGTGCCTGTGTAAATATGGCGTAGCCGATTTACACTGATGAAAGCTCCTGAGCTGTAATAAGAACAGCTACGGAGTAGTTTTGATGTCTGTTGATGACTAACATAAGGAAACGTGTTGTTACAAAAGAGACAAAACTCAATGACCAGTTGTTACCTCCTGGACTCTGGGCAACATCTGGTACAAGCCATGAGAAATTAGATTTATGCCATCTTTGCAAATCGCTGATTCCTTTCCAGTACAGCTGCATGAAATTCTTGGCAATGAAACACACCTCCACTACTTGCATATTATCACTCAAGATTGCTTTGGAACCTTGAATCCATGTTTATGGCTCTTACAGATTGAATTCATCTGCTATTAATACTAGGAGAGAAGCGATTACTGTCTGTGTTGCAGGTTCTAAAGGGATGATGGTAAACACAGCTCTGCTTACACCTATACTGCCTGTGGTAACAATACCTGAGTACATGTTTACTTTTATGGGTCAGTGGATATGTACTTCTTGTATAAATGCTATTCTGAATGTAATATTCACTATGTATATCCATGCAGCATTTTAGCATGAACTCACTGGGTAATGATAACTACACCACACCTTTTGTATCTTAACACCACTGGCCATACCAAATGTGTGGCCAACATGCCTTCGCACACACCCTAGGACCTATCCCAGCATATTGGTATAAATAAGTCTTCCATTTCTGTACTAAAATTCCTGCACAGCTATGCTGCCTATTGCTGCACCAGGGACATTGAATTAGGTCTGTAAGCAAATTTCATCCATCCAGACCTATCACAAGAAATAAATACTCAGGCAATATGCTGATTTCTGTTATATCATCGACAATGATGGAAATACAGACTATCCTGATAGCAAAGCTGCTTTTGTCTTCCCCTCAGGAGATGCACTAGATCACAGCTTTGGTCTAGGCCAGTCTCCCCTTAGCTGATGAGGGAATACCAGCATTGACTGGTCCTCCTAGACTGTCCTCCTCACCTGGTGTGAAAGGAGATGCATGAGAAGAATCATCTTTAACAGGGGACCTTCTTCAGAGCTTCCAAGCCTGTGCAACCCTCCCTCACTGGTTCACTTTTGTTTATTTAATTTTTACCATAAGCAAAGAAACTCTGAACGCAGAATATAAATAACTGAAGCATTTTTTTAGGATTTTACTGAGTAGTAAACGCAGTAGTATAATACATTAGATATTAGCTTTTTTATATATATATGGTAATATTGTGGCAAGAGACAAGGAACTAAAATTGCAAGTTGTATGTATGAAAATCAATTATTTCTTTAGTTATCATTCTGGTGTAGACGATGATTAAGGCTGTGCCTTTATGCACACCCAGCACTCTTAAGACATGAACTCCCTGACTGTTCCAGGAGCGCCACAGCAAGTTATTTGCATAGACATAATGTTGGCTGGTTTGATACAATAGACCTGACTTGGAGATTGATTCAGGTCCTAGCCACCTTCACAAATAAGTATCTGACTGATTGTTACAGGAACTCTTCGCATGGGATTTTGGACAGTTCTCAAGATTCCCCCAGACAGCTCCTGCTATTCCTAATCTAATTTACGTGTTGATTAATACCCTGGGTAGAAATTCCCAGAGATTCCCAGGTGGTTGCTGTTGCAGAAGTTATCAAATTGTACATGGATAAGATATTAGTAAATAGTAAATAGAAACCATTTTCAAAGATGAAGAAATTGTCTTTTGTAGGTGATAAAGATGTTTAAGAGGTGTTTTTCCTGCAGTTACAATAACTGATAGAGAAGGATTATGCATGTATTGGGGCAGTTGCAGAGGTAAACAGCTGGTTTGTAAAAGATGGAGTAGAACAGTGGTTTGGAAAGTCTCACAGTCCAGCTGAAGATGTTACAAGGACCCTTGCAATGGAGCCTCCCATGCAACCAACCATCCTGTTTGAGAGACCCGATTACCCCTCCAAGAATTACTCTATGCCAAGATCAGAGTAATAATTTGTTTGGAAGAAGCACTCTCTCTGTCAGGTTCTGTGCAAGAGTAGATATGAATCTGTGCTCTTTTTAAGACAGGTTCCCCAAACAGACAGCCACACATTGCTCTACAGCTCTATCAGCAGGGAAATAAATCTTTGATTCTGTAGACCCTCACGGGTCATGCAAATTGTTTCATGAATACAGTGACCACCCACCATAGGTGTAAAACATATTCTGCCTATGTATTACAAACCTTCCCAGTCCTAAACTGCAGGCAGACGAGCACTTTTGTCTGTGAACAGACAGAACATGAATGAAATCAGGGCGCACACCTTTGCATGGGTAATGATCTGCATGCCTCGCTGCCTTTAGTCGTATAGTTCTCTACCCAGACAATCAGGCCACACAGGGAGTTCAATCAAAAATTAATGTTTTATATATGAGAATCACATTTTGAAATGCCTGAAGGTGGAGAGATTTTGTTTCCTTTTTATTTGAAGAAAAACTGAAATTGAAGCTTAACTCCTGCTGGGTAGCAGTCAAGTGTGCTTTCAATTAGCTGACTACGAGATACTATATCTTCAGGTACAGCCTCAGCAACGGTATCCCAAATGCCTTTTGAATCATCGTGTCATGCTGTATCCTACAGCAGGGTGTTGTGCAGGGCTGCCAAGAAGCTATCCTAACTGCAGATCACTTTCACTTAGCCTAACACAACCACAGGCACCGAGTCTGTCTTCTGTGATGGGATGATGAAATATTGTCCGCAAAATGCCTTTATACTCATGTTTCTGCCATAGTTAGAAACACTACTCCCTTTTGCTGTTCGATATATTGTTTCCATCCATTCAACACCCAGTAAACAAGGTTGAAGTCCCCACGACAATCTGAGCCAGCAAAAGCGTGTGGTCTCTCAAGGTCTAGTGTGAGGCATGCCTAACAGGATGCCTCTTGTGGCAAGGATGTTCTCCGCTTACTAAAAAAACCCAACCAAACAAACAACAAAACCAACAAAAAAAAACCCCCACTGTACCCACTGTATGGCACATTCCCTGGAATCTATCTTTTGTAAGGCCAACCTCTACCAGAGATATACCTTATGTTACCAATATTGTCATTCGTTTGTGTCCCCTAAAAAGCCCTCTAAAGGTGGCTGTAATGATGTGCCAAGGGGCTGGGAATCCATAAGGTGTTTGAACATTTCAAACATATTTATCCAAACAAGGGGGCCACTGCTCTCATAACAGAAGTTATCATGCTCAAAGTTTCTATGTCACTAAAGGGTCTAAAGTCACATTCCAGGCAGAAATGTGTTCCTGGTCTTGTGTGTCTCCTAGCTCATACGCCACTGGCTATCTTTTTGTTAGACCAGTTATGTGAGGGGAAAGGTTTTTTTCACAGCAGGCTTCCCTAAGGTTGGCTTCTCCTTTAGAAAAATCTTTGGAGATGTGAAGAAAGCAACTATCAAACCTTCCAGGAATTATCAGATTCAGATGGGGTAAACAACACAGGGGAGACACAGCAATATAAACCTAGGGGAGGCTCACAATTCAGAAGTAAGTAGCTGTGTTGTCAAATCTATCTACAACAGCAAGATGATCTAATCCCTTACTAAAGACCTGTATCAACCTCCTTCCCTGTCCAGCACCAGATGGTACCAGCAGTGCTCTTGGGATCTCTGCCCACAAGGAAAGGAGCTGGTCTGCCTGCACTGTGTGCGAAATACCACACTTGCAGCGGTTCTGTATTTGTGTGTTGGCTCTTCCAGCTGTGCCACTATGCTCTTCCTGACTGAATGTAAATGTAAACTGGGGGACTACTGAAATCATGATAAGCAGCTCATGGAAGTCTAGACTAGCTGGAGTTTCTGCTACGTGTTACCTTAGCAATCAGTCCTTGTGATGAACAGTTCTGCATCTGATGGTTTGCAAACAGTCTGCTAGACTGGGTGCTGAAGCCATGGGAACTGTGAGAGAAGATAAGATCATGACACCCCTGTTTCTGCCCCTGTCTCTGGAGCTTGCCTTAGGTGATGAAAGTTTCTTGTTTCATTCTGGTATCTCAAAGGATACTCTTTTGCTCTGAACCAGAGTGACCGTGCCAAAACCTGAATCACATTTTGTGATTTGACTGTCCGTGAACTGAAGAGGACAAGAGTGGACCAAACATTTCCCGGAGCTGAACAGGTGTATGAATCATTCATGCTTTTCCAAATGTGCCGTATGGGTGTCCAACAACAAAGGAGTCCTGGGGTGGGGTGGGGGAGGGAATACAGGTAAACTTCTACTCCACAGGTATCGTATCATCTAGTCCAGACTATGGCATGTTTGTTACTGCCACCCCTGTCACTGCTTTTCCCCAAACAGAGTCAATGCTGGGGGCAGAGAAGGGAGGGTTGCTTCTAAAGCTCTCACCTCACTCCAAAGTGTTAAACCTTGCTGATCCCTGCCCCTTGACCGCCAGAACCTGCTTACTGTACCAAGGAGCACACACCCGCTTAGTAGATCAAGTTAGGAGGAGCCAGATCTGGTAAAGAGTGTAGCTTGTCTGTGCTGCAGCTAGGGTTGGGATTTGAGTCTTCACTCCTCTCCTCACCCGGGCTTCCTTGACAAAGGGACAGCTTGCATATTGCAGAGCAGGTCTGTAGTGTGCATCACCATGCCGATGGTGTGGATAGCGTGTGAATTAAGACTTGAGTACTAAATCAGAAGCATTTCACTGTGACCATAAGACACATCCTCTGTCACCAGGGAATTCCCAATTAACCTGCTTCAGCAGCCCTTACAAAAGAGCTATATGCAGCCTATGGATTTTATCCTAATTAGAGCTGTCTTGACTGTTCCTGCAATTAGTGTTATACCTGCTGAACATGAACTGGGACTTGGATGTTATAACTGCACCAATAAATTTACATCTGTAAAGTGTGTATCAGCTGTTGGTGGTAGGGAGGCACCTTTCAGAGTACATTCTCCCTGGTTTGGACAAAGCGATTCTGTCTATAGCAAGGATACAGGCTAGAGGGCGATCTGCCTGACGTTATTTCCAAGTTCTGCTTTGCTCTCCTCTAACATTCAATCAGCACTTCAGCAGGAAGGGCACAGAGATGCAGGTAATTCAAGCAGAACTCTCAGAAGGTGTAAGAGCTGCTATAAATGAAGTCCATTTCAGATACTGAAAATGTCACAGATCTGAAGTAGGATTTTTTTGTTGCTGTTTTTTATTGGAATTCAAAGTCACATATATTTTCAATTCCTTCTGATAGTTTTTTCTTCTTTTTTCATTTTCTTTTTTCTTTTTCTTTTTCTTTTTTTCTTTTTTCTTCCTTTTTTCCCCCAAAGTAACACCAAAGTTTTATCTTTTATTTTGTACAAGATTTTCCAAAGCAAAGAAGAGCTGATATTCAGAAAATGCTCAGCTGATAGTCTCCGAGAACACAGTCTGTTTAAATGTGTCCTTGGTATGGACACCCCTCCCCCACAAAAAATGCACCACTTCATTTTTTAAAGGCTGTCACTTTTATGAATAATAGATGGAGGGCGTGGGGAAGCAATAAAGGATACACAGACAGAGTGAGTAAGGTGAGAGGAGAGAAGAGGCACTGGGAATCAGAGTATCCATACTTTCTTCAAGCAACAGAAAGGTGGCTTCTTTTATTTGACCAGAAGAGTGAAATGTGTAA
Source organism: Anarhynchus alexandrinus (assembly GCA_008711295.1). Taxonomy (NCBI): domain Eukaryota; kingdom Metazoa; phylum Chordata; class Aves; order Charadriiformes; family Charadriidae; genus Anarhynchus; species Anarhynchus alexandrinus. The sequence continues at coordinate 939,675 of VUYV01000042.1, forward strand.
CAGCTGCCACAGTTAGAGTATGAGCAAGTAGGCAGATGCAGTGATGCTAATAAACATTGCAACAGGATCTTTGGTGAATACACTGCTCCTTATCCTGCTGATAACCAGGCTGCCACATTCTTCTCCACTTCTTAACTATTGACTTATCTTGGATGTTTTCTAACAAATGACATCAGCAGTTGTTTAAACCACTCTATATTTTTTTTCTCTATATAAAGAAAGTAACCTCAGTTGCAGAACTCTTACATCTCTCTTAAGAATTGGAAGATTATATATTTTTAAAGAAATTAATACCTTTCCCTGTATAGAGGAAATAATAGTTTGTTTTTTTTTTTTTCTTGACAGTCTGTATTCTGTCAGCAGCAACTCAGTCTACCATCACCTACTTGCAAAGTCTGTGTTCTTAGACCATTCTCTGATCAGTTCAGACGCTCATCTGCTCTCTGCCAGTTATCTTATGCCTAGATGAACATGAGTGTTCAGGTTCTTAAATACCTTACGTGACAAATGGAACTGGGAATCGAAGTTCCAAAATACTCAAAATTTAATTTGCAGCTGTTCATATCAATTTTATGCATTTAACAAAAACTTCTCTCTCTATTAGTGCTTCACTATGCTCATTTTCATCTATTCTTATATGGTATTTCCAGAAATCTTCACATGTTCCAATAGTTTATCATTAAAAATGCTGATTATTTAATATTTAGTCATTATTTCTAGAAAGACCCATAGTTAACCATCAGTAGAGAGAATTGGGATGGCAACTATGGGAAAAGCTGTCTATAAAATTTATCATGTATTTATTATTGATATTTTCATTATTTAGACTAACATTCTGCATTATCTCAAATTTAATTATTATGTATCAATCTGTCAATCATCCAATCCTTTTCTACCCTTTAAACAAGATAATTTTAATATTTAACTTTTTTAGCCATTGATGGCAAGAAAGCTTTTCGGCTGAGTGCATATTAAATTTGCAGAAAGGAAACTTACTCAATTTCCATGCAGAAATCTCTGTGCAGAAAACAGTTACCTTTCTTCATTGTGGCCTAAAATATTTTCTATTGTTTCTGGATGCTCCACACTCACATATTAAAAAAAATCTTAAGGAAGAAGCTGAAGCTTTGTCTGTTTCTTGCTTTATTGCTTCATTGCTTAAGGCACTCCTTATTTATAAGAATGGATAAATCAGTCCTAAAATTTACTTTGTGAATTTTGCATCTTTCTTGGGGGCAGGATAGTGAATTTTGCTGCAGTGAACGGTCTTACACAAAATCACAGCCAGTACTGATATCCTGGAAATCACTTAGATAAGTCTAGTTTGATCTGTATTCTGTTCCCTATTTGGGCAACTACGTAATTTGGGATCAGGTTCTGTTTGAGATTACTTCCACTCTGCTTTTTCTTTTCCAAAGATTTGAGACATCCTATGGGAATATGTTACTTCTATGAATACATTGTGTAAAGTCCTTTTTTAAATTATTTCTGGGAAGTGAATAAAAGAGGAAAAAAGGTCAATAATACTAAAACTGTTCTGCAACAGAGATATATGTTTATCAGAAATTGTTGCAGAATTTTTACAGATAAAGTAATTAATGACATTTATTAATAATAGTTTCTGCATTTACAACACTGTTTATCAAAAGAAACTAAAAGGCTTTATATAGATTATTGGCCTTATTGCAGAAAGTCTGCTTGAGTACCAGGAACAACTGAGTAAACCAGGTACAGAAATTTGTGACTAATGAGACAGAAGCAGAGTCAGGGTCAGCTCTGAGTCACAGTCCTTTGCTCCACAGTGGGGGACAACACTCCTCATTATAAACCATCCCGTCTTCTGTCAATGGGCTCCTATACAAATTCCATCAGTGTTTCCATCTATTTACTCTGGTCTGGGGAAGAACAATGGCTTTGTTTTCATTAGTCAGAAGACCTTTAAAAAGGAACACCCTGAAAAAATGAGAGTAATAAGAATTTATTTAAGAAATAAGTTTGATCAATCAGGAATGAGCAAAGATCCTTGCAATCAGAACTTCTGCTTTTATACTTTTGATTGCAGTTCTGACCTGACTTTATGTCTGAGTAAAGGTAATTATCAAGAGTATAAAAGAGTTCAAATGCATTCAGTTCTTTTGGAAAATCAAACCATGGGAATCATTCTTGTCAAATCAATAATGAGTTGGACTTCTGTGCCATTGTCTACACAATGGCCTTTTATTTTCTTACAAGATCTATGTAATTCTCAAAAGCTGCTGCTATACATTACTTTTCCTTGCTGATCAAAAGTACAGACTGTACAGCATTTACAGCTTTAAAAGATTAGGTCCTATTATAAAGGACGTTTTCCACTTTGATCAACACAAGATAACATTTATTAAATCACAGAAAAGCATTGTTAAAATAATATTAAGGGTATAAATACAATCAACAAAAGCCAAGGGTTTTGTGCTTTTTTTTTTTTGGCATTATTCTTAACATACTAATGTTTAAAGGTACTGCAGCCTTCAGGCACACAATGAATTATTTCCTGTGCTAGACAGTAACTATTATTACTTCTGGGATGTAGTAAAGGACTGAAACTATTTCATAGCATCATAGAAGTGCCAGTTGGACTCTCCTGCGTGAACCTGGGCTATTGCAGCTGTGCACAGGGGCATCTGTGTCTGTGTCTGCCAGACTCTTCAAGATGCCCAGGAGAGAGATTTCATAGTCTCTCTGTGCAACTTATTCCAGTGAGGCACTACGCACCTAGAGACTTTTTTCCTCCCTACGTCAAGTCTTAAACATCCAAGCTGCAGTTTGTTACCACTGTTACAATTATGTTGTTGGGCATTGCAGCAAAGAGTTTGTCACTATGATCAATGAAAAAAAAAACCCAAAAAGCATAAACTTCCCCCCTCATCCCCCGAAACAAACACACAAAAATTAAATTCTCCAAATCTGTCTCTTCCCCCGCCAAGTTTTTCCAACGTGGACACTGACACACGTCCCCGTCCGTCTGTCCATTCCCCGCCACAAGGAAGCCCCCATCATTATTATTGCCCTTTTTTATGTTTGAGTGATTTCATCTTTTGTGTTGAATGTCTCAGTTTTCAAATATTTAAATTAAAATAAATAGACCCTTTGTCTGGGTAGTTTTAATTTCAGGCTTCGCAAAGATTGTAAACAGAATGTTTCAATAATTCTGTGATCAGAAACCAAACCCAAGGGTGCTGTTAACCGAAAGGAAGCAGGTAAAGGAGATAATGAAAAGCAAACGCTACCATTGGACACTGTCTTTTGACTGCCCTCTTGGGACATTGGAGGCAATGGGAAGGTCGCTTGGCCTCTGTCTTCCATGCCTTACTTGGGTTCTCTCCCTGCTCTTGGGCTATGAACCACAGCGAGGGACACAGTCTGGATAACTGAGATCTTTGCTTTGCACCGAAGTGGTAGACATCTAGCATGGCAATTGCTTTAAACCGAATGCTTTTTTTCCTGTTTATCAATGAAAGATGGATTGCTTATCTAAGCAGAAAATGTTTCCCCTGAACACCCATCCCTGTCCTTTGACTATTGTCAGAGCAAGTGGTGTGGATCCCTTGGTGTCTCAAAAACACACTCCAAAGCCGTCCAAAAGCTGCTTAGGTCACGAAGATGTCTGTCCTGATAGCAGAGAGTAAACATGATCTTTTAGAATAAGAACATGAGTAGGGACACCACAGGAGTCTGTAGTGTTCGATGTGTTGGCAAATGTTCTTTTTTGTTGGACAGAACTAGTAAAGAATCCCTGAAAATTCAATCTTGTTTTTTTCCATAACAACCCCAATTAATGCTGGTAGACAAATAACTAGCTCTGAAAACTAACCCATTTATGACAATTTAGTTAAGGAATCCATCACATTTAATCTTTTCAAAAAACTAAATAATAATCATTGAATAATAATAGTACTGTTGCGATGTGAGGCGTTAGTAATGAGGGATAGTAGAAAATGGTTCTGGAGT
>VUYV01000042.1:1613040-1769402 GCA_008711295.1 Anarhynchus alexandrinus
ACCCTTTGTTTTGCAAGGGTTTGCTACTTTCAACTGTTGCTTTCGTCTGATATCCTATCTAGCACTATCCCTTTTCCAAAGGCATAGCAAGCACACACCCATCTTAGCTGAAGCCATAGCAAGCACACATTCATTTTAGCTGAAGCAAAATTCTTTTACTAAATTACTTATTACATAGTCAACACTCCACCATGAAAGTAAGCAATGCTTTAGCAGGAACAACAAACAAAAGGGTATCTTTCTAGGTCAAGTATATTGGTGGATTTTCAGTAAAAAAATATATTATAAAATGCTTTACAAAAATTTGTATTTCCAGAGTTAGTTATGATAAGCTGTACTTTCTGACCAGCTACAAAACAGTGGTTTTCCTCTAGAAAAGTTACTTCTACTAAATATTTTTAAAAGATATCAACTGAAACCTATTTTCACAATGATACTGAAAAACGTACACAATCTTGCAAATATAAGATAGAGTGGGTGAAAGGAGGAAGACATCAGAAAACTTGGCAAACAAAATGCAGAAACTATTGTAAGAAAACACATTATTTTTAGGACGTTCTCTTTTAAATCAACACTAGGCTGTAAGTCCATTCATTCCGTAAATCCTGTACTTCATAATCTCAACAACAAAGTGTTTATGCTTCTATTTACTTACATTCACTAAGATATTCTGATTTTTCCCACACAAATAACATTTTTATTTTAAAAAAAAAATCTTCCTTGCATGTGAGCTTATTTGAATTCCTCTGCTGTTCTGTTAAGGTTGAAGAGAAAAGATGGTGCTGTGGACTGTGAAATACCTTTGTGTTATTTGACCAGAAGCAGTTTATTTCAATACTTCACTATACTCCAGTCCATTTTAGAGCAAAGAGGAATACAGTGAAATCTCTCTGCTGTGAAGTATCTGTCAGCATCAACTCCTGCTTGGAGAAGCAGAGAACAACCTTTGTGTGCCTTCTCAGGAATAAGGCATTGACGTGGCAAGTGAATGGGGCTTTTGAACACTGTTTCAAGAGCATGAACTGACATCTCAGCATACTGGAGATACTTTAAAACTTAACGAGTGACTCAAGTGATGATGTTTTCTTGAGGAGCTTCAATGATCCAGTGATATAAACAGTAACCTTTCCAGTAGGAATGTTTTAAGTATTGTCTCCTGCACCTCTCAATCATGAAAGGATGGAGCTCTACCAAACACCTTCCCCAGTGAAAGCACATAGCTAAAATTGCAACTTCAATGGTGCTAGACCTTAGTATATAGGATTTTGGTGACACCATTTCCCAATAATGTATGCAGAGAATTCTCAGCCAAGGAAGAGAAGGCATTGATAGAAATAGTAAAGGGGCATTTTTATTTTTTTTTATAGGTGAGCAACAAAAACATCTTAACTGTTATACTGATTATATCCTAACAAATAGTTATTAGCACACGCAGGCACTAAAACTGAATCACATCACATGTGGAAAGGGGCCAGAAATGATTTCTTCTCACGAGGCCAGCCAGCCATCCCCTTCCTCTTCTCACAACAGCACAATACACAACTGCCCAGCTCTGCCCAGCTCCCTATGCCCTGCTTAAGCTTAATTATGTCTAATAAACAATAAAGCTAAATTAGAACAGGATCCTCCTCACAGCCATGGGCTGAAGGAAGGAAATGAATGGCAGCTGCGATATCACAAGTCCAAACCCCCCACTGACAGGAGTAGAAGAAGAAAGCACTCATAGCTCACACTTGGTTTCAGTAAATAACATTACTGAAAAGCACCAGGCTGCGCCAAAGGTGGATTGCAAGAAGACACATGCTTGATGAGCTAAAGACCTCTCAAGGTTGTTAACACCCTGTTTTACACAACATTAATGAACTCCTGGGCATCGGTTTCAGGATTAAGGATGAGACTGAGCTTGTAGTTAACACCACGCACTTTAGTAAAGACTTCTTCAGGAAGCATACTTCCACACGTGCTCAACTTCACACTTCCAAGAAATCTTTCTAAACATGAAGTTTGTCTGAATCAGCATTTATTTGTATTCCTGAAACCAATGAAGCAGAATAAAGGCAAAATGAAAAAAAAAATAAATTTACCGCATCAGTGAGTAAAACATTTAACAAAGATTTAACTCCACAGACTACTTTTCTACTGATACTAGCAGAATTTTTGGAAATAACACTAGGAAAAAACATTTACAGCAACAAGTTGATTAATTGGTAGCTTAAATCATACAAATATAAATTCAAACACATCTAAAAGAAAACAGATACCCATTACATTTTAATACCGAAATGAGTGATTATTAAATTCCTCATTAAAAAGTCCTTTGCAGAGACTAAAATTTACTACAATAAAAGCACCTGCTACATTACTCTCTGCATAATTTTCTGTTAATGAACTAGACTTAGCAATATGACGGAAAAGCTAATACTGCAGTATTTAGCTCGTACATAAAGGAAAACAGTGGAAGAACAACAAATTTGGAATGGTTTTAAACGACTCAAAAAGATAAAAGAATTTCCTTCATTTCCCTTGATTTTACAATCAGTTCTTTAAGGAATCAAAGCATGTTAAGGCAACTGTTTTATTTTGAAATATTAAAGACAATTAAGTTCTACCACACTTTGCTCTCCACGCTCCCCTGCTGAAGGAATAACATTAGTTTTTGCCAATGCCATTAAATAATGTGAATGTCTTGTCCATAGTTGAAAGCTATCATGTTTAAAATTAAAGAAATATTTATTTCCAAATATATGTGCTCCTGGCACATAAACCCATATAGGACTGATATTAATGTTTTGTGAAGAATAAAAAGGTTCTGAAATATATCTTGCAAGAATGCAGAACTAAATAAGACATAAATAATGAAAACCTGGATTACAGGAAACATTGGAGGCCAAATTTGATGTTTGCCTGAGACCAGGGGAAGGAAGCAGTAAAGACAGAAGCAGATGAACAGAAACCAAGCCTTGTCTCTGTGAGCAATGCTAACACTGAAAGGAAACCATGTTGTACTTTGAATAAGAGTTTATTCCCACAAAAAGATCTACCCATCATAACCCCATAAAAAAAAAATAGGTTTGATGAGTAATTTTTTACCTAATTAAACGCTTTCTTAGCTTAACCAGAAAAGACATAATTTGCTTATAATACAATCATATTTTACACAAAATATTTGTATTGATTTTTTTCCCTGACACTTCACAAGTTGCTCATTTATTTGTCTGCAAATCAAGTAACCTGCTGAACCAGACTGAATGAAGAGGCCAGGTCTCCTCATGCATTTGGAGACCAACCGAGGGAGCTGACCTTCCCTACTAGGTTACCTTGCCAACTGCTGGGATAACTTGTACATGGAAGGAAGAGTAGAAAAAAATATATTTGAAAAACAAAGGAGGGCTCAATTCAGACTACTGTTTTTAAAGCAAAACAAGATTTTTGTGGAAAATGCAGGTATCTAGCAAATCAACATTTTACATTTTTCTATTTAAATATGTAAATTAGCAGAAAGCCTTCACTATCAATATTGTAAGTTAATAAATACTGTGAAGGAAAAAGTACTCCTTAATTTTGCATGTCCACTTTGCATTTCTTGGTATAAATTACTAAATTACTAAATGTAACATGAAATATTACAACTATGATGTGGGTATGAAAAAAAACCAGCGTTTTGCAGAGGAAAGACATTCTTCTCTCACATGGAGCTTGTAAACAATCGTTAAGAATATCTTTTTCAACCTTTCTAGAGTTATTCTTCTGCTCTTTAGGACAGGAACTCTTATGTGATACAACTGAGAAACTTCACAAGTGTCCAGTTAGTTTGGAAAAATTTAGCCAAACATCATTTATTATGTGGAAAGTATCCAAATGTTATCTTCAGTGTCCCAGTATGGCTACTCTCAAAGCACCTCTAGGTTGAATACCTCATCTTTGACAGTGGTCAGCAGTAAGGGAAAATTCAAGGAAGTGTAAGCTTTAGGTAACTTTTTCCCATCCTCCAGCATCTCAGCACAGAGATTTCTTGAGCCAGATGTTGGAATCTCTTTTAATACCTAATAACAGATTTTTATCCCACAAGTTTGCTCCATTACTTTTTCAGGACCCACAGAGTCTTGTGGTATAGCGTTCCACATTTAAACTGTGTGCTGTGTAAAAAAGCATCTTCTCAGGTTTGAACCTCACACCTGTTTTTAAATTTGACTAAACTTTTCCGTATGTCACGAACATTTGGTACACCTCTACTATATTCCCCTCTCAACCTTTTATCCCCAGGCTAAGGAGTCCTCAGAAGAAGCAATTCTTTCTTTTTACTCACTCTTGACTTCCTCCAGCCTTGACACCTTTCCATAGGAACACCACGGATTTATATAATGGCAAAATTAGGCTTTCATTCACCATTCTAACATCTTCACAGAAGCATTATGACCTCAAATTCTTGTTCATAAGTGGCAACATACAGTTCATGGTTAATGATTATGTACAAAAATATAATTCCCCTTTTCTCCCCAAATCATTACATGTCACTTTACACTTACACGAATGGGAATTTCAAGTGCCATTTTATCGCTATCACTCTGTCTCAGAAGGTCTTTCTGCTGTTCTTGGTTCATAAGTTCACTTCTATGCTTATCCTGAATGAGTTGTTATCAGCTGCAGGCCTTCTTATCCTGTTATTCACCGTCTTCTCCTGATTACTTGTGAAGATACTAAATAATGACATGTTCAAAGCTAAATATGTAACATTTACGTAATGTAACTTCAGATAGCACGTATAGGAAAAATACACAGACGTCTGCAGTGCTTCCTGTTCATCAACTTAAAAAAAAGGTATTTTAATCTGAAAACTTTCTACTTGCTATGCTACCAGATAATACTCTTTTGTTGAGATATGAAATAAAGGAAAATCTGTTCTATTTCGACTTCATCTACTGTGCATTTGAAAGTAATTGAATGACTTTTTTTACATCTATAATCAACAGAGTAAGTTCTTTCAGAGTAAAAAAAGGAGAAATATAATTATATCAAAATATATCTTCCCACTAAAATTTCTCAGGGGCTTGCACTATCTTCTCTGAATTGATAACTATTGAACAACTGTATTACGTCAATATTAATAACAAAACAGGTTCACCAAAGATACTTTAACTGCACACTATCCTGAGATATGTTTAGTGGGTTTTTTAAAACCTTCTAATCATCTCCCCAACAGTAATATTTCTGTGCAACTTTTTTTCCAATTTCACATTTTTATAACAAATTACCACAACTATTAATGTTTCCTCTGTGCTCACTGTCTCTGAAGTAATGTAACTCAACAGAAAATAATGACAAATAGAGTTAAAGTAATTAAGTATATCTAAAGTACACTGGAATAAAATGACACTTAGACCTGCCTTTTTCTTTTATCTCTTATTTTTTCCCTTCCATTGAAAGCCTCAGTCCAGCTGAGAAAATACTTTTTTTTTCAATTTAAATAGATTTACCAATTAAAAATAAAGCTAATTACAGTTGAGTGAATTTTAATACCAAAAAAAAAAAAATCTACTAAAAGATGATAGCAGACTCAAGGACTTTCAAAGAGACAAGGCTAAAAAAGACATTTTCAAATTCCCAGAAATAATTGCGTTGCAGTTAATCTTTAAACAGAATTATCTGAAACAATGTTATAGGTGCTGTTAGTATTTTCTAGTTGTTTCCAGATGATAAAAAAGTTTTCAGGAATTCTTACCAAACACCCTCTATAAAAAAAAATAAAAATCTCAATTTTAGTCAGTAGGAAATGAACCTCTTCAATGAAGCTCTGTTTTTAAATATGACTTAATCTGCAGCTGAAAGATCATCACACAGGAAGATACTGTGGACTTTGTATGAATCACCGCTAATGACCTGTCCTCAAAAAGAAAAGTATCTTTGATTGAAATGCTATATTAAAAAGTCTACAAAATACATACCTTAGTTCTTCTTAAAGTATCAGCTATAAGTTTATGAACTATATTTTAATTATTGTTGATGAGCAACTGGCATGATACAGGTTTTCCTGTTCATTTCTCACAGCCATATACCAGCTTGCCACTTAAATCTTTCTGAATATTCTCATTTCTAAATCCTTTTCGCTTTGACTGCGATCCATGCTTACTTTCTGCTGAGGAAAAGGCATAAAAGGCTAACAAGTTCAAACGCTTAATGGGTTTATGAAGAAGACTGTTGTAAGAAGGATTGCTTTGACAGTTTGATTAGATTAACACAATCAATCAGTTTCAACAACATACACCACCCTTAGAAATACAGGTACTGCAACTTCCTTAGTGGATGCTACTGCATTTAAATTGAAAAGCACCAATATCACATCGTTCCAATGCAAATTTCTATGGAAAATGAACTGAAACACACTGAATAAGAGTGATGGCATTTATAAGCACAATACTCTTATCAAAAGAATAAATTAGCAAAAATGAAGCAGAGCTACCTGTATGCTTGTTTGTGAAGTTGCGTTTATATTTTAAAAATGTACATGGAATTTGTAACTAGCTTACATATATGGAAAATAACATGACAATTATTGGAATGGTTGAGCTATATAGGAAAAAATTACTAAGTCACAAATTGAAATATTTACAACATAATTTCTAAGTAAAGTATATTCTATATTTTTATAGCCCCATACTATGATGTAAATGAGAATATATAATGCTGTAGTTCTGTCTTCTATTAGAAATATCCAGAAAGTTCAAAAGATGAAACAACTGACCAAGCACGTCTGGCAATTGTTAACAGGTCTGATTCAAAGAATTGCAGAAAAGGAAATGATCTATTATAATCTTGCCTTCTTTGATCTATTTTGCTTTCTTGAATTTGTTGTTCTGGCAGTCATAACATTATCTAAACATCACTTTATTCCTCCCCCTACTGAGTTTTACTAAATTTTATATTTTAACAGATGATTCATAATCCATTCATGAATAAAATTAACGTGCAAACTGGTACAGCTATAGCACAAACCTCGCAGATTCATATCTAATCTCACATTGGTATAGGGAAGATCAGAATATGAGGTTAGTAGCAGGATAGACATCTCCTATGGTACTTAAGTTGGAATAAGGACAGGTCCTTATTTTCAACCATGGCACTTGTGAAGGACAGATCCTCCTTGTTTTCAATTCCATTATCAACACAACACAATTTTCTGGATTGTGACAAACCTTGAAAATTTTCTATACAATCATTACTTTCCATAGTAACAATAATAAACAGTGGACTAGGTTCTGATTTATGGTTGCACAAATACATGATGAATTTTATCTTGTATAACGATACCCAATGATTCCATCATGATACAGCAACAACAGCAAAACTAGATATACTTGAACTTCTGTTAACCAAGCACAAATAGTCTGAAATTACTATAGAAAAAATGTGCACATCTTTTAAATCTCTTCAGCAGATGTTGAAGATGCAGTGAGTAACATTAGCTACAGATGAAGAGCCATCTGATAGACTGCAGTGATCTCTATAGAATAACGAAATGCACTCTTGGCCTTGAGATAGTGCCTACTTAATCCAGGACTATGTCAGATGGACCAGAGTTATCTGAAAGCTCATCTCAGCATTTACATTAGCAAATGATTCAGGGCAATAGGAGATGATGAGAAGATCAGAGCAGTTTGGGCTGAGGCTTCTACAGCTGCAGTAAATGCAGTAAGATTTGCATCTTACTTCACACTTAATTTAGTCTTGGATTTTACTTCAGACCAGATTTAGCCTTGAGCCCTCAAATACAACGTTCCCACCATTCACGTGGTTCAAAGCTGTCCAAGTCATTGCCTTGAGACATGTATGTCCCTGTCAGGGGATGTTATGCGTTGAAGCCTCTTTGGTGCATAGCTGAGAAAGGGGTTACCGTTAAATTTCCCCAAAAAGGAATTAACACTGAAAATATTCCATGAACCAAACCAATAGAAGGCAAGTGAGGACAAAAGGGGAATTTTCTTCAGAACTGCACTGCTAATCCAAACCAAAATGCAGCATTGCATTTGCTGCATGTATATGCAGACTTGCATCTAAATCTTGCTGCTCAAGAGAAGAATTTGCAAAAACGTGCTTAATAAATATAGAATCCAAACAACTTAGAAGGTGTCAGCATATCAAAATGGGAATTGATGAATTCATGAGCTGCACATGCTAATTCATATAATCAAGGTCACCTCACATGACTGCAGGGATACTGCCTATAAGCACCTCAAAGTACAAAGCCACAAAACTAGCAGCATGCCTTTTAACAGGAGATTGTTCAAAAAAGTTGGATGTTCTCATTTCCACAGCTTAATGATTCTAGAAAGAGAAAACTTCATTTTCGGGGGTGGGGGGATGAAGGCTGCAATCAAGAGGACTTGGAAACAAAGACAGAAAGGTTGATAAATTGTCAGTGCTGATTAAGACAGTGGAGAAATGAAAGCTAGCCAGGGTGAAATTAAAGCATTGTGAACCCATGCAACTGGAATGAAAAGAAATCTCAGTAATCAACTAAATACATCCGTACTTTACTACTCTGTTAAAGCGGGCTGAACTATCCTTAGCGTAATAACATTCAAAACAACAGCAGTTAAATTCAGAATGCAGCACACTGTAAACGTTGGAGAAAAGGCTATTGTTCCACTTCACAAATTACCAGTTTTGGAGTGTTCAACTGGAGGCACTTAAAAAAATAAATGATTTTCTAAACTAATTTCATAAGCTACCTTCAAATGAAGTTCCCAAAGGTATTTTTGGCAACCTCTGTCATCATACACGAATGACAAACTCGTGCCATTGGCAACACACAATTCAGCTTATATCTGATTGCATGAACTCTAAACTCAGTAATTCTCAAACGTCATGGGTAACATGAACCAAGAAAGCTGTATAAAGAACACTATGCTTTCTTACAATAAACTTTTAAAATAAATAGAAATAAAGTCCTTTTTTCTCTCTCTACTGTGGAAAAATACAGTTCCAGCATTTAACCCACGTACCTCCAGCTTTAATTGAAATTCATCTTCCTTCAATTACTACCACAGTTGTGCCTTTCAAAAATGGCAACAGCAGATATGGAGTCACCATCTCGGAAAGATATGTTTCCCACAACAGCTATTTTCATTTTATTTGTAATCTCTTTCATTGTTTACAAAGTCGTGACAGTATCGCAGCACAGTAATGATGCTCAAGTTGTGATTCAGACATTATACTTAATCTTCAGTGAGTGCTTTAGAGAGACTTATTTTGATTTTTAGCCTCATTGAAAGATATTACTACCCTATGGAACATTGTTGAAGACAGCTGAGTAACCTGAAATGAATCTTACCCACTGACTCCTGTGTACAAGTTTGTTAACTGCTTTATTAAACACACAGTGAAAATGGATTAGGGTGCAGCCAAAAATGTTGAATATAGAAAGAAATTAATATTCTTTCATAGACATATCTTTTCAAATAGGTGAATAGACCAGGTAAAATAAAAAAAGATTAAAAAAATAGTAGTATCAAATTATTCATCAATTTCAAATGTGCAGGTATTATTGGTAATAACTGATTCATACACTTATTCAGAGTAACCACTACAACAAGCTCATATTTCACAAATTTTCTAGTGCACATTCTATACTCTGTTCAGAGATCTGAATAATCAGAAGGACAACTTACTTTCTGAACCCATGTCAAACTGAAGATTCCTACACTGAAATTTTTTGTTGTTTTGAAATGAATCTTAACAGCTAAAGGCAGGAAAGAGTGGACTAATGCTTACTAATGACAGTCCAGAGGACAGTTTTAATTTGAAAAACACTATGCGTAACTGATGCCACATTAGGCATCACTTTAGAACCTCTTCATATTCACCTACATACTGCAGCATGTGTAGCATTACTTCACTTTTACGCTACAAAAATATTAATTCCAATTAAACACGGAACAGCCGAAATTTAGCACAGGTTTATATACACTTTGAAATAGTTGGGAGTTTTTTGATCAGTAATTCCTGAACTACCACTGGGAGAAGAAAACCTAAATTGGGATAACCACAAGAATACTTACAGAGAAAAATTGCAAGAAAATGAAGGAACTGAATGATGGGAGATCTGAGTAATGACAGAAAAAGCAAATTACATATTCTATCTGATTTGAAGAGATTCATATTATTCATATTAGACAAAAAGTTCAAAACAAGAATAAGAATTGAGCTTTTTGAAATTCTATGAGGGGAAAGTAGAGTACAGATAGTCTGGAAAATGTAAGAGAAAAGTATGTTGAACAAAATAATCTCATGCAGGATCTACTACAAAAAAGTTACAAAATAAGAGAACCAAGAGCTTTCAGGAAAAAGAAGAATTATTCTTGGTATCAGTAATTGTCATCAGCTATCCAGGGAGAACTGTCATACAGATGTTCTGAAATGCACATCTTAACTAAGGGAGTCAGGTCAGGGAAAAAAAAAGTAGATATGCAAATCATCAGCATAAACTGACAGTGAAGTTCTATGAAAGCCTCAGATCACCCATGACTAGGATGGAGAAGGAAAAGTAAAAAAGGACCAAGAACCCCTGTGAGACTGGAAGAAAGGGCAGAATAGCTCTCAAAATAGACAGTCAAGGGCAATGCAAGTGGCAGAGCAAAGCACAAGACTGTCATGTATCAGGAAAACAAGAAAGGCCAGAATATTAAGGAAGAAGTGATCATTACTAGGAGCTAAAGCACTGGAGAGACAAAAGGAGATAAGGTTCTTAATATTTCATGTAGTTCTAATGATACTGTGCACTCCAGAAACAAACAGTAATTGTACCGATTTCATAATCCCCCTACAAGTATCTATGCTACTATAAAGAAGCTATTTTTACTGGATTTTACTGGATTTGTTGAATACTAGTTTGTCCTTCCTTTCCTTGCCAAGGTTGTGTTTGAATTTAGGTACTACGCCTTACACGCTGCAAAAGAGTTAAAAATTACTTTGAAAGCTTAATAGATTTTCTGTGCAGGCTGCCTAAAAGCTTTGTCACTAAAATAGTCTGCTTCAAAGCAAATCAGGTTAATCTACGCACTTCAACCCACTAATCTTCAGTGTAGTAAAATTCACAGTACATAGGTGAATTTTGTCATGAATATGTACTAATTATTTTACATATGGTAGTGAGGCCGCCCTGTTTTGTAAAGTGTAGATTTCTGAATTTCAAGTCTATTTGATGGTAATTTGTTTCTTACCTGGATGGAGTTCTGCTATTCAGAAATTTATTATGCACAATAATATAAAGCATATCTTCAGTATTATTTCCAATTTTGTTGTTCATTTGCAGAAGTAACAAAATGCTTGCATTTTTATTCAACTGCTCATCTTACATCTATTATAAACACTTCTGATTTGATTTTAAAATTTTTACTATTGAAAGTTGGAAACATCATGCATTCTCACTTTAAGGGAATCTATATCAACTACATGTTAGCTATGGATGCTTTAATAAATTTGAAACAAGGAACCAGAGAACTGTACAACACGTTAAGATTATTTTACATTTGTTCAGGTTTTAACAACAATAAGACATCAGAAACAAAAGAAAAAAAAAATCAAATGCCGGTCATGGTTTAGTTGTTAGTGATCACTTCTACGAAAACCAATAAACAGCGTAACCAACAACAGGAGCTTGAGAAAAGAGAACTAATTAGATTCCAGTTTTAAAAAACTAAGCTAAACAACTTGAACTTGTATCATAGTTTCTTAGACACATAAGTGAAGCTCAGCGAGGAAGGGCTCTGTGTGAAGGAGCAGCTCTGTCCTGCGTTGCAGGGGTGCCCTGCAAAGTTCCTGTTGTGCTCCGGCTCCTTCCCCTGGGAACTGTGAATTACACACTGACTGCATTCCTGCTCACAACCTGCACAGGAGAGTCCCTGCATCCACGACACACACACAAGCACGAACAGAATGCGGTAGTATTGTGTCCACCAACTCTCTTGTTTAAAGGACATGAGGGGTGTGAGAAGAAAACCCTGAATCAGTAAGCTCAAAGAAGGTTCAGATAAGAATGCTTGTAATGGAGTGTTTCCATTGTTTCTTTCTTCTTTCTTTTTTCTTTTATTATTTTTAAGTAGTACCTAAAGGCAGAAAAGGTGAAACATGCACGCATAACTTACACTGAATCAATTTAAACTGAACACCCTGCAAAGACAGTGGCAATTATTTCACTCTATTGCATAAAACAATGCTTACAATGGGTTTGAAAGTTTTTTTTCAAAAGTGTTTAAGATTTAATAATAACATTCTATTTTTAAAGTAATGAAGGAAGCTTACTCTCCTACTCTCCTTACTTGAAGTAAAATCCATGCGGTTATAAAAACCAGGCAGCTGACAGCAGTCAATAGCTTGGGTCTGTGCTGCTTCATGCATCGTGTCAAAGGTACTTTTCATCAACAGTGAACCAGTTTGTCATGAACAAATGCCCTGAAGACAAACTTACAGTCATCTATTACTACAGCCGTCATTTTCATTGTGTATAGCTAAAATTAAGATGTCTCTTCAACTTTCACATACTAGTTTTAGATTGCTGTATTGGCAGTTATAAAATGGAATTTAATAATTGAAAATAAACAGTATGTCACACAGACACTGGAACAATTTTGTTGAGATAAACCAGGAATAACTGAACTAAACCGGGTTACAACATTAACAATACTGCATGTAGAGAATGACCTACTTTTCGGAAGCACTGATATTACTTATTTTAAGCATCTGGTTTATGCGAATCTGTGTGACTCAGACTACGAAAATAACAGCATTAAGTTCAGATAATATCACATCCGGTAGTGATACTTTGGGAGTTGATCATTCAGAGGACTTAAGTTAGATCTAAGTAAACTGAGAGAATACTTATTCAATCAACAGAAACTATGGAGTACCATTTTCAAGGAACAGCCATACACTCAACAGCAGTTGAAACAATAGTCAAAGGAGATATTTAACTAACCTCGCCTGCTTTACTCAATAACTGGGATAACAATACAGCACATCAGCAAAGCAAAAGTGCACAAGGCTTTTTGAACAAGATTTTAACTATTTCTTTCTTAAGCCAAGTATATTTCTCCCCTTATTCATGCTACTTTATTAACAAAATAGAGAGCATAAAATCAGTTAATCTAGAAACTGTTGGCCTACTCACATACGTAGCACTAACAAAGGAATTTCCTCACTGAGGAACCATTAACTCTTCTTTTAGAGGAATAGGAAAAAAATTTGTAAGTAGAACCACATGATGAGTTTAAAGAACACCTACAATAATTTATTTGCTATGTAACGGGAAGTCATTTAATGCCACATTGAACTCAATAAAATGTCTTGTATTTGAACAGTACTTGATAATAATACTTCACCTCTACACAGGCATCCTTGCTCTGACAATTAGTTGTTGTGCCTATAGCATGAGACAGATGGGCTAAACGGTTTTGCTTACGTGTCCACAAGAAGCAGAGATATGGCTACGCAAAATCCCTGCCACTTATGCAGACCTCCTATAGAGGGGAAAAAGAAGTAATCCACGTACAAAGACAGCTGTATGAAAAACTTCACAACATGGATTTCCACAGCTGGTTTAGGACGATGTAAGCATAGGCTGCTGCTGAAAAGGTAGTTTTACCTAGTTCACTGCCTTGCACGTACTTATGCGATTTCATTTATGCGAACATAAAGGGTTATGTAGTCACGTAAGGAGCCACATCATTAAACTCACCTAGGTGAAAACCTACCCAACAGAGAAAAGCTATATCATCTCTAAGCAACAGTGAAATCACAGAGAAGATGAACAGTTTGGCATGCTAGGAAGCCTCTGACAGCTCACTCATCAGAAAGATGTTCACCTGTGTCATCCTGGATGATTCAGCTCATTATGGGGCAGGAAAGCATGGGATCAGTGTAAGCAAGTAATGGACAATGGCATATGTGGAAGCAAAGGGAGAAATAAGTGTTAGCAGTTGCTTCATTTAGATGTCTCAAGTAGCAAACGTGGACACATATCCTCCAATAACTTGCAAGAAAACTCCTTTTTGGAAAGCATGGGATAAATTCTCAGTTCATGACTTCCCAATCTGCATAGGTAAAATAGATGTGAAGCAGCTACTCTTAATACATACTTGTTTAAATTATGTCAATATAAATCACGAATCATTTAAGCTGGAAAGGACCTCCTGAAATCATCCAAGATCATCCAGTCTAATCGACCTGCTAAAGCAGGGTCACCTAGACTGGGTTGTCTAGGACCATGTCCAGGTGGCTTCTGAATATATCCAAGGATGGAAACCCTATAAACTAGGCAACCTATGCCAGCGTTTGATGACCTTCACAGGACAAAAGTGTTTTCTCGTGTTCAGATAGAATTCCATGTGTTTCAATTTGTGCCCGTTATCTCTTGTTCTACCACTGGGCACTGCTTAGAACTTTTAGAAACATAAGCATAATTCAGAGACTTGGGGAATACATGGGGACTAGAGATACTAATTTTAAAACTACGTTTGAAATTACAGAAAAGCGTTACGGAAGTCTGCTGGGTACAGAATCTAAAAGACGCACAAAATTAAAGAGCATATGGACATGAGAAAGGCAATTTTCCTTTCTCCCCTTGTATAGCAACATGATTCTCTTTCAGACTTTGGTCTTTAAGAACAATATTAATTTTAACAGTCATCTTCTAGAAACACTGACTACTTCAAAGTAGCTAAGAAGCAAACCTAACTATTTTCTAGACTGTATCTAACATTCTATTATCATCCTATAGAGTCATGTATCAAGATCCCAATCAATAAAGCTCTTTAGAGTACATGCTTAATTAACTAAATTCATGAGTTGTTCTATTGAAGTCAATGAGATTACTCACATTCTTTAAGTTAAGCATAAGAGAAAGTACTCTATCTCATCCTCTCTGCATTCACAGTCAACTTCCACCTAGCCACAGAAAAATTACCACGTATTTCAATATTACTGGAAGCTGCCTTAAGAACCTGAACCTAGAAAAACCTACAGGCTTCCCTATGCGTATCACTGAGTTTTGATTTTTTTGGTATGTTTTTTTGCATGTCTAAATACCTTCCTCATAAAATAGCATGGCTAGACATCTTTTTCCTTCTTTTATTTTCCACATTGAATCCTCCCTGATATTAATGAAAACTACCAAAGAAAAATGGACAAAAACAGGCAATACACAAACATATTTGCAATCCACACTTACATTAAAAACAGTTGATCTAATGTTCCAGAATTTCACATGACAAAACGGTCCTTTTGAATGTTATGAACGGAATTTTAACTCCCTTTTTGCAGAAACTCAGAGAGCTCCCATTTTGAGATTAAGATTTTTAAATTTACATGTCTGCAAGCATGCTGTGTAATTAAGCTACATAGGTAATGAAGATGTAGTCAGTATGTTCAAAGGAGCCTAAAAAGGGACTCAGCTGACCACCCACTCTAAGGCATAACTAATCTCTCTAAGCTCCTCTGAGCTTACTTACTAGGTCTCCATCAACTATCATGGAAGCTTAGATACCTAACACAGCAATACACACACACAAACTTACAGTAAGACACCTATATTTTTACACTGATATTTCAAACTGAAGCCCACATCTGCTGTTCACCGTCAACCCACAAGCAGGAAGACCAGAGACGAGGAACGTCAGAGTTCCAGATCCGACAGACCTCTAAACCCAGAAATTCCCATGTACTGGCAAGTAATATGCAAACCCATTCAAAGGCACACATTTGTGCTAGATGATAACTTCAGCTTTTATGGGGAGTCATATTTAAGCACCTCATACAGGCAGCTACTGTCAGTTTTATAGTTGCTAGTTTAAGTGCATATTTCTCAGAGTTAAAAGTAAATACCACTATACAGGCATTTACTCCCAAGAAGTAACCTGATAGACGTTTCTCATGGTCCCCAATCTGTTCTGCTGTACCACAGAACTCGAGCAGAGATACAGAAAGTGCCAAGATTGATTCTTCCTGCAAGGCCAAAACAGAATGTGAAAATAAAGACAGGGCTAAGCAGATGTGATGTATTAAGTGATACGGCTAAGATCCTAAATAGCAAAGGTAAAGGGCTGGCAAAGGTATAAAGCTGATTTTATTTGATGAAGGAAGAAAGTTAACTTTTTTTTTTTGTTAATCCTTGTCGAGGCAAAACATACAAGACAGGATGGGGGAAGGTGAGGATATATAACTGCAGATCACAGTTTGGGATCTGCATTTGCATACTGCTCTGTGCAAGACTGTGGTCCAGCTCAAAACAAGGACCCACTTAGTCTGCTTTCACTGGGAATTTGGGAACACTGTCTCTCAAAAAGAAACTGCAAAATAAATAGGAACAACTAACAGACTAGACCTGGATGATCAATGAAAGAGTACCAATCATATATACACATCATTATAATTCTACAAATAGCATTTGGCCACCTTCTTTTCTAGGAGAAAACCTGAGAGCTTATATAAATGTGAATGGGTGTATTTTAAGGTCACATTGAAAAGCTAAATTATTGTTTAAGAAACTTGTTTTTTCTCCATTGTGCACATTATCTTTATCCATGTTAAAGACCATACAAAAAGTCATATATATAGTTCAAGATAAAGCAGTCCAGTTCTTTTTTTTGACTAACATTCTCACCTTCTTTTCTTTGAGTTTTGTATTATTTCAGATTGCAGTTAGCACAAGATAAACAATAAGAGGTCACTGACTTCAGTGCTATGCCACTGAAATATAATTGCCTGACACAATAAAGTCCTAATGAGCACAACTCTTGTCAATGGGAGGTTGCCTTGGCAACAAAGTTATCCCAGAAGATAACTATCCATGTGGTAGAAGGTGATGATAGTCAGTTGCCTGACAAAGATTCAAAAAGTATAAAAACTTTTCAATTCCTCAAGTTGAAGGGAAGCTTTATGTACCAGGAGTCTACTGACATGAGGGAAAAATACTGTCTTGCTGAACACAAAAGGATCTAGAAACTTCCAAAGAAATGCAGAGTTAGAATAAGGACATTTTATTTAAACAGGAACAGGTTTAGATTGCCAGTCTTGCAAGTCAAAGTCATTCTCTCATGTGTTTGCATCTTCCTATGGTGTCCAAGAACTAAATTCGATTTAAAACCTACTTTTAGATTTACTTCTAACGAAAACAATGTGACAAGGCGTTCTTGAATTACAGTGAACAGGGGCGAGATCAAGGCTGGGTTCAGTAGACAGCAGGAGGTGAATTCCAGCTCTCAGGCAGGAAGCTGAAAAAAAAATCCTCAAGAGAAAACAAAGGGTGACACGAATACAGGGAGAGGCATGACCTGAGTACAGGCTCCAGTGGCCAATGATGCTTTTGAATCCAGGAGCTGGTTTCTCTAACAGTATATGGCAGGTGGCCAAGAAGAGTCACTACCAAGTCACACAGTATTTTTACCTTTATTTCCTAAGAAAATTAAACTTTCACATTCACATTTTATGTCTGTGCAGGAAAGGTTATATCCCACTACATCTGTCTCCCCTACTCCAGAAACATTTAACCTGCTGGCCAGTTTCAGTCAAATTGACAAATGTCTAGAAATCTTAAAGACATGATGCTACCCAAGTATTAGTAATTGGATATTAAATATTCAGACGTCCAGACACTTTTAACAAGGTCATTAAGCAAGACTCGAAAATTAAGTTGCTTTTGAACAAGAGAGAAAGTGTTCATGAATTAAAAGGACAAAAATAACAGAACAGGATCTGTGTTGCTCGCTAAATTACTAAGTGGTCTTGAAAAAGAGATGCAAAATTATTCAGGATAGCTTTTACTGGTAAAACATAAAGCTGGCTGCAAAAGTTGCAGAGAGCTGTTGTGTCACTGAATAATAAAATGGCAAGTGAAATTCAGCCTGGATATACACACACAGGGGAAAACACTGCAAAGCATACGTACCTGTTGCTGTCCTTGACATCAACCACTAAGACAAGCCGAAATAACTATGAACAGTTACCTGAAAGCACTCATATTCAACAGGAGAAAAGCCATGAGAAATTATAAATACAGAAATAAAAAAAGAAATAGAAAACAACTTTGTCTCATTCTATGAATTTATGGTGTGCTCATCTCTTCAAGAAGTTTCCATTTAGTATACGACAGAAATAAAATTTATGGTAAAACTATAAAGACTACAGAGAAGAAAAGCACAGAGAGTGCATGAAATGGCTTCTATAAGTACAGACATTTTCAGCTTGGAAAAAGAGTGATTGCGTACAGCGACAGAAAACAGTTTTGAAACAGGTGATGGGGTAAAAGTGAATAAAGAATGATTTGACACAATTTCTCATAAAGAAATAAGTGGAAGTGAATTCAAAAGAATCTTTTGTTAAATCAAAGGAGGCAAATTTCTTTTCACACTGCATAAAGAAATTGCAACAAATCACTGCCACAGGATGTTTTCAACAGTATATTTTAAAATAATTAGATATATATTTAATAATACTCAATGGGCATTTTAAAAAAAAAAAGTGTAAGACAGATATAATAAAGCTTCAGAGTAGTAGAAGACAGGAGGGTATATACCTTCCCCACCTTTTTGTTCTCACTCTAAATGTTTGTTGTTGTCCACTTAACCTAACCTAGTTCAATGATCTTTATGGTCCAAAACATGCTTTGTATTAAAAAAGAAAAAAGACCAGACCACTGGGACAGTGAGAGGTCTTATGCTCCTGATGAAGAAAAGGATGAGAACAATTGTCTACGTAATATCATGGACTCAATATGGGAAAAGATATGTTAGAACTGCCATAAAAAGAAAAATATTCCAGGCCACGAAAAATTAAATCTGCTTTCAGTAGATGTATTTTGAGTCTCTTGTCTCAGGTGGCTTAAAGGCTTTGATTGAGACCAGAGTAGTAATAATATCTTTCTTGTACAGATTCTCCGGTGTCTGTTGAGAAATGCACTCCTATTTCAACTTTAATTGATTTTTTTTTTTTTTTAAATAAATACCAATAAAAAGAAAACTCTACTGAAAAACAGACAAATCATTCTCAGGTTCAGGGAAACAAAATTTCTGATTGAGTCTATGTAAAAAATGGAAAAAAAGGAAAAAAACTGTAACTGTGTTTTTGAACATTTCTTAAATTTCAATGACTGATGGACAGACAAATAACACTATTATATGTAACCCTTTTTCCCCCTGCTTTTCTCTCTCCTTTTTTTTTTTTTTGGTGGGAGGTGGTGGTGTTACAATTTCTGCAACCAAACTTTTATTTTAATATGTCCCTACAATTAAACCTCTACTTTTCCATTTGAATAAAGAGAAGACCTGTGCTTCTGCAGTTTTTCATGAGCTTCAGTAAGATTTTTGGCTCCTTGGCACTTCTGGAAAATCATACCAATGTTGTTTATTAAAATATAAATATCTACATATCTACTTTTAAACAAAAACCCCTTGATCGAAAGCTAGTAATGAGCTACATAAATAATACCAACAAATAACTGGGAAACAAAGATGTCTGTTACCATACTGGTCAATAGAGTATATGAGGTCCAACATGAGATATGTGACAATAAAATATGAACACTAAGTCAAAGAGAGGGAAAATAAACTTCATCCCTCCTTGAAGAAAGAAAGGATAGAAATGGTTCGTAAACTACATGTGATAATCCTTGGTCTAATAAAGACTCACTTATATTTTCCACAAAAATAAAATAATGTTTATTTTGAGCAAAGGAAGCATCACTCTCCTGGATGAAGAAGAAAGATTAAATTACAAGGAGGAAAAAATACATTTTTCTGGACCCACCTGCAGGACTTCAGGAAGAGAGGCATAAGCCAGTAGGTTCCACCAGCAATAAGTGCTCTCTATTGAAATTTGTCTAACGGATGCAACCTGAGAAATGTGCTATCTACCAAGAAAGAAAATCTTAGGAAAAGACAGCAAATAAGCTGGAAAAGGAGAAGCAATCATTCTGTTTTAACTTTAGGGTTCAAATCACAGCTCTGCTCTCTCATCCGCTCTCCCTTGCACTGGCTGTGGTACTACCAGCCCCCTCACTGGGCTAATCCGAAGAAAACTAACAGATACTGCCAAAGAAAAAAAAACACTATTTCAGCAGTGAGACAGTAAATCAACTTACCAGTATTGCCAAATTCTATCAGTGTTATTATTTGCTTTTGCCTATACCTTCTGTAAATCTCTGGTTTGTATTTTACGTGGTAGGATTATATTCTTTAATTTGCATTTCTTTTCTCTGGTCAGCCTTAAGATATCTTGGTAACACTGAAGTTTTCCTCACACAAGAATAGGGTAAAGCTGTAAAGCAGGACACCAGGGCACTGTAAACAATACCTATCACACCTGCCTGTTCTGCAGTGTATCCTATGAGTCTGCGTGTGGCACTCATTGCAACTACATCAGCCTACTGGGGAGCTGGCACTACAGCAGTCAGCGAAGCACTACCAAACACAAAGGCTTCCTGGCAGGAGAAAATACTAGGCTGTACACTTGAACTCTAAACATTCACCGGGCGCTTGCCACTGTGTATTTAAAATTGAAAAGTAATATACATAGCTGCTACAATTTATTTTTTTTAACTGAGCAACTTTTTAGCCATGGAACTTGTGTCAGTGTCTCTTCTGCAAATTATGTACTACTACACAGTTACTTACACAGAGAAATCACTGCACAAAAGACAGCACAAAAAGGTAATTTATGTAAGAACATCAGATCAGAAGGAAAACACCATAATGAAAAATATATGCACTCCATTCTACCTGAAAAGTATATAAAATTAAGTACTTATATGCCAATGAAAATTCTTATCCTATTTAAAACAACAGTCAGTATAACACCATAGTATCTTGTATCAGGATGATTTGATGGCATTGTTAAAGACTTCCTTCCAGCTCCAAACTGCCCAGAAATCAAATGTAGTTTTGAACTCAATATTTAAGGAGTTTAAAATACTGAGTATTGGTATACAACCCCTGACTTTCAAAACCTATATTGCCACTTCTAGTCAAGGATGAAGAGTTTAGAATGGATGCCATCACTGTAATGGCATTGCTTCCTCCCCCCTCCCCCAACAGAGAAGCACGCAGCTACATAAACACAGTGGATCTTAAAAGTGCCTCAAGGACAACACACATTTCAAGAAATAAAATAAACCAAAATAAAAACTTGATGCAAACTTCAATAAAATGTCTTAAATTGAAGGAAGGATACTTTCTGAGGTTTTCATGGTAACCATTTAAATTATTTATCTAGAGTAGAACAGCACAAACGCTGAGCATGGAGATATCCCCACCATTTCTAATACAAGATGTTGAATCTTTTAAGTCAGAGTTAGAAGACAACAGAAGTCAGGTTCAAATACACAAAGCAATCTTTAAATTAGTGTCAAAATGCCCCTCTGGCAAGCAACAAATATAAAACTAATTTGCATTTCATAAGTCCATATAAATATGTTAAACACTTATATATCCTGAATAATTCAGCGATCATGCTATCTCATTTTACCAATCCTTTATGCCAAAAAAGATGACAAAATGTAAGATAAAAAGACAAGAGAGACTAAAAAGATAAAACTGAGGTCTTAAGTTACACTATTTTGGTTTGTGGGATCTTTCACATTTGAAAAAGTCTTAGCAAAGACATATTAATCAGTTCTGCAGATTTAAGATTTGAGTGTCTTCAGTGTAACTTAACAAAGAATTTCTATTTTGAAAGAATTTACAAGGTATTTACAGTATTTATCTTTAAAAAAAATAGCAAAGACCAAATCAAGTGAAAAAGTGGGATAATTCACTCTCACTAAAATGCAATTCAGGTTAAAGAATAAACCAAACTAAATATTTATGGCTAAGAAGTTCTCACAACATATCCTTTGTAAGCAAGATGCATACTGTCTTTAATTTTTCTACTTTACAAAGTTCTGCTACAGAAGACAGTGATATAGAATCATAGAATTGTCTAGGTTGGAAGGGACCTTGAAGGTCATCAAGTCCAACCATTAACCTAACACTGCCAAAACCAGCACTAAACCATGTCCCTAAGCACTACGTCTACACATCTTTTAAATACCTCCAGGGATGGCGACTCCACCACTTCCCTGGGCAGCCTCTTCCAATGCTTAACAACCCTTTCTGTGAAGAATTTTTTTCTAATATGCAATTTAAACCTCCCCTGGAACAACTTGAGGCCATTTTCTCTTGTCTTGAGAAGAGACTGACACCCACCTCACTACAACCTTTCAGGTAGCTGTAGAGAGTAATAAGGTCTCCCTTAAGCCTCCTTTTCTCCAGGCTAAACAACCCCAGTTCCCTCAGCTGCTCCTCATAACACTTGTGCTCCAGACCCCTCACCAGCTTCAGTGCCCTTCTCTGAACACGTTCCAGCACCTCAATGTCTGTCACTACAAGTGAGGGGCCCAAAACTGAACACAGTGGGGCCTCACCAGTGCCGAGTACAGAGGGATGATCACTTCCCCAGTCCTGCTCACCACACTATTCCTGATACAGGCCAGGATGCTGTTGGCCTTCTATAATTTAGTGGATTTCATAGATGCAGTTACAGAATACCAGAGTATTTACTGAAGTGAGGATTTGGGAACCCTTCCAAATTTCTCTTCCCCTCAACTTTAACTAGCTCAGGTATAGGTATTTTGGATTATATGTTCAATGATTTACTTCACAGAGCCTAACAAATGACCGATGAATCCTAAATTAAACTAGACAGAAAATATTACACCAGTTAGAGTAGACCTTTGCTACCATACATACCGAGACAGAGATGGACATCATTTAAGCATGCAATCCCATTTTTATCAAAGGCAATGGAAGAATTGCAACAAATTTTGAGAGACAGAATGTGGTTCTAAGAACTCCTGACAACAGTTACCTATTGTGCAAGGAAATACATAACAGCAGACTATTTAAGTGTGCTGTCATTCCCCTGAAAACCCCCCGTTGCAGTTCATAAGAAAATGTGGCCTGATCTGAGAATGACCAATCTGGAATTTAAGCTGGAGACAGCACAATATTTATCTTTCCACTGCAAACAGAGGAAAACTTGCATCTCAGTGAGACAAGGTATTATTTCAGCTTTGATGGGGAGAGGGAAAGACAAAGTAGACAAAACATTTTTTTCTGTGAATCTATCATCAGCAGGATCCTCTCTTTCAAGAGAGGCCACTGTTCTCTAATCCTTGGGGGTGGAGGGGAGCCATCCACCATCACCCTTCATTTCTGCAGGAAACGAGGGAGCCAGAGTACACTCCTGGTGCCGACATGAAGGAATACGACAGTCCCACATGTCTTACCATTCCTTCCACATGAAGGAATCTGACTGTCCCACCTACCCTGACCTTCCTCTGGCATCGCTCCTGAATCATGCCACACACTGGGAGTAGAGTTGCCTGTAAACAGTGCTTTGCAAAATGCCCCATCCCTTCCCGAGAGCAGAGAGTTAGGCAGAGTCTAAGAAAAGCCCTCACATCAGCAGTGTAAGGATGCCTGCAGTCCATGCCGTGGCTAATACTACATTGGAACATGATGAGTTCATCTTTACTCTGAACTAATACTGCAGTTAAAGGCATTTCTGTTCACAGTAGTTCAAGAATATCGGGGTGAAGAAGTCAGTACATGCACATCCTAAGTAGCCGCTAAAATAGAAGGCATAGGTGTGGAAATCGAATCCCCATGGTTTCTTACTCTCCTGCTTTAGGACATATGAGGTAGCAAAAGCAAGCCTGATAACAGCATCATCAGTCTTTGAGTAGAGCAAGAACAGCAGTCAAACATCTATCCAGGCCCTTAAAATTAATAGTAGGATTGGTCCTTCTGTCTGTATCCGGAAAGCTAAATTTCTTTCACAAATAAGATCCTCTATTATATTTTTGCCTTTACTAATTTTACATTTCTCTTTCAAATCCAGCATCACAGGTCCAATCATAGCTAGATCCTCTGAAAAAACTTCTTTACCAATGTATCTCTAAATGACGTTTTGGCCTATAGCAGGCTTTACAGGTAAAAATATGAATCAGAAGATAAAACTAATGGAAGAAATTCCACCTCTAAAGTGCGTTTTCCATTTGGAAAGCAGCACTGCTGATAAAGTTGTAAATGATTAAGTTAGAAATCATATCAATGGAATGCCTTAGTGACAAGTTATTTGTGTAAAAATCTATAATGTTATTGCTTAACACTTTAGCAAAAACTTTGCACAAACTTTACCCTCTCTTGTAAATTCACTGCATTTATTATCCATATTATCAGGTTGATAAATGCATATTATAGGTTGATAATAAATTTGGTATAAGCATAACTGAAATCTGATTAGCAACTTGTGGAGTTGCTTGAGGTTGTTTCATAAAAAGGTTTGGCAATATAGGTGACTCTCTACATTAAGATATCCTTACTGGTTTTAAATAAATACACTATGCACCAACACAAGAACAGTCTGCTAAATAACAAAACCTAGAAAACAGCACAGATCTGCTGCACCTGCTGAGTCAAAACATAGAATTACTCCTTAGGCATGTTTAATATACAAAAATAATCCCACTAAGGTATAAGAATCCCATCTAGGTATTTAGGTATAAGAAACTTTCACTTAAAAGATACATTTGGAAATCCCACATAAATAGATAAGTATTAAGCTTTTAAATATTATAGGCAACTACTGTAATACAATAGAATTCACTCAAAATCGAAATTAAATAATCAGAACCACTTATTACGAATAAAGATCCCATTGCAGCATAACCTGACAGGTGCCTACGGACTAGCAATGAGAAATGCTCTCCTTTGAGCATGGCAGCAGTTAGTTTGAGAAATAACCACACGTTTGGTCTTCAAAAGAAATTTCTCAACATTATTGTAGAATTACAGCTCACAGATGAGTTCAAAGCGAAGTTTAGGCAAAAACTGCTACTCCTTGGACACTTATGCATGGTTAGCTGGATTAAGGAATAGCTTTTACATCATTTTAGCCCACTGATGACAGTAATCATCAAATACCAAATGCAGTGCTAAAGTTAGCATGGTAAAAAACCTTCGGGAATTAGACATGCTGCAGCAATAGTAACAAAAATTATCCAAAATGAGAGAAATTAGCTACAGTGAAACATTTAATAGCTCAATCTTTCAGTTTATCAGCAAGATCTTATAAAGAATAAATATTTTCCACTGGAAGAAAATGCCAGGTGATAACAGATATTAAAATGAGCAATGAGACAAAGGGGAGGTAACAGGACCCCGGATAAAAGAAATAGCCAAATCCAATTCAGAAATTTGTTGAAGATGAACAAGGAAATAAAACCTGCAAGGATACCACCTCTTCGGACAGATTAACAGTAGAAGTGATAGATCCGTCATTTCCTAACATTTTCTTATCAGATTTATACACCATTCTACAAAACACACTTCACTAAAACAACTTACTGGACTCATTAAATGAATAGCAAACAATTCTTAACCCTCTATTAGAGGTTTGAACATACAGTCTAAGTGGACATTCTGGCATTAAAGTCTATGAACCTAACTAAACATTGCTGCATAACAAGCAGATGTAAATACACTAAAATTTAAAGATGTTACGTCTCTTTATGAGCCATTATAAATTATGAGTTATTCTCATATTTACTAAACTAAATCAGCTGAAAATTCTTATGGAATTTATAATTTTTTTTTCCATTTCTTTTCCCCCCATTAACTTCAACAACAAAGATAGTAGATAAGAGCTTACTGTTCAAATACATAGTTAACAGTTGCAACCAGAAACTACTGGAACATCATGTAACAGAATTAAGAATGGGTAAACAACTTTTCTCTGGTATCAATTCCTTCACTTGACAGTCAGGCAATAAATTATTGAGGAAAAATAATTACCTCACCTAGAGGTCAGTAACATAAGGAGTTTTGTCTGGGCAAACAATAAGACAGAAAACATGAGAGAAGGATGAAGGCTGAGAACTGGAGACTGGAAGCTAGCACTGGACTGAGTAGTTAGGCATACAGGCAGTAATCAGCCTGCAATTCAGAATCGATGGAGGGCACTGATTAAGCACAATTCAATGTTTTGCTTCTCTGAAGAGACAGAAGGGAGTACTGACACTAACCCATGCTTTGAGTGAGTGTTCATTTTACTACTACAAATTATCATGACATCAAATGCTTGGTTTTGAAGGGCAAGAAGACTGAAGACATAAAATGTTTCTAAGTGGTAATGATCACTGAAGGCTTTTTCTCTTATTAAGATGATTCTCGGATGACACTAAAACAAAAGGTTCAAGAAAAAACAAACACAAGCACACTGGCATGTCCAAAATGCACTATCAGAGTTACGGAGGTTTAAAAAAGTACTTACTTGGTATGTGTCCCATAACCTGATGGTACAGCGTAAAGGGACTTCTCTCATCAGCAAGTTATTCATCCAACGGAAAGCAAATTGCAAGTATTTCACCTCATGCTGATCCAAGTGCCTATGAACTTGTTCTGAAGACAGAATAAACAGACATTTTACTGCAACTTCTTTGAAGTTCTTAAGTATCAAATGCACTGTTTGAAAAAATAAAATACTCCTCCTATCCCAAGCAAATAAAATGTGGTGGTGCATGCAAACTCTTACAACTGAATGAAAATCCCCAAAATAGAAACAACTACTTAAACATTACATTGGATACATTTTTCTGCCTCTAGATGGCTTAAACAACTGCTCTCAGTTGTGCTATCTTAAGAAAAGATTAAGGTCAGAGCTTTACAATATACAACAAAAAAAAAATACAAAGTTATAAAGTGAAATGATTAGATACATATATCCTCACTAATTTCTTAGGCTACAAATTATTTGGGGCAAGACTACAAGAAACAAGGTTTGCAAATAACGTAAGGGCTTCCAAAAATAAAGTGTTGGTAATAAAAAGAAGACAATATTAAATTAACAAGGCAAAGAAATATAAGGAAAGTACAAATAAAGGTTGCATTCACTTGAGATAAAAAAAAAAGTGAGATTAATGTACAAGAAACAGTGAACAAATTTAAATAACTTGCAACTTAAATAATTTCTCAGTATAACAAATAAACACAAATAAAAACCAGTACAAATCAATGGTTTCTAAAGCAGAACTCGCACACACTATGTTTATTGTAGCACTTTTACTATTTGAAAGCTGTGATAATCACTTGCATGGGTTATTGCTAGAGCTAATAGAACTAATCTGCTACATGGGTTTTTATATATTTAGCAGAATTTCCTCCAAAAAGGATCACAGACATTCTGTTAAGGGGTTTTAGCTAACACGCTCAAGTATGATATCGGCATGATGTAAATGACAACAACTGCAGAAATGCTAATGTCTTATTTCGGATAAATATATGACAAGAAGTCTTTGTTAAAGCCTAAATAAGACACTCCTACTGCCTTTCTTTATAAAAATACATTCTTGGGAGATTTTTCTACCCAGATCATCCTTCATCCACATTCACAGAGATGTATTATCAGCTAAGACAATGAGTACATGCTGACATTCCAAACTTCACATTTCTTGGAAACATCTGAAATGCACTAAAATGCTAAAAGAAAAAAAAAAACAAACCTACACCAAAATCCAAGATTATGGTAGCATTGCTACAGGAAACATTACCTAAACATTAACATAGCAGAAGTTAAATTATATTAAGTTATAATATAGACTGAATTTTTTTTTTTTTTCCTCAAGATGCATTTCCTGGCTATATGAAAGTGTCAGCCAATACGATACAGTTGTTTCAACATGGAAGCAAGAAGTAGATTTTTTTTTAGATTTTAAAAACAAGCAACAGTGAGATTTTTTAAAAGTAGGATCAGTCACAACACGTAACACCAAAGGTCCGTCTATCACAACATCCCATCTCCAATGGTGTCTGAAAACAAATATTGATGGAAACGTGTAAGACACTGGTACTTCTCCACAGCACTTCTCAGCCTTTATCTATCTATGATTAAAGCACTCTTCGGCAGATACAGTGTCTATGTTCCTAAAGTCGTGTCCTTCTGTTACATGGACAAATATATAAAACTGTTTATGCACTTCTTAAAACTGTTACTTCTCCTGGAAACTTTTAAAGTCGTAGCTATATATAAAGATGTGTGAATCTTTAAATGATTCATTTCATTTCTATGTATAACACTAACTAGGTAATTAGATACTTCTGCTATACAATAGACTGAACTGCTACTATGGGATGCGAAAAGGTAGAGAATGAGGGTGGAGAGGTAATGATCTTGTGCTCTTTTAAGTGATGTCATCAAGTCCTGGATACTCCCTCTTCTTCTCAGTCATTTTGTGTTCAGGAAAAGTACTACAGCATTACCACTGTATGTTGTGCCTACGTATTGTCAGTATTTCTAAAATTACACAAGAACTTAGTGATAATAGCCTCAGTCTTCCTGTCTCAAGACCCTGTGACTAATCTTCTTCCTTCCACTACAAACGAAATATTCTCCCATCCCCTTCACGCCCTTCTTTCCCAGGCTTTCTGCAAAACTCATCAGCTGCCCCAGCTAGGAGAGAGACAACAGCCCATATCAAGGCTAGTTCTGAGTAAGCAACCTATGCAAGTGCAGTGAGTTTCTAGGTGGCACTCCAAACACAACAGCTACCTGTGGGGCTTACTCTGCAGCCCTTCCTCAGCAGCTGTGCTCATCTGGGTCACTATTTTATTTATTTTTTAAGTAATCAAGAAATGAGCTTTATAAAAGTCATGGAATTCTACACAGTGGAGACGTTTCTCCCTCTGTAAAATGCTGATGAAGCAAGTCCTCAGCTTGAAAAGTTATTGGAAGGAGAAGACAGGCATGGTAACACGCATGTTCTGCAACCTTAGACTTAAAAATGGAACAATGCAATTTATATGTAGAAGTCCACGTTTTGAAGACAGTATAAGCTTCAGAAGCCTCCATATTTTCATTTTCCACACAGAGGCCTTGCATGCCTCTAACTTCTGAAAAGAAGAGGGGAGAGAGGGGAGAAAGGAGACAAAGGGGACACAGGGGGGACAATATTTCAGTTGGAAGGGACCTACAACAATCATCTAGTCCAACTGCCTGGCCTCTTCAGGACTGACCAAAAGTTAAAGCATGTTATTAAGGACATTACCCAAACATGTCTTAAACACCAACAGGCTTGGGACACTGACCACCTTTTGAGGAAGCCTGTTTCAGTGTTTGACTACCCTCTAAGTAAAGAAAGGTTTCCTAATGTCAAGTTTGAACCTCTCATGACGAAGCTTTGACCCATTCCCATGCATCCTATCACTGGATACCAGGGAGAAGAGCTTGGCACCTCCCTCTCCACTTCCCCTCCTCAGGAAGCTGTAGACAGCAACGAGGTCACCCCCCAGCCTCCTTTTGTCCAAACTAGACAAACCCAAAGTCCTGAGCTGCTCCTCATAGGACATTCCTTCCAGCCCTTTCACCAGCTTTGCTGCCCTCCTCTGGAAGCATTCAAGGACCTTCACATCCTGCTTAAATTGTGGGGCTCAGAACTGCACACAGTACTCAAGGTGAGGCCACACCAACGCTGAATACAGGATCACAGAATGGTAGGGGTTGGAAGGGACCTCTGGAGATCATCTAGTCCAAATCCCCTGCTAAAGCAGGTTCACCTACAGCAGGTTCGACAGGATCGCATCCAGGCAGGTTTTAAATATCTCCAGAGAAGGAGACTCCACAACCTCTGCAGCAGCATAATCAACTCTTTTGACCAACTGGTTATGCTGTGTTTGATGCACCCCAGGATGCAGTTTGTCCTCTTGGCTGCCAGGGCATGCTGCTAACTCCTGTTGAGCACCCCCAGATCCCTTTCTGCAGGGCTACTCTCCAGCCACTCCTCTCCCAATCTATACTTGTGCCCAGCATTACTCCATCCCAGGTGCAGAATCCAACATTTGGGCTTGTTAAATTTTCAAATGTTAAATAAATCATTGGTGATTGCCCAATGCTCCAATCTATCTAGATCCCTCTGCAAGGCCTCTCATCCCTCAAGAGTGACAACAGCACCTCCCAGTTTGGTATCATCAGCAAAACTTGCTAATGGCGCATTCAACTCCTGGATCCAAGACCATTGATAAAAATATTGAACAGAATCAACCCTAGACCTGAACCCTGAGGAACAGCGCCAGTGGCTGGTCACCAGCCAGATGTAGCCCCACTCACCACAACCATCTGAGTGCTGCCCCTCAGCCAGGTCTTTACCCAGTGCCCTGTGATTAGGTTAGTAATTCAGGACAAGTACATTTGTCTGCCTTTGCTCTAGCCAAATTTAGCTGCACATTAAATACACTGAAGTGAGATAGTGTGTTAAATTTATTTTGTAAGTGTCACATTTAGATACCTATATTGCAAACTATTATAATTACATAATCGACTACAACAAGCAGGATGCAAAAGTCAATTTTATTTCTAACAAAGTTACTAACTCGCAAACATTTTTGTTCTTCACAGAGCAGAAACAAATTTCATTTGGCTGTTTGCAGCCATTGAAAGTAAGTAATGAAGAACAATAAATTGTGCCTGTTGTGATATTTCAACTACAGTTGTTAATAGGCATAATGAATGTCTTGAAAGTTACTTTCTAGTCTAAACAAGTTAAAAAATAAACTACTAAACTCTGTGCATTATATACAATTGATACAAGACTGGAATAGAAGATGCATTGACTAAAGAAGCCAATTCTTCCTACTTTGTAAGTAATTGTGAGTAGAGGCTATTTTGCTGATAAAGGTAATTTGGACAGCCATAATCTAAATTTAAATTTTCCATTTCAATGAAAATAAGTACGTGTGTGCAATGAACAAGCAAGATATGTAATTACTGTCAGCTTTCAGACTTCAAGTATTTAATAAAAAAATACTTCTACTTCAGTTTCTGATAGTAAAATTATTTTAGTTTTTAAAAAAAAGATAGTTCTTTTGTCAAAATTCAAAAGAGAAGAGAATTACATTTAATAAGTTTCCCAATACTTTCAATAAATCTAGATATACAGTTTTGGTGAAGCAAGTCTTCTGATTAAAGAATGAAATAAATTATACAGATGCATTCCAAAGCATACCACCAAAAATATGGGTTTTGTACATAAAAAGCATTTATAACTATTTATAATTTAATAAATGCATTTATTGGATATATTAGTTTGAATTATCACATTTAGCTGCTTTAAACAGACACTTCTTATGGCAGAAGGACCTATACATATAAAATATTTATTGTTAATGTTTAATGTCCACTTCTCATGCTGGTTTACTGATTTCAGAATTACACTTACATGGACTACAGAATCACAAACTAAAGTCACAGGTAAGAACAGAAATAAGCTCAAGCATTACTTAACTGCTGTCCTGACTGGGGAATACTATCAGAATGAGTGCCCAGGAAAGCTGATGTATACACAAGAGGAATCACAAAATAATAGTAAAATTATGCATTAACTGCCAAATTCCAGTGCCACAGCATGGTGCCACCGCATCCGTCTGTATAATTTATTACTTCAGAATATTAGCCTTTTGGTGTTGACCTTTATTTAAAGATTCCTCTCAGCCCTAGCAATCTTTTCTGACCTTGACTTTAGACCTATTTTTGACACTTTTAGAAATTATTTAAAGTTCATTTTTTACTCATATTTCATACCCTGACACACTTTTAACTCAATTTTATCAATACTTTATACATATTTCATTGTAAATATAAAAAGCTCTAAGTGTTAAAAACTACCTGAAATGCAGTTAAACAAAGAATCTCTGATAAATAGGCCTTTTAGTTCAACAAAAGGAAGAGAAGTGTGTATTTCTCATGAAGAGCCACACAATTCTTCTTGAAGAACGCGCACTAGCTACAAGAGTAACTCCTCTGGTACCAATGTAAAACAAACAGTAAAATAATGAGCCAACCTTTGCCACAGAGGCTTATCTGCACTGCCATTTACTCGCAGAGCGATGTTAGTGCATTGCTCAACGTATGAAAACACACTGTAGAAATGTGCTAGTGCTCCTGTTTTCCAGTGGCACTCTAGCAGGGTTATCTTCTTTCTGAACCATGCAAATAAAGGCAAGCATTACAGACTAATCATTTGGAGACCAACATAATGGAAGACAAGCTGGAGAGCACACAGCGCGAAGCACCGACACATTTCAGGAAACAATTTCCACATCTACTGGAGATCAGAATCTCCACTGCCCAATTCTCTTCGTTTTTTAATCAGTCACCTTGTTATTTTTAAACACAATTAACATTGCAAAGAAATAAACAAACATCATAATCTGTAAACATAGAGATAATAATACAGGCACCTAATAAGAAAGCATGACACCCAGAAGAACCATTGTTTCAAAACTTAAAACCCTTTCATTTTGAAATATATTAAGTCTCTTGCAGAATTAACATAGGAGTCTGTCTTACTTTTAATTCTCTCATGACTCTTTTGGAAGGTTCCCTGTATGTAAATATGAATCTAACAATGACAAGAAGGTTTTTTGAAACAAAAAAATAAGTATTTCTTTGGCAGGTAATAAACTTATGGAGGAACCTAGCAGAGATAGAACTACTATGCATAACTAAGAATTACTTTAGAGACACTCAAGGTCTTCAGTCACTATTTTATTAATTTTTTTTTCCTCAGGTAACTCTTGCTATGAAATACAACTTAACATCTTCCCAGATACCTTTTAAAAAACTGATTAATAGAACAGTGTGATCCAAATTTCTCTTCCTGTCTTCTCTCATCAAAAGGATAAAAATCCAGCAAGTTTTCAGCAGCAGAATTTGACAGGAATTGGACAGAAAATGTTCTTTTCCTTAGGAAGCAGTTTTGAAAAAAAAAAAAATCATTTGAATTTAAAATCCAGACACCTTTCATCCCATGTTATGTCAAATGTAGTAAGAAATTATTGTTCATGAAGCTTCATAACATAGGTTATAGCAAATTTTTAAAGTGTCCTGTGACAAACAGTCAAAATATTACAATGTTTGGCATTTCATTATCTCATGGTTGATAAGATTTCTCCCATGCACTACTGTGGCAAACATTTACCTTATACTAGAGATCAGACTATCAGTTAAATTTTGCTACTGATTATAAAAAGGATGAATTTTTAAAAAGAAAACCACATGGTTTTATCTCAAATTCATTCACGTTGGATGTGCTTGCAAGCCTGGAATCTGTCTGACCATTAAATTAAAACCAGTAAACTGCACTGCCACAATCTGCGTGATGCTGAGCAGGCAACAATGATATTTCCCTCTTTGTGCAACATTGCAACTTCTAGACCACAGAAGTTTTCATGGTCCAGTCCATTACAAGTATGAGATGTTATGTACCATCTAAGTAGCGTACAGTCACATTTCTTTTCCAGTTTCTTCATAATGCTGTAACTTGACACTTGTCTGACAGCTTCCAAGTACTAGCTTCCATCCACAAAAATTCAGTAGTTTTCTTAACTGTGTAAAGCAACCAATCAACTAGATTTTAATGTAATCTAATAAAATAACAATAGTACTTAATACAGTACTATATGAGACTTTTATTTCTACTTAGTTGAACTTTCTAAAAGTGTAGGTAGCTATTAAAAAAGACAGTACTGTAGGACAAATAAACTACATCATCTAGAGGAACACTGCTTACTAGTAACAGCGTTACCCACAAGGGTCGTCCCTGCAAGCTTGCACTCATAAGACCAGAACTTCCTGCAAAGCAGCAACTGCTTAAGGTTCACCTCTGAGTTATCACAAACATTTGATAAAACTGGTTTTCCTAAGTATTGCCTGCAAGTTTCCAGATGTCCTGAGGGAACAAGCATCACTTCGATCGCATCAGCCCCCATATGGATACAGTCATCCATGCTCGTATTCCATCATTTTGCAGCACATTTTGCTCCAGTCTAGACCCAGGCGACTAACACGGAGCAGCTCATGCAATGGCATTCATTCAGTTAAAGACTCCACAACCAACATATCCACCACCAGCCTGTGTGTACTATCCATTCAGTCAATGTAGTGACAAAATGTTGAAATCTTTTCTACTTCACCTAGGTTTTTTTCAAACATTGCCATTTGCTTAAAATTATAGCTCCCACATACTGAACTTTGCTGCTTAGGAGAAGGAACTTTGTCATCAGTAAATGACTGCTTGCTTTTTGAGTACTCTACCTACCAAAAGCAAATTTAGTATTTCATTCTCTCTCTTCCTTAATCATTTCTACATTGTTCAAAGCTAGTACGTTTATAGGAGACAAAGGCAAAGGAGATTTTGGAGTAAAATGTCAACACCAGATGTTGCCAGATGCAGATTAAGGCTTACAACTTCCAAACCTGAACTAATGAAAGTCTGAACAAAAGTAATTCTGTCAAGACTACAGTTTAGCTATGAGTTATTGTCAGTTATATATTAATTTTTATTAATATACATTAATAACAAACGAAGTTCCTGATGACTGAAAAAGACAGTCAAAAGATCATAAATGTGCACTTGAAGCCAAGAGCTCATTATGATACACAATTCTGCTTCAAGTAATAGTAGGAATCCAAGTAAAGGATTTACATGCTGATTATATCTTGTTCCAGAATTAGTTTGCTTTTTATACCTGGCTAAAATAATCCATTGTAAGAATTATAATAAAAGCATTAAAAAAAAAAATTTGAAAAGTCCTGTACAAAATGAAAAGATGACTGGCAAAAAAATGGAAATATTACCAAATTATATTCTCCTCATAGCCTACAATTTGAGATAATGGTCTATTTGAATCTAGCTCACTAAATGTACAGCTAGTAGCTCTGACTGGGAAATTTCTTCTTCGTACACAAAAGATATAGCTGATACTCCAATACTAAAAAGCCCAAGACGCTGATCCCAAAGCAAAAGAAGAAAATACTAGAGGAGGTAAGAAGGCAAGACTTAGTTGCCTCAGGGAATCAAATACAATTAACAATTCTGTGGTACCCAGTGCAAAATGGAGAAAACTATTGGGAAAACCAGTTAGTAGTGATCAAGGAAGATCTACCGTTCTAGCTAAAAGTTAAAAATACATCCTGTGTTTCCAGGTAGAACTCAAACTTAATATTAGAAGTGCAACAAACAACAGTGAGAAATACATTTGATGAGACACTTCTACTTCCAGGTAGAATTAATTGGGGTTCCATAGCCTGTTCTTCTAAGTCATAACTGTGAACATTCATAACAGTGCCTAACAGTTTTTAAATTCCCCATCATGTTAAACTTCTTTTTTTTCCCCCTTTTTTTTAAAATTTGTCATTAGAATAGTAAGTTTTGGCTATTTAAAAGTTAAAGTACTTACAGAGGTCAGGAATTTACAAATGATTTTACAGTCAGTCTCAACTCTTGGTAAGATCTCTGAACTCTGTAATAGCATACAAATATAATCTCCACGGTAGAACTTAAAAATATGATTTAAAAGAGATATTAAATAATTATAATGCCCAGTGAGCAGCACTTAAGAGTGGATTAAAGTATAATACAGTAATTACAACCATAAAATCAGATAAAAAATAACTACTGGTGAGCTAAATAAGATGGCTTTGTTAAAAAGAAAAACAGCTTTATGGCACAAATTAATTAAAACAATTATGAAATGCTTAGAAGACTTTTAATCACTTCAGCACCAAGCTGACATATAAAGATGGACTGTCAGAGAAGGACCTTATTAATCACTAATTTTCAACAGCAGCCGTAAGGTCTAAATAAATTATATTTCCATTTCCAATTCAAAATGCTTCCACATGGTTAAAGTTTTTTCAACTATTACAATTAGAGCTCTTTTTTCCAGATACTTCAACACAATCCTAGTTCAAAATTATAGGTGTCAGTAAGATGCTTTACAGTATGATTAAACATGAACATAATTTTGCACATCCAATTAAGTATTCTTTAACCATACTTTAAAAAAATCATTAGCAAGATTGAATACCTAACAAAGATTGATCAAATGTCACCTATTACTACAGTTTCATCATCAGTTCATTGTATGAGTACCCAAGATTCAAGTTAAAAAAACAGATAAGTTAACCTATAGCTAGCACAGTATATTGAACAGATCACTCGTTCTGTAGGTTCTTAAACAACATTAAGTTAATTAATAAGGAAACATATTAGCCTTGGTTGATATTTTGCCTTTTTGAGATTCAGATTATCCTCAACAAAAAAGCAAAATAATTTTTCTCTGCAGTTTAATAAGTTCAATTAGAGCAGAAACTGAATGTCCTTTAGAAACTACAGAAGTATCAAAACTACTCAATAGTTATCTCTCAGTACTTTGGGGGCTTCACTTATCCTATGAAATTAAGTTCTGAGCAGAACCATGAAACGTTTGTGTTTGAAGTATTAAACAGTTTCACAGGAATAAACATCTTTGGGGCGAGAACCTGTTGAATGCCAAACACCAACGCAACGTTCAGAGGAGTAACTGTAGGAATCCCAAGTGAAGTCCGGACATTTGAAACTTTAGCAGCCCAGAAAGAACACACAGCTCTTAAACCAACTCAGACGTTAGAAAGGATAATTCTGCCAGCACTAATCCTATTCTAATGAAGGATGTTTTATAAACATCTCCAATTAAATCACAGAATGGTTTAGGTTGGAAGGGACCTTAAAAATCATCTCGTTCCACTTCCCCTGCCATGGGCAGGGACATCGTCCACTAGACCAAGTTGCTCAAAGCCCCATCCAACGTGTCCTCGAACACTTCCAGGGACGGGGCCTCAACAACCTCTCTGGGCAGCCTGTTCCAGTGCCCCACTGCTCTCACAGTGAAAAATTTCTTCCTGATATTTATTCTAAATCTCCCCTCTTCCAGTTTCAAGCCATTCCCCCTCGTCCTATCACTACATGCCCTTGCAAAAAGTCCCTCTTCAGCATTCTTGTAGGTGCCCTTTAGATACTGTAAGAAAATATAACATGATACATAAATATTTAAGAATTATATCAACCAACCTTTTACACACATCTACAGCAAATAATTGAAAGCATGAGAAGTACACAGAATGGTGCAATTAAATAAGCTCTTTCACTGTGGACAAAGAAAAATACATATAAAAATGAAAATTTTTTTAACTGACTGCGTTTCATGAAGAACTTGACCTGCACATACATACACACAACATATATAAATATATACAAGAGATTCATATTTTAAATTTCTATGTGCATAAATAGCAAAAATACATGCAAAGTGTAAATTTAAGGCCATGACATGAAAGTACTTTATGACAAGTATTTACTTGTGGCATTATTTACAGAACTGTAGACAACTGACCAACCAAGACATTTGGAACCCAAGACAGAAATAAGTAAATAAAGTGTGATTAGTGGAGCTGACATTTATTTGTTCAGAACATTAAAATAAAATGCATTATCAAAGATGTATTTCATTTGAAGTTAATGAAACAAGACATTTACAATATGGTAACAAGAAAAAAAATGGGGACTTGTAAAATTCTTAATATAACATGGTTTTAAAAGGTGAAAGAACACTTTAACTCCTCCTAGGCATAAGTAAAAATATTTTCCCAAACAATGATATGTAGTATTTAATAAAACAATCATTCTTCAAAATAATTTTAATATAACAACTTTAATTATGCACTAAGAATACCTTCCTTTCTCTTGAAAAATTTGTAATTTTTTTTTACAATATTAAAATGGAAACAAACCAGAAATTGTCCCAATTAAAATATCATATGTAAGAATACCTGTAGTAACTCTCCAAAACAGATGGCCAGAAGATGCGTTCACAGTGGACACAGCAGGAATACTAAAATATTACTGAAACTTTGAAAAATGTAGCTGAATTCTAAATGAACTTCCTTATAGGAAAGTCAAAATGCAAAACTCTTTTTATGTTCTTAGGTATTTTTTCCGTTACTTTCATTTTCAAAAGAAGGGGGGAAAATATATAGAGCCACAGTAAGATTTTTTTTTTTTAATAATTTTCTGCATTTTTATTTTTCCATTTCTTGGTACTAAGATTCAAGGGCCAATTCTACAATAAGATTGGTGATTACCAGTGGAAGAATCTGGTACACTAGTAACACAGAATTTACTGAACTACAAGAAAACATAAGCATAGATCAGGGTGTGCAGAACACAGATGCGAATACCAGGAACTTTTCTATAAAAGATATAGAAAAAATCTTCCTCAACTTATCCTCACAGAAGATGCAGAATATTTATACTAAGTTGAGTCATCAATACTGCTTTTATAGTTTGTAGTAACGCTAATGAGAAGCTGACAAAAATAAATTTATAATAGGCTATTCTATTTTTTCCTAGAACTCCCTTCTTGCTAATTTGGAGAGACTGTCATACAATTTTAAAAGCTTTTATCAGTGTTTGGAAACCCAAAACTACTTTTATCTACAAATGCTCAGCCTTCTCCAAACGACTAGCTCAAACTCTAATGTAATTACCAGACGTCTTACGGTAAACTGAAGAAGCTGAGACTCTCCCAAGCATGAAACCAGCCAAATGCTAAACAACTGCAAATCCTGGAAACACAAATCCTGAATTAATTTTGGCATTCCTATAGCATGTTTCCTTGCTTTCAAGCCTAAATGAAGCAAAAGTGGAAGAGAGCGTGCCACATGAGTGTGACCTTTCACAAACCATGAGAGATGGTTCGTGATTTAGAGCAGAAAAGCTCTACTGACATTACAGGAAACAGAAAAGATAATTAGTTGTAACAGATTCCTTATGTTATTAAGCTATCTATTGATCCTCCCTCTCAATATTTTTGCATAATACCTAGAACAATCTGAATTATGATGACAAGGAGATAAATGAAATTAAATAATGTTTTGTCTTCAAGTTCCATCTGGTCTACATCAACGTTCTATTAACACACTCAAAAATTCCATTAAACACATGATTCATCAAAATTATTTTCTGGAGTTTAAGAAGACTGAGATTATGATTAAATTAACAGAGTAGCTCAGCTGTTTGAAGTCTACTGCAATGTTCTGCAGTGTACGCACAAGGACAGTTACTTTGAGAGGAGTTGTGATCCATAAGGCTGGGTTAATGAAGGTTGCTTGAACCACTAACATAATGCATTAACACTCTCCGAAGGGTGAGCATCATTTTTCATACACTGGTAATCCATTACTATTAGCAAACAAGCTGTACAAGCTTCATCCACTCACGCAGCTACTTAGTACGTTAAGATTCTCTTCACCATGCAGTTACCCAGCATCAAGAAAATAATGTAACACAGTAGCAACAGGAATATTATTTTCTTCCACAAAAACCTTAATTAGCACTTAAGATATTTACAGTAAATATAGATTGTGAGATTTCTTTTTTAAAAACAAAGTTACCGAATTCATATCAACCATATGTTTCCCTTCAGCTACAGTATAGCAGATCTAGTAAAAAGACAAAAGCAAAGAGAAATGGAGAAGAGTAAAGTAAAATAACATATTATTTAACCAAACTATGTCATGTATCCATCAAAAAGCCAATGAGGACAGGATCCCTTACTTGAGGCATCCAAAAGTTTATGAAATGACAGAAGTACACATCCACCATTGCCTACCTAACAACTAAAACTTTATTTTAATCATACATGTACTTTGGTGTATTTTTCTGGCAGAAGAAAGTAACTGAGTGGACAGTCTTCCAGACAAAAAGAAACAGTCCTAAGAATATTGAAAAATGCATATATTATACTATCCAAAACTTTAACTGAACCACTGTATTATAAGGGTTGTGATCAGCAGTACAAAGTCCAACTGACAGCTAATTACTGACGGCATCCAGCAGGGGCCAATACTTTGCAACACCTTTATTAACAGCTAACGATGGCACAGAGTGGAGACTCTGTTTGTGGATGATACTAGATTGGGAGAAGTGGTTTACACGTTGCAAGTCAGGGCTACTATTTGGAGGGACCTTGGCAGGCTGAAGGAATGACTGATAGGAACCTCCTGAAGTTCAGGAGAGGCAGATGTCCTGTATCTGGGATGGAATAGTCTCATTCNAGCTAATTACTGACGGCATCCAGCAGGGGCCAATACTGGGGCCAATACTTTGCAACACCTTTATTAACAGCTAATGATGGCACAGAGTGGAGACTCTGTTTGTGGATGATACTAGATTGGGAGAAGTGGTTTACACGTTGAAAGTCAGGGCTACTATTTGGAGGGACCTTGGCAGGCTGAAGGAATGACTGATAGGAACCTCCTGAAGTTCAGGAGAGGCAGATGTCCTGTATCTGGGATGGAATAGTCTCATTCAACAGCACTGACTGCTGGAAAGCAGCTCTGCAGCTCTGCCAAGAAGGACTTGGGGTCCAGGTAGACAGCACGCTGTACCTGGCTGTACCTGAGTAACAGTGTGTCCTTGCAGAAAGGAAGGCCAACTGTATACTGGTCTTTCTAAGCAAGAGAGAAGCCAACAAGTCAAGAGAATTGATTCTTCCTCTGTATTCACAGAGGCAACCAAGGCAGTGAGGAAGCTTAAGGAGCACTTTACACATGAAAGGGGGCTGACAGAACTGGATTTGTTCAGCTTTAAAGAGAAAAGTCTATGAACAGCTGCAGCTACCTAATGGGAGAGTGTAGAGAAGATGGAGCCAGATTCTTCTCAAGGGTACACAGAGATAAAATAAAAGGCAATGGACATCAGTTCCATAAACAAAAATTCTAATTATCTATATATAGTTTTTTAAATAATATCACAATGACAGTAGTTAAACCCTTGAACAGTCTTACCCAAGGAGGCTGCAGAATCTCCATCCCTGGAGTTACTCAAAAC
Organism: Anarhynchus alexandrinus; assembly: GCA_008711295.1. Taxonomy (NCBI): domain Eukaryota; kingdom Metazoa; phylum Chordata; class Aves; order Charadriiformes; family Charadriidae; genus Anarhynchus; species Anarhynchus alexandrinus. Next base: position 1,653,824 of record VUYV01000042.1, read on the forward strand.
TCAACGGGGCAAGACTCTACACAGCCTGCTCTAAGTTGGCTCTCTTCCCTTAGATAGAGATGTGAGAGTGGAGGTTTGGAACACTGACTTCCAGAGGTCCCATTCAGCCTAAAGAGTTCCAGGTTTCCATAATGTCAATTACATCCCAATCTTACTGGCTTCCTTTTCAAATAGAAATGACAGCTTTTTAAAATACTTCATGGTTTCTACAATGAAAAAAATGTGTAATGAAATTTCCCTCACTCTGAAGGGTTATAATCGCCATTATTTTTAAAAATAGTTTCCTTAAACATCTTTTCTACATATGCTACAGGTATGTCATACAGACAACACACACGGTAAAATATACCTGCTATAAGATGATCAATTCCTTAAAGTCAGGATTTCGCTTTGCTTTCTCAAACTGTACCGCTTCATAACAAGGAAAACATCCTCTACTCCTCAACCATGTAAACAATCTAGAGTTAAGATTAATCTAAGATGTTACTTTGTAAGTATTTAGTACAGTACGAAAAAATCAACATTAACTAGCAAACACTCATGATGTCTACAAAAAACTACCCGAAGAAAATTCTAGTGTAGAAAAGGTATTGTTCAGTGCCTACCTTCATTTTGAAAAAAATCTTAGCAGTTATCTGCTGTCACAGACATTGATACCAAATCTGCCATAACATATAGTTCAAAGTAAAATATACATTGTATTGGTTGCATCCCTTACTGAATACTATACAATTTGGATCAAAAAAACATTAAAAAAAATTGGATCCACATTCAGAAAGACAAATAAACAATTACAGTTTTTCATGCGGTACTACTTCAACATTTTCCTATTACACAGAGTCCTAGAAATCCCTCACAAAATTATTTTAAATCAGATAACTGCACTTTACTTTCAGTTACAAAGCATGGTAAAGGACATTTTAAGAAAACACACTTATTTGCTACAACTGTCCTTCTTTTTTTTTTTTTTAATTTAAGTGTAAAGCCTTACAAATAATGATTCCCAAACCTGAACACTGAGAAAAGTTATGTAATTATACCCCTAAAGCATTGAAGGTACAAATAAGTCTTCAGCATTTCTTTCTTTCTTAGACACTAAACAATACCATCTTGTACTATCTTTAATATTTCTATTAAACAGAACCATAAGGTTGATTACTAGAATGGCATTTTTCATTTTAAAAACCTGGTTAAATAATTTGTTTATATAAATATTCATTGGCCAAGTTCAGGCATTGTAATTATGCACTTTATTTAATATACAATCATCTGCTTCTATAAATTATTGAAATGTAAACATCAATACTGATATAAGCATAAAATGACATAGAAAAAGTCACACTGCAAGCAGTTACATTATTTCTGAAGTAATAAATACATTGCTTTAAAAATATTTTTAATATAAATACTTTGCTACCCAATATACAGAAGTATCTCCTTACACTTTTCATATTCATTTACATTTTAAACAAAAAAAAGTACCTACAATTTTTTTTTACATACATTTACATTGATAGTGTCATATTACATAAACATTGTTCTCCTGCCCTTAGTTTTTGATCATTAAAAATACTGTAACATGCTAAAAGGGCACAAAGAGTATTATCAAATATTCGGGATGTAAATATGTGCAGGCCAAACCAGAATCTGCTATGGTAAGCACTGGCACAAGAAAAACTCACAGTATGTGTAACGAAAAGATGGAATTAATCTTTCCAAGAAGATTATCAAATATTAAGCTACACAAGAAATATTTTCTATCTCATCATTGACAGGCTCGTGTCGCAAATATATGCCTGGTTCTGCTTGGCAACATTTTGTTAATACTCTATTCATTAATTTAACAAACTATCAAGAGAGTATGTTTAGAATGGGCAAGCATTATCTCTTGCATTTCATTTAATTAAACTCTGTTCTAGCAATACGACAGTCAGCATTTCATGAAGGGAATTATTTTAAGGATGAAGGTAGAAAATACTTCAAAGTGCCCTGCTAAAACATGAAAGCATAATCTAAAATTACCCTTGCACACACTGTAATTTATCTATAATATTAAAGATGTTATTTCCAGAGTTCATAATTAATTGGATTCCACAGAGAAATTATTCAGGCATTCCAGATAGCAAAATGATGCACAAAGGCACAAAACATAGTGCCGAAGGACAACCATAAACAACCACTGTGACTCGCCCGAATTACAACAATCATTGAGCTTAATGTGAAATGAATACGGGCTGCCTTTTGTATGTGGTCATTACTCTGCTGCAAAGAAATTGCCATTGAATTTTGATTATATTGCCTTAATAAAAAGTAATGAAAGTGGCTCATGCTCTAGTGGCTTTCTTTTAAATGATACACGACAGTGATCTTGCAAAGGCCAGTGTGCCACAAGCTGATTGAGTATGACACCTCATCCGAGGAAGGCGATGTTACCCCACCGTTGTATGGAACTGCAGTGATGTTGGCTTGACTTTTTGCGAACATTTTAACGAAACGCTTTCAATGAAACATCAGTTCGAAATTCGGTTAGCTTTTAAGACTTACCATCAATCCGACTAACGAGTTCTTCCAACATTTTCACTTTCTTCTGAATTCCTGGCTGTGCAAACGTGTAGTTATCCTGAAGAGAAGACCATACACAAGTATAAGTTTGGGGGGGGGGAAAAAAAAGGTTTCTTTTCCTTCAATTAACTCAATCCCTGCATTTTTCTATGTTTTCTTAAGCTGCTTGTGTTTTGGTTTTACATTCTTCTTTTACATTCTTCTTTTTGTTTTTACATACTTCTACAGTTAAGTAGTAAATCATCACATTGTACAGTCCTACTTCGAGCCCCCATCTCTAACAGTATACCCTACAGCTATTACTGCATCAATTCTTCTCTACTTGCTAGTCTGGCGCCCCTGAAGTTACAGCTGTATTGCACAAGTCCAATTAGCTTTAAAAGACTGTCATCTTAAATGCCAAAATGTGCCACACTAGAGATTTTTTTAAGGTGATTTTTTTTTCTCATAAATTTACAATTTTATCACAAATAATGTAGGAAATATGAAAATTTAGACCCTAATCAGTGACAGGATAAGAATCTGATCTTTAGAAGTTCAGAATAATACCTTCCAGCAGCATAAGAAATCAAAAGTCTATTTCAATGGAGTCATGACTGTTCTGAACCCAAGGTTACAGTTAATATCATGAATCAAAATCTAACACACAGGCTATATAGCTAAAATGGCAGGGTATTTGCATGTATTTGTTTGAATGTATTAACTCTGACTGGATTTTTTATTTTTGGATTGCGGCTCTATAACATAGACTAGAGTTTGAAATAATGAGAAAGAGAAAGGTATCTCCACTTTAATCCCGAAGTGATCCATCTTTTTAAATAAAAGCATTATTTAAATACACAGTAATGTTACTGAGGATTTGATTGACAATCCCTCCACTCAACTCATTTTGTTATGGTCTTCTATATAGAGAGATTCAAGAAAAGAAAATTACCAATACATATTTAAAAAGAAAGTTGCTACGTAAAATTGTTTTTGTGTAACCACTACATACACAGAAAACAAGGGTAAAGGATTTTTCATCTCAACTTTTATTTTTTTAATAATTCCTTCATGAAAATCAATTGGAGAGCTGAGCAACTATTCCAAAAATAATCCTAAAAATATTTTGACCAATGTTGGAATATTAATTTTTCTTGACTTGATTTCAACTTTTAACTTCGCCTTGAAGTAAAATGGATGAATATCAGTCATTTTCATGTACCTTGAGACTTTTTTCTTAAAAAACAAAACAAAACAAAACTTTCTGGACTATATTTCCATGGTGTTTTTTTTATTTTGATTTGTTTTATGAAACTGAATTGCAATATAATCTTCAAATTCTATAAAACTGCCATAAAGTATGAAACCTAAAAGTTCACAAAGGAAAACTATACACCAATAAATATATTGGTTATAGCACATCAGCCAACAAGCGATTTACAGTATCAAAAAGTCTATTATGTGCTCTGATCAGTTGCAACTGACCACAGTAGTAGCTATTTAAAAAATTATAGCAAAGTTCTCTACTGGCCTAGCAGTAGCACTTTCACAGTATTTGATATCAGAAATCAATGTATAAACCAGAACAGTGTTGATGAAGAAGCAAGGATAGTTCTCTGAATTTTGGAATTTCCCACAGGAATCACCAACTAAAATAGACAAATCTTGTTGGCGTTGTGTCTCAAACAGAACAAGAGCATCCTCAGTAGTGCAATAAAGCATCAAAATCGAAAGAATGGAAAGTCTCACACAGAATTCAAATCTACCATAATGTTATTTTGGGGACAGAGAACTATCCCATGCACAGGTTTGACACACTCCTACATTAGTCATTTATCGGATCTTTAGGAAATAGTATATTTTTTTTTTTTTTACAGAACCTACTCTTATCAATTAAAACCGTATTCATTTTTTTCCCAAATGTTTATATACTGTTCTATTAATTTATTTAAAGGAAGTTAACTTATTTCTACTAGTGGTACTGTACTTGAAGTGCAGCAATATGGTACTCAATTATTTAATCTATAACAGATCCTCTGTAAAAGTATCTTCACGTATTTAACATTGAAAGCCAACCCAGAGCTAAACCACGACTATTTTGATCATTAGTCTCTCCCCAGGTAGGACAACTCCCAACTGTGATCTATGAATCTGCAACTGTTTTCTTTCTTAAAGCATCATTTACTCCTTACGCACCTGGAAATGCAACCCAAAACTGCCATCTTGAATTTGCAAACAGATAAGTTTGCTCTTCACTACATTTGATCTTTTGCCTATTCATTTATTTTTCTGGTCATTATTTCAGCTGCAAATGAACACAACTGGGAGTCACTCTTGTAGTTGTGCTGACTCATCTAACTGGAAAGATCTTTGTTGGCTCCCCCAGTCCTCTTTTCTAATTAAACTACACTGTACATATTCCCTCCTATGACACTTGTAATTGACTTTCTGGAGTTTGTGAAACTGTGAGAAGGACTTTGTAAACATAAAAGGTATTCTGTTATCTACTCTTCTTGCTCCTTTTGTGCTTATAGGCGGAGGAAAAAGCTAGTAACACAGTTAAAGAAAAAAACATGTCCAACTCATGAAATTCATGAATTTCATTCTGCTTTATTGCTCAGGGCAATATTTTATATATATATATATATATAAAATTTTCTATATTGTTCAGGGCACTATAGAAGTACAGTGGTTAAGATTTTAATTCCTCTATCATACAATTTAATTTGCAATACTAGCTTCAAAACTCAACTTTACTCCCAATTCTTCTACCTTCTCCCCACCAAGCAGCATAGGGAGATGGGGAATGGGGGTTGTGGTCAGTTCATAACACTTCATCTCTGCTGCTCCCCAGGGGCCATATGCCCTGCCAGAAAGCCTGTTCCTGCGTGGGCTCCTCTCCATGGGCTGCAGTTTCTGTCAAGGCATCTCCACCTGCTCTGGCATGGGATCCCTCCATGGGCTGCAGGAGGACAACCTGCTTCCCTATGGTTTTCACCATGGGCTACAGGGGAATCTCTGCTCCTGGAGCACCTCCTCTCCCTCCTTCTTCACCAACTTTCACATCTGCAGGGTTGTTTCTCTCACTTTTTCTCACTATCACACAGGTGCTGCACAGTGTTTTTCCCCCTTCTTAGATATGTTACCACAGAGGCACCACCAGCATCACCAATAGGCTCAGCTTTGCTAGCAACAGGTCCGTGGAGCTGGCTGGAATTGCCTCTGTCCAACATGGGGCCTCTTCTCACAGAAGACACCCCTGCAGCTCCCATGCTACCGAAACCTTGCCACGTAAACACAATTCAAGTTCTCTGCTAACTTTTGCAGAAAAAAGTGATCCAGCATTCAACTCTCCTACCTATTCCCCCTCACAGTTGTGGGTCCTCACAGGAATATTTCATTACTCATCCTGCAAATTTTTGTTATATTTCCTCATTTATTCCTTGTGTAACTTTGACCATCGATGTTAAGCAAAAGACAAACTGAAAAAGTCATAAGTAACTGAGAACAGGATTGTCTTGCCTCAACAGAACTTCAGCAAAGAGTTAACTAAAATGCCTTGTATTTCTAACCACTGTTCTCGATGCTTTCTAGTAAGTATTCACCTATGGCAAAGTATGCATGAGTACACAACAGAATCCACGATAAACATAAAAAATTCATGCATTGGTGTGCAGTATCTAAATTCCTTGACGTTCTGCTCAAATAGCTTCCAACATACTTTCAGTGAACTATGCTAACCTACTTCACAGCTGAATGGTTGTAATATCTAGTTCAGACTCCAACACATAATTAGTTTCACCTTACAATACAGAAGGTTAAGACTTTATAATGTCACAAGGGCTCAAAACTTGCTTCAGTCTTTGTGTCAGTAGTCTGTAGTTATTCTATAGAGGCTAATACAACCACTTCACTGCCCTGCAACTACAACTAGGTTTGGCAGGACTTCTGCTCAAAAAAATAATCATTATAATTTAAAATAAAATATTTCAATTACAGCCTTCACTAAACATGAAAAAATGTATTAGGTAAGTCCTTACTTTTTTTTTTAAGGTTAGAGAAATTCTAACTGGAATAAACTTGATTAGAAAGCGAAAATAAAGAAAAATGCACTGAACAAATTTAACTGGGACTATCCTCCTATAGTCACAAAAAGAAAGGGGTGGGGTGGGGGGGGAGAGAGAGGGAGATCAGAGTTTCTAAAAGCATGTTTAACCACTGGGTATCAGGTTCCATTCATTTTGGTAGCTCTATTCTGAATGCTGACAGTAAGATATAACAGAAAGGTGTTTATCTTGAAAAGTAAGTCCCAAAGTAACCTTTTCTGTGGATACACTGAGAAAGTGATATTGAGCGAGCTATGGATGGTCCTACTTGCATTCTTAACATCCTCCAAATGTTGTAGTATCTACACCATACAACTCTCGCATTTTTTATTTGTCTATCAGGACAAAATACCAAAGTAGATTCCAGTATTTTCAACCACGTGTATCAATAAGATTCTTATTGATCGCTCTGATGCATATTGTAACAAATACACTCCATTTCCAATCACCATACGCAGCCACAATACTGACAGCTATCTCTTCAAAATATTACTAACTTATGACGGAGTGCTAAAAAGAACACAAACGCTTTTTAAGTGCATGTTAAATGTACTTCTAAAGCAACTGTTTAGTAAGTTCAATATATCTCCATGTTATTTTAACTTTAAATCTCTTCCAAAATACTATGGATACTTCATAACAATGAGTCCGAAATAAATGTGAACATCTTTCTTTCCTACTTCTTCAATTATTTCAATTACACGTGGAAAAAGGAACATAAACAGCATTCATGAAGGCCATCTGGTATATAAGTACAAAGGCAGCTGTAAGCATACACAGAAGGAATCAAACACATACTGAGTATCATATATAAATATAATAACATATGTATATCATTAATTATACATAATAAATTTGTAAGTATAAGTAATAGATATACCTATATATACTTCTGTGTGTACATATAAACAGATGTATATATACACACTTTATATATTTACACACAAATGAAAACACTATATTACTTTTTCGACTCATTCCTTAGGAAATATTTTCAAGTTTCAAAATGCAACTTTTCTTATCTACACATCAGAAATTTTAAAATTTTAGATCCTTTGCCTTTCTGCACTGACTTATATTATTTAAAAATACATAGAAGGAATTTCAGAGCATTAAAAATTGCTTCCCAGGGTGAGAAAATGAAACACATTTGCAACTCTCTAAGCTAAGAACCTTGAGGAAACAATGCCCTCTGAATAAATACAGAACCTTACTGCACTACTTAATATATTGCACATATGACCTTTACTACAGTTACCATTACCAGGAATACTTTCTATTTTGAAAATTCAGACTTTGCAGGCTTTAGCTAAACAAAGTTCCCCATCTTTTTCTTTAAACATGTGATGACTGGATAATTTTAAGAGAAGAAGAAAGTTGAAGAGGAAAGAAAAACAACCTTTTATGTCATCATGGAAGGAGAAATACAGCCAGCCAAATTGAAAAGAAAAAAATGTTGTCAATAATTTGACAATAATGACTGCAGCCAAGCACAAGTATGGGCACAGTGCTTCGCATCTTTTCAGGTCACACAATGCACCAATGAAAATATCAGAACCATATGATACAGAAGCAACAATATGATTTACAGAAGCAAATGCAAAGTTTTGACACAAAGTCTTCATGTGTTGTTTGTTTATTTTTAATAAGGTTTTATCAATCAGATCAGAGCTTTTAAATATAAAGGATACATTAAGCAATCTGTATAAGGCATACCTAGAGGTCTGTTTTCTCTGTTGATGTATATTTAAGAATTCTTATACATCAATCGAGGTATGAATTTAGCTATGTTCAAGTATATGAAAAAAAGACAACTGGGAAAAAAGGGATCTTCTCAATTTATTTTTTTTTAACTCATTTAAGGACTTCATTCACATATTTGTGAATCATCTATGTAAACTCCTATTAAAAATCTTGGTTCACTTTGCTCTCAAAGTTATGTGAAAAGGTGGGGACAGGTGGGAGGAAACTATGACACTTAAATGATGATAGCCAACATATATATTAATGCTATTAATGGTAGGCACAGTTTACCTAAAACATTTCTTGAAGCTAGAGATTATAATGTAAATACAATCTTAAACACAGTTCAGGGGAGAGAGAGTGCGCATGCACAAGGAAAAACACACAAGTGTGCCAGAGTATGCTGTTTGTACATATTCCATAGCATGTTCCATATTTACTCTGAGATATTTCCTTTAAAAAAAAAAAAAAAAAAAAGATCTTTCAACCTTTGTAATTATTAAGCCTGACTTTTGAAAACTTCAAATTTCCTAAGCAGTAGGAAGGATATTTACAAAGCATTGCAGCCCAAAATTTTCTACACAGAAAACAGTATTTTATTTATTTCTACATTATAGAATGGAAAAAGCAACACCTTATTAAAAAGTCGGTACCAATTCTCATGGTATAATAGTATGCACAGTATCAGAATCAGAGACCAAATCTTCTACTGGGCTATGGAATCAAAAGTCAGTTTTACACAAGTGGATGTATTATAAATTACAGAAACTGTTAAAGGAGCAATAAAAGAAGGGTTCATGGTATATTTTTGGATTACAGCGTAGGCCAGACAACGGTTCAAATCTGGGTAAGAGCTAGGAATCATAAATGTGGACACTTACAATCCCAAAAGCTGATGCTGTAAATTTTAGGTAGAAGAAAAAATATTTTTATTCTGAAGCATACTGATAGCACAGTATATTTCATCTAAAACAGAGAAAACAATGCTTTTTATATAAGTGTTCAGAAGCAATTATAAATAGATTTATCTTCCCAAAAATTTTACTCTCAGTGACAGGCTAGAAAACAGCATTACTGGCTTCCAAAGGGACATGGGCTCCTTAAGAGCTTCTGAAGACACCTGTCCTGGAGAAAAACTACAGCCCTAGGGATAAATCCTACTGAGGCCCTCAATTTTCTATTACTTGAAGTCCCAACAAAGGCTTATTGTTACAAACTTAAAATTGGGTACTGGGCCAAACAAAAGAACCATATTTTTTTCCCTTCTAAGAGCAGTCAGCAGCAAATGACTACAGGGAACAATAAGAGCAAAATAAGCCTGCAGAGATATGCTTGCAGCATTCTCTCTGTTTCCAGTTTGCTGAGACTTCCCTGACTCAAGGTGGTATCTTGGTAATCGGTTGTTTAAAGATTTTTCTTCAACCAAACTTCAAACTGTTCAGGTTCTAAATCCATGTAAAATGCTTTTCATCCTTTTACAAGTAGCACCACAGCTTAGTTACTCAACCACTCTTTTTTTTTTTAAGCCTATCACTCAGCAGTATTAGGAGATACTATCTAGGTCTTGCATCAGAAGAGATGGAAAGCAACTACTCCCTATTCACCTTCTCAATGCAGCTCATCATTTTAAAGACTTCTATTACATTCCTCCACTTAGCTAAGTCATCCAAGCTGAAGAACTTAATCCATCACCCAGAAACTGTTCCATACCTTCCGTCACACTTATCTTGCTCCATTATTATTTATGTTTTTAACTTTCAATCCATCACTTCAAAATGGGATGGACAAGAGGGATTAGAACAGCACACAGCATATCGAGCACAAGATCATTTTAGGTTTTAAAAGGAGCAAAGTGATGTTTCTCTTTCAAGGAGTACTTATACAAATGCTTCTCCTCCCTACATGGTAGCAGGCAATGCTTCTACCACGGACGCTGAGCTTCTTTATGAACTTCTGGTAAAGGACTTTATTAAAATGCATTTTGGAAATACAATTAATTGCATTAATTAATTGCAACTGTACAGTTGTTCCCAGGCTCACTGATTCCTTCCAAAAGCTGCCAGATTTGTGCTGCTTTACGGGAGTTATAAAAAATATTAAATAATATGTTTTTTATCCTTTAACCATTAATTCTGTTTATTTTTACACTTTCTACAAACTTTCCTGATGTGCATGTCTAGTTGTCTGTGCTCTCCTGAATCACCTTGAAACCATTTTCAAAATCTGATGTCATATCCACCCCATTCCACTCCTCTCATATCAAAGCAGTTTTGAGCACTGATCACCTTGTTTACCTATTACCAGAGACCTTCATAGGAGATAATCACTGATATATTTCAAACTGAGCAGACTTAACAAGTGCCTCTGAAATTCTTACTAGGCATCCTGATGCATCCTAGTGATGCATTCAATCTTCTCAAACTGATGGGGAGGAATACAAGTCCTCCGGTGACCAGGCAAGCCACTAGAAATTTCAGGAGAGTCCCAAAAGATCTCTCTTGGACAGGCAGTCGTCCAAAGTCAGCAATTTTTGTGTAAAGCTTATTGTTGTGGCATACTCCTACTATTCAGTTCAGTAATACCACAAACAATAGATTTAATTGCAATTCTTCTAAATTAATGCACTATTCATACTTTGCAAAGTAGACACTGATGCTATATGACTCAGGCTCACTGTTAATGACAGTCTCAGGGTAGATGAGTTTGAAGGATCGTTTATTTCAAAAACCTAAAGTGTTGACATTTTTAATCTCAGTTTTTGGTAAATCAAGTGTTTCAAGATCTACTTTGAAACAATCTGTCTGAGGCCAGATCAACAACTTTGATACAGTCCTTACATGCTCAGACTAAATCTACTCAGAACCAGAGAGGAAGACCACAGCAGATAGGCTTTTTTTTTTTCTTTTACATTTTAGCTATTCCAAGTTTTGAACAGACAATAGCAGAGATGCTTTAATTACTGTCACATCAAAAGAACAGGATTGACACAACAATTCTGTTAATTACATTCCAACAGCTCGTAGTTACAACTCTACTGCCTGAGTTTGTTTAATAACTTCTTAGTGTTGTTCAATAAATTATTTTTTTTTTCTTCAGGTACTAACAAAGTCTTCAAAGAACTCTATGAAGAGGAGCTTCAAACAAGACTTTGAAGATCTGAAGGTCCTTTGGAAAAGGAAAAGTCACACTGAATGACACAATACTGCATGTGTTTTGCCCTCAAAAAAGTCTGCCCTTAATAGTATTCATTCTTATCAGTAATTTACGTGTATTCTGTGTAAGAACATTCTCTTGATTGAGAAAGGTAAAACCTGCTTACAGAAAAATTTCTAGACTCTTGTTCTACTTTGAACCTTCTTTTCCTTCACTCTAAATTTAAAACACCATAAACCAGTATTTGCTCAAACAGATTATGTAAGAAAAATAGCAGCAGACATCTGAGTATGAATACAGAAAGGACTCAGGATAGAAGCACACATTTGTGGCCATGCTTACGTTTGAGTCTCACATATGGCATGCAGATAGAGTAACAAAGAAATATCATTTAGGGGTATCATTTAATAAGCAATCACTAAAAATGTTGGTGTTGTCCATTTCTTATTAGAAGAAAAGCCACTCCAGAATCCTGAACAGGCACAAATGCCCGCCCTAATTGCAGAAGCTATTTCTCATGAAATTTCTCATATTTATGACTTTCCAATTAATATCTAAATTTGAAAAACTGGATATTTGAATTTTAAATTGTTCATAATTTAGAAATAGCCTTATGGTAGCCACTGATAATTAAAAGAATAAAAGTAATCCCAAGATATTGTTTATTCATCAGAATAGAAGTCCCTATTCAACAATAAACTCAACACAATTCTGATCAAGCAACCCACTGGTTTTCCTTAGAATAGTCACAGCTTCAAGAAAAAAACAAAACATGTTTTGTCATTCTCAGGATCCAACTTGGACAAGACACTAGCATAAAATGAACAATCTGGATTTCTGGAAATTACTAAACAGTTATTACCATATAGAAGTTCTACCTCACAGATGGAGTTAGAGCGACAGTAGCTGCGGGAACAGACACAGAGCATGAATATGCAGCTCAAACATTTAGAGAACTATATACAGAAATAACTACTGCTAGCACTTCTGACAGGACTTCCACATTTCTAAAACATGTATTTCCGACTGGCAATAGATCTGTTTATACAGAAATTGGAGCCACGACTGCAATACTGTCTTTCAGTATCAGCTATACAACGTTAGTGGAGACTCTGAAGACTGCTGGGGAGACAGTTATATCATATATCACATTTTCCCTGAATGCACCACATTTGCGCTGCTATCTTCAGCTGAGGAAGGTGGGAGGAACGACTGCTTTCTCCATTTAGCTAAGCTTACCAGAAGCATTGGGCTGATGCATGCCCAGAAATCCCAGACAACCTGTCACTGTATGTGCACAGGTAGACCCTGTGGTTCCTGTGATACAGAAACTTGACCCTGCATGAAAGCACATACGCAACAGACACGCGGTTCCTGTGACAACAGACAGATAAGAGACAGATGCAGACGCTTACAGTACATATTCCTCATATCTGTCTATCTTGGCTAACGAACCCATATTCTCAGACAACAGATCTGCAATTTATCATAACCCTAAACTAGCTACCCAAACGAACTGCAGATATAATCAAAAAACTTTTCTTGCAAGAGTTTCATGAAAAGGTACAAAGAAAACTATCCTCAACCTATTTTTTCCTTAAAAATAAACCTTTGGAAGGTCCTGTGAAGAATTTTCAGAACTAGTGTCAGTTATTTCTGTACATACTACTCAACATCTGAGCTCCACGTTCATGCTATTTATCTGTTCCCACAGACCTCTGAACGGCTTTCCAAGCAGCATCTCATCCATAATTCAGACTTGAGGCACACATTAGCAACAACTTTCCATAACTCAGGAGCAAGAAAGAACTTTACAGGATTCCCTTTGCAGATCATAAATCTTGCTATTTAATCAGCCATAGAAATAGCTAATATATACCTCAGTATACTCCAGTCCCTGGAAATGAATTATCTCCCTTTTTATTCTAAAAATTCCCAGGCCCTGATCAATACTGATATTAATATTTTATTGCTATTTTTAATACATCTGGTTAGATCATTATGCAATGCATATATTTCCCCCTTGGTTATTCTATTACCATTATACTTGAAGTTAAAAGGAAGAGTTATACTCTATTTTATACATGAACATTATGTTTTCAGGTGGTACAGATCAGCGTGAAGCTTTTACTTGAATGTTAACAGGACTCTGTTGAGTGAAGTGTTATAAAAGATGATTTAGTAATAAAAAAGGTAATTACGGTGGATAAATGGGAACATCTACTTAATTAAGTGGAAAAAATACTTGTGGGATAAGTTCTAGTTTTCCCATATGCACAGCCATTATTCCTACAGGTGAAAATGCAAAAATACTTATGCGTCATCTGCAGTTTGGAAGTGTTCTAAAGACAACCAGCCTTATCATGAGCATGGTGGATTGACATCCAAAACGTTTTATCTTTTGATTCTTCAACTTCAAATGCAAGACAAAATAGTTTTGGAAATTAACTAGCTATAAAAAAAAACTAGGAATACACGACTGTTATTCACAATAGGAATGCACCAAAATACTGCTATACAGATTACAAATGTGAAATTATCAACTAATGTGTTGAAAATAATCAAGAATTGTGATCTTATTTAGACATATTTATACAAGGCCACACACACCCTCAGAAACACGTTTTTATAAATCAGCACTAGAGCATCTTGCAAGAATAAAGGCTGGAGAGGAGTTCTGTGGAAAAAGACCTGGAAGTCTCAACTGACAGCAAGCTCAGACTGAGCCAGTGGTATGTCCTGGCAGCAAAGGTGGCCAGCAGCCACCAGGGCCAGTAGACAAAGGGAAGTGACTATCCCTACTCAGCACTCATTGTGGAATCCCTGAGGTTGGCAGGGACCTCTGGAGACCACGTAATTCCAACCCCTGCCCAAAGCAGGCTCACCTGGAGCAAGCTGCTCAAGGCCACGTGCAGTCAGGTTTTGAACCCCAAGGATGAAGACTCCACAACATCTCTGACCAAACAGTTCCAGAGTTCAATCATGTTTAAAGATTTTTTTTTCTAATGTTTAAAAATAATTTCCTGGATTTCAAGACCACATCTAGAATACCACATCCAGTTTTAGGGACCCCAATACTGTTACAACTAGGAACTAAGAGCCTTGTAATGAATATGTAAACGTGTAACTAAAACTCCTTGTGATTAAATGCATCTTTTGCAATCATAAGTAAGAACAAAGTGAAGAATACCACCTCATGCCATGTCAGCTAGTTGAAAAGGCTTCCCAATCCACACAAAGACTTCCTCTATCATCAGCCCCAAACAGCCATAATAGTCAAAAAGTGTGGCAAACAGAACTACACTCCAAGAGAAAACGACCAAGAGTTCACCAGAGTTCACTCCTGTGTGACCACCAGACACCACTAGGGATCACCCCAAGACCCTCCAAGAAACCCCTAATGGACTTAATGCGCATGTGCTAGGGTGATATAAATATTATTATGAGTTCTGGGAAGCATAATGAATACGGAAATGAGTTCTGGGAGATGTAATGACTATGCGTTTTCTGTATAGATATGTCTCTGTGAATCTCGTATTAGACAGACGTGTTGGGCGGAGAGATCCCCCATGTCTCCGGTGCCAAATAAAGAATGCCGGCTTCTTAAGACTACATTGGTGTTAAGAGGTTCATTCCCGATTTTGGTGACGATACAAGAAAAACATGAATAAACTGGAGCAAGGGCAAAAGGTCACCAAGATGCTCAGAGGTACGGAGCACATGCCCCATGAGAGGCTGAGGGAACTGGGGCTGTTCAGCCTGAAGAAAAGAAGGCTTCAGAGGCACCTAATAGCAGCCTGCTAAAACCTACATTATCAAGAAGACAGAGCTCAGCTTTTAACAGTGGCACATAGTGGGAGGATAAGAGATGAGCAGCGTAAACAAACAAGAAGTGTCCCATCTGGCTATAGGAAGAAATTTTTTCAACATGAGGACAATCAAGCATTGGAACAAGTTAACCCTCAGTCTCCAACCTTGGAGGTTTCAAGACCCAACTGGACAAAGCCCTGAGGAACTCAATCTGACCTCAGAGCTGACCCTACTTTGATCAGGAGGTTGGACTATATGACCTGTAGAGGTCCCTTCCTACCAGAATTATCCAATGTTCTTATGATTTTAGAAGTTCTCATTTGTTTTCCTGAAATAAATAAGAAAAATTGCAGTGAGGTACCTCAAACCAGGACATATAATCTTTTGGAGAAAAAGATAAAGAAAAAAAATTGCAGCACATAGTCATGAAGCACTGAAAAGGAAAACCATTACAGCATATCATCATCCAAAATGGATAGTTGTAAGACAGTATATACAGCTATAAATTACAAGACTAACTGACAACTTAGAGACAAATTTATATTAAGAAAATACCCTAGTATTTAAATCAATTTTTAAAAAAATCAAATTGTGATGAGATATAGGTGTAGCCACTTCGGGACCCACTTTAGTTTGTAGAGAGAACAAACTAAGAAACAATATGCAAAGTAATTCGAGAACACAAAATAGATTAAACTATTGTGCAATATCAAACATTAACTACTGGAAAAGTTCTGCAAAAGAAAAATGAGAAATATTATGCCTCACTGGAGCGGAAGACATACTTGCATAGAAACACCCAGATCACCAAAAAAACAGCGTGAGTGAATCTGCTAAAGCAACAGATGTTTTGACCAAGTTTTTTATTTCTTCTCTAGGCTAAGAACTGTAAGCATGTCAGGAAGCGATTGTCATGCTGCTCAATACCAACACTGTCTTTTATTCCATAGGTCCCTATGGTTCAAAGATGTGCTGTGTTACATTAAAAATACACAGTCACATTAGATAAAGAAGGTAAGGGGGTGAGATGGGTAAGGAAAGGAGAAATAATAGATACTATCTGTAGCAAAACTCAACTGTGAAATACATATTTCTTAGTAACACCTTTGACAATTCTGGAATCAAGAAAATGAGACAGTCTGGATGGGTTAGAAAAATAAATGAGTTTTCTGTTAAGGGATACAAATACAAATAAAGGGATACAAATACAATCACTTTTCCATTACACTCTATGCGCTGGGAAGACAAACACACAAAACAAATCTATCTCGCTCGTATTAGACAAAAATTTCACAACAGGACCTTAATTGTTATCACAGTACACCCTTTAAACTTATCTGATACTGGTAGGCCAACATCAAATGGAAGCCTATTTTGATGAATAAATTAACGGATATATTCTGCAGAGATACTTAGATTACAGTTATCACCACATTACATATTCCTCTTCTCTAAAATCCTTGTACGGTTTATTCAGACATCTCAGACAAAGTATCAGTAAGTCATACATGAGTCTCTTACAACACATTTTCACAGAAAAAAAGGAAAAATAATAGCCCTAATCTTGTTTGGGATTCTCCTTTGGTTTTGTGTTGTTATGTTGCCTGGTTTTATGGCTTTATGAGAGAGAAGCAGTTTTCTCCTGAGTGGCTGTAAAGACATTCCATTATCTATAGTAGATCACATGGAAAATACTAAAGGAGTAGTAAGAACTAATTTAGTGACTATTTCCAAGAAACAATCAGCAGCAACTTTCTTGAGAAGTAGAGAGACTTAAGCAGATCATATAGACTACTGCATATTGGCAACAAGCTTCCTAAGTTGAGAATCTACAGCCCTAAAAGTAAATCAGCTCACATGTTTAAAAAAAAAAAAGTAAATCTCAGCTCACATGATCCTGCCTTGGCCCTACTGTGTAGTTCTACTCATTTATTTGCTATGGTGTTCACCCCTTAAATCAACCAGCACTTTTTTGTTTTGTTGTGTTGTCAGGCGCTTCAGCTCTATGAATCAGTTCGCAACAGCTAGCACTCTGCAAGGGATAGACAGGAATGAGTATTCAGGTGCAGACAGGAGCACAGGATTATTACAATTTGATGTAAATCAGCTTATGCAATTTGATTTGATCTTAAATTTAATGATTCCAGGTCCCAACTCACCCAACCCCATCTAGTTCTTGCCCTCCACCAGTGGATCTGGTGACCATGCACCAAGAATGCAAGTCAGTTAGAACATAGAATCATAGGTTTAGGTTGGAATGGACCTTGAAAGTTCATCTAGTCCAACACCCTGCCATGGGCAGGGATAGCTTTTGCTAGATCAGGTTGCTTAAAGCCATGTCAAACCTGACCTTGAACACTTCCAGGGATGAAGCATCCATTACTTCTCTGGGATCTCTCATCATAAAAAATGTATTGCTTATGTCCAGTCTAAATCTACCCCTGTTTAGTTTAAAACTCTTGCTCCTTGTCCTGTCACTATGGGCCCTCCGTCTTTCCTATAAGCCCCCTTTAAGTACTGAAAGGTCTCAATAAGGTCTCCCCAGAGCCTTCTCTTCTCCAGGTTGAACAACCCCAACTCTCTCAGCCTGGCCTCATAGGAGAGGTGTTCCAACTCTCTGATATTCATGGCCCTCCTCTGGACCTGCTCTAACAGGTCCATGTCTTTCCTGTGCTTGAGGACGGACCCCAATTAACGCAGTACTCCAGATGGGGTCTCACCAGAGCAGAGTAGAGGGGGCAGAATCACCTCCCTTGATCTGCTGGCCACACTTCTTTTGATGCAGCCCAGGATACGGTTGGCTTTCTGGGCTGCCAGCGCACATTCCCGGCTCATATCCAATTTTTCATCCATCAACGTCCCCAGGTCCTTCTCAGCAGGGCTGCTCTCAATCCCTTCATCCCCCAGCCTGTATTGACACCTGGGGTTGCCCTGACCCAGGTGCAGGACCTTGCACTTGGCCTTGTTGAACCTCATAAGGTTCACATAGGCCCAGTCCTCAAGGCTGTTAAGGTCCCTCTGGATGGCAACCCTTTAGTAAAACAATCTTTATTCTCTGAGTTTTTTTATCGCCTTCCTTTCAATGAGCTAATTTCTTGTTGGGTTAGTTCTCCCAACCAACTCAACCTGCAACTACACAACCTCTCTATCTGACAAATAAAGTGGTATCAACACAGAAGGGAACCAAAACGGGGGGGGGGAGCAAACCCTTTCATTTCAGCAGCACTCTGCAGTTGCACTGAATTAACTGTAACATCATTAGTCACAGCACTAGCATAATCTTTCAAGCCTGCTTTTGACAGATGACTGCATCCTTGAATACATGCAATTGATAACCATTCCATTTATATGAGAGCTTAAATTTTCATTGATGCAGTTTAATTCCATTACAATTAGTTTCAATATTTTGTTTATCAGTACTTGATGGTTTTGTGTGAAAACAGAATTTTAAAGAGAAGTGATGTAATCTCTGAACTTCCTTTCCTAGAAATAAAAAAAAGAAACAGAGCAGCAGGCCTGTGACAGAAGATGCTCCAGAAACAGGTAAAACAGTTGCAGGGCTTGCGTTTCTTTACCTGACTTTCTTTCTTTCTTTCAAGTAGATTTCAAGTTCTCACTTTTTTTCTTTATAAGTTCTCACATGTTTTTTGATACGTGGTCAAATATTTTAAAACATAGTCGCTCTGAGAGACTGAAATAAGCAAAGCAGCATTTTTTTTTTTTTACAAGAATCAACATGACAAAAAGACTATGCTTTTCAACAGTGCTACACAAAACATTGAGCTACTACTCATTTGACCTTTAAAGTGGAGAAATACACTTAGAATACCTTCAAAGAAAAAGATTTGTTTGTTGACTCAATTTTATAACAATTTCATCAAAAATGAACTCTGTTACAAGTTCAAATTCACAATATGCCTTAGCCAACATGACTTAGCCAATGAAACATTCATATTAAAACACAAGTCATAGGCAAGAATACGTTAAAGCACTTCTAAAAATACTAAGTACCATAGGGAAAGAAATAACTATAAAAAAAATGCAATCAAAATAGAGAATCTGGAAAGCATTAATTTAGTTCCACTGAAAAGTACAGCTTCAATTCATAGGATTTTTTATGGTTATTCACATTTTATGATGACTTACTAATGATTGTACAATAGCCATTTTCCACACACATAAATTCAACCCCCAGGGTCTTTGCTACACTAAAACCACTTGGAGAAACAAAACCTCTAATTTTCAAGCATTTGTCCAAACCATTTCAAAACAAAAAAAGCTACATGGACCTCTCAAAAGGATTGAATCTAATAAGTACAGTAGAAACGCTTGTCCATCACCTCATCTTTTAAGAGAATGTTAGGAATAAATCAACCAAAGTTTTGCTATCCTTGTCACAATTTCTATTGTCATGAAAATAATACTGAAACAATTTCACAGAAAAGATCCTCTACACCATACAAGTAGCTCACTTGAAAGCAGGGAATAATCAGAAAGAGAAGGTATGAACACAAAAAAGAAAAGAAGAAGCAGCAATTTGCTAAATACTTGTAACCATAATTTATTTTCTAATCAGCTCACTGAAAGCAGGAAATGAACCCTGACTGCAAACATCTGCCTACCAAACATTACTACAAACAATTCTTTGTTGACACTGAAAAATAGAAATCATCACCTTTCAGAAATTTTCACATGTCTAGCAAAGGTCAAATTTGGTCCCATCGTAACCCAGGAATTCACAATGACTATTATTTTGGTGAATATACTCTAAGTTTACAAAATCAGATTATTTTTACTTTCTAACAAGATACAAAATGTTTATCTCAAATGACACAGATCTGAAAAACAGATATTAGATAGACAGTATCTGATGCCTACTGCAACACAAAGACTATAAAATTTAATTCAGACAACTTCTTTGTAAACTGAACAGTCCACAGTTTCTACTTTACCTTTAATGTGCATCAGCACTGCAGCATAAAGTGTTTTAATATGCTAAATATCAAATACAGACGTTTGGACTCCCATTTAATCTATGGTAGATTGGATGGATTCCTCCCCACCTAAACGCAAGGTGTTCAGCTACATACTCACTATTTCTAGTAGGTACTTCTAATCTTCATAAGCTTCTATGCCAATGAATGCAAACATGTACACACAAATCCCCCATTCTTAGTCTGTAACTCGCTGCATTTAACACAAAATTGTGCCTGCTTCTCCACATAGAAAACATTCAAACACTCAGTGAAGAAGCATCAAGTTTTAAAAATATGAAGGTAATTTCAGGTACTAGTAAGACAGCAATTGTTTATAGGGTGCTATACTAATGACTTAAAAATGAATAAATAAGCCAGCTTTTCGTCACCTCAGTGAGACCATTTTACTTGTTGAGTAAAGCAAATATTCTCCATGGTTGGTGACTGAGGTGCACAACATGCCTCTAGAACTGGAGATTTTAACTCTGCTCTAGAACATCATACTACAATGAAACATGCAGAAATTCTCATGAGAAGAAGTTGCTTTTTTTTTTTTTCCTTTTCTTAATACTATGCCAAACTTGCAGATTTCTCCAATGGGAAAATCTACTTCTCCCCTGTTTTTCATACACGTACTCCTTCTCAACAACCTTAAAGTAGTTCAAAGCCATGACACTAATCAGTTAACTCCACTACCTACAGACAGGAAAAATCAATTTACCTGAATGCCGTCAAGCAACTTGCTCATGCACCAGTAACTGTCAGCTTCTATGTTCTGCAGCACTTCTTCAGGCAGACTGGAAACATCAAAATTTTCCACTTCTTCTTCTTCTGTTTCAGGAAAAGAGAGAGAAAGACAAGTCAATGAAGTGCACAGAATAAATAAAGCAAGGATAAGGAAAATAATTGAAAACAAAGACAACCACCACTTATCTTCTAGTAAGAAACTTCAACGCACATTTGCTTTAGCAGGGACTAAATGAATCATTTATTGCTCAACTGTGTCTTCTAATGGCTTTAAATGTTAATGAATACTTAATTTCTTGCAGACTGTGAAAATCTCAAATCACGCCTGGTTAACCAGAATTAATATATAATAAATTACTTCATTTTAAACGTTTCACACCTGAAAGAGGATCATCAGAAGCACTTTGAGAGCCCTCAGGCTATGTATGAACAATCACTGCAGAACATGTCTACGTTTGCATCATGCACAGCTAAATACGTTGCCAGTGTTGACAGAAGAAAAAGCCCTGAAAAAATAATTTTTAGAAAACCAGTGAAATTTATTTAGAAAGCTGACTACAGCTTTTCAAGGAATATTTGTTTTTCAGGCAAGCATTTGGAATCAGAAGGAAATAAGACAAAAGGAAACAGATGATCCCCACCCCCCAAAAAAGCCAGTGATTCTCAATACTGGAAAAGCACAGAACCCCAATGATGTCTAATTCATGGAAACGGAGTCTTTCACGCAAGTGTGTTAAAAGAAATTCACATTTTGCTACAAACTGAAATTTTACCACCTAAGCCATGTTGTTTTATTTTTAAACCATGGCATCTGAATTAATCCATTTTGAAAGGAACACAGAATGTGCTGCCTTGCCAGCTAACTCCCAAACTCCCATACAGACCCAGAAGACAGTTTAACACGAGCTGGGAATGCTCGGAGTAAATGTTGTAGCTTCCCTCTTGCAGCAGCTCAGAGTGTTTTACTGTATCAAGATGATAATCAAAGCAGCATCTTTCCCAGCCCTGGTTTCTTCTCTTAAAACTCCTCTATTATCTGTCTCATTTTTTTGCAGTATGTCATTACAGAAGCTTAAGTACATCTTTAGGTTGCCAAATTTGGTTATGCTACCTTAAAGCACTTGTTTGTCAAGTGGCAATAACCATGAGCATGACACCTGTTATAAAATAATTTTAACATACTAGTGTTTTTACCATTACTAGTAGACAAAGGTAGCAAGGTGCTACCAAAGCATTCTTGTTTGCACTGGTGTCTATTTGTGGGTGTGCATCTTCTAAGGGATCATTGTTTTTAGCCTGTGAAATATTAATAGCTGTAGGACAAGGAGATTAGGTTGTGCTAGTAAAACATTAGTTAAGATATTGGGAAACCTGGGCAGCAAAACAGGGGATTACAGCACAGACTCTATAAAATAAAAGCACACGATGGTCTCAGAGGTGCCAGGACTGTAAACAATGGACCAGTAGTCACTGGTTATTAAAGGAATGCCACCTTTGTATTGGAGTACAGTTTTAAAAACCCGGTTTCTAAAAGAAGATCAAAAAATGAGTATCCAACATATTTTAACACTGCCTTGCAAAACAATGAAGAAAGAGCGAACAGCAGACTGCCACAGCAAATTCTTTTAATAGCAGATCCTTTGTGAGGAGGAAGAAACTCCTCATCGACTGTCAGCAGCATACTCCTCCCAGCAAAAAGGAGGGCAGATCCCCCCGAAACCAGTATCATACTCCTCTCCCAGCAATGGGCAGCAAATTCTCACAATGTTCTGTGGAAAACGGGGGTAACATAGGCAGTAACTGGGAAGTAACGCTCCCCTCCAACATCTTTCTGTTCAGTTCCCATCACTTTCTCTATTAGACTCCCCTCATTAAAGCAGCTTCTAGAACAAACTTGGGTTCATTTCATTTATTAAATCTAACCCCTTAAGAAAAATTATTTTAAGACAAAAGCCTAGCATAACGTAAAAGTTTCTTCATGGTAAAGATGCTTGAATATAATGGACATAACAAGAAAGGACTGAAGGCAAAGAGAGCAACATCAAGAAAAAAACCCAAACACCTAACAATGAAGAAACCTAACTCAGGTTAGACAAGTAGCTAAGGTGATGTACATTTGGCAAAATTAATCCAAATCAAAATGCCAGTTCCGCAGCACAAAAAGAAGACAACAGAAAGGTCCCTCAAAGTCCAGAAAAAGTCCAGAAAAAGTAGCAAACTATTACTAACATCAACATGTCCTTTACTAAGTCCACTAACAGAAAAATTACTGAGCGCTTACAAGACTTACAGAAAGACTAAAAATTATTAGACTTAACATGGACAAAAAAAAAAAGGCAATTTATAATCAAAGAATAATTTGGGTTGGAATGGACCTGAAAAGGTCATCTCGTCCAGCCTCCCCTGCGATGAGCAAGGACATCTTCAACCAGACCAGGTTGCTCAGAGCCCCCTCCAACCTGAACTTGAATGCTTCCAGGGATGGGGCATCTACCACCCCTCTGGGCAACCCGTTCCTGTGTCTCACCACACTCATTGTAAAAAATTTCTTCCTTAAATCTGGTCTAAATCCACCCTCTTTTAGCTTAAAACCATTACCCCTTGCCCTATCGCAACAGGCCCTGCTAAAAAGTCTGTCCCCATCTTTCTTGGAAGCCCCCTTCAAGCACTGAAAGGCCATTATACGGTCTCCCCAGAGCCTTCTCTTCTCCAGGCTGAACAACCCCAACTCTCTCAGCCTGGCCTCATAGGAGAGGTATTCCATCCCTCTGATCATTTTTGTGGCCCTCCTCTGGACCTGCTCTAACAGGTCCATGTCTTTCCTGTGCTGAGGACAGACCCCAGAGCTGGATGCAGTACTCCAGGTAGGGTCCCACCAGGGCAAAGTAGAGGGGCAGAATCACCTCCCTCGACCTGCTGGCCACGCTTCTTTTGATGCAGCCCAGGATACAGTTGGCCTTCTGGGCTGCAAATGCACATTCCTGACTCATGCCCAGCTTTTCATCAACCAGTACCTCCACATCCTTCTCAGCAGGGCTGCTCTCAATCCCTTCATCCTCCAGCCTGTATTGACACCTGGGGTTGCCCTGACCCAGGTGCAGGACTCTGCACCTGGCCTTGTTGAACCTCATGAGGTTCACGTGGGCCCACTTCTTGAGCTTGTCTAGGTCCCTCTGGATGGCANTCTGGATGGCACCCCGTCCCTCAGACTGCACCACTCAGCTTGGTGCTGTCTGCAAACTTGCTGAGGGTGCACTTGATCCCACTGTCTATGTCATTGATGAAGATATTGGACAGTACCAGTCCCAATACAAACCCCTGAGGGACACTACTCATCACTGATCTCCATCTGGACATTGAGCCATTGACCACTACCTTCTGGATGTGACCATCTAACCAATTCCTCATCCACTGAACAGTCGACCCATCAAATCCATATCTCTCCAACTTAGAGAGAAGGACGTTGTGGGGGACCATGTCAAAGGCCTTAGAGAAATCCAGATAGATGACATCCATAGCACTTTGCTTGTCCACTGATGTAGCCACTCCATCATAGAAGGCCATGAGGTTGGTTGCCCTTGGTGAAGTTTAAGATAATGTTTATTTTATATTCATAAAACACTGCCCCAGTGCAAAAAAAAAAGTCTAGTTAATATTTTCAATTTTCATTTTAATATTTTAAACCCATTTCCTCTCTGCCTCACAATGTCTACAGAAAAAACAATAACTGAACCAGAGTTCCTCATATTTACGTAAAAATGTATTGGGCCTGGCTGAGATGCCCCTTCTAGCAGCTTCTCACAGAAGCCACCCCTGCAGCCCTTCCTCCCTCCCCCCCCCCCCAAAACCTTTCTACAGTAACCCAATACAAGCACAAATACATTGAACTTCATTCCCCTTGAAAGCAGCAGTCTCCAGGCCCTCCTTCACTAAACACTTGCTGAAAGAATGAGATTACGACTACTTAGCTAGTGCGTTCCTTTGCAAATTTCCTGCCTTTGAGCACCTTTTCTTCTCATGATACTGCTATCACATTTCTGAACAAAAAGGAAGCTATAAACTGTAGCACAACACAATAACTCTTCTACAGGTGGGCATAAAAAGATAACAAATGAAAAAGACTTTTTATCTTCTCTTTCTCATCTTTCTTTATCTTTGTTCTTTTTTGTCCTTCTCTTTCAAAATTTACCATTCCACACTATATTCACATACCAGAATTTAAACCAACAAAAAACCTGAAGATACACCTAACCATCAAAGCTGGGAGTCTTCACCTCCTTTCACAGCCAACACAGAAATACATGTAGTGACAGAGTATTAGCTGTCTTGTTCTAAATTAGAAACCTAAAAGAAATCAGATGAATCACATCCAAAGAAAATCCTGTTTCTCAGTATTAGCTATAACTTGAACTTAAAAAGATTGCCTCAGAATGCAGACCTCCAAACTCTGGAAGTCTAAACTTAGCTGAAATAATATTTTAAATGCCCATCAAAAGAATTCCCATCCTGTGACTGAACTACCTGCAACAAGTGAAAATGACAGGCTGCAATGAAACAGCAGCAGTTTGAGAAACAAGGCTGAAACAACCTGGACAGCAAAGACACCCCAACATTAACATTTTGGAAAAACTAGATTATAATTGTTCTAGTAAGGAAGGACTATCAAATTAGAAAGACTTTTTTTTCCTTTTTTTTTCTTCCCCAGAAAGTAGAAGATAGCTTTTTAAGAAATATCTTCCAATGGTTCCAACTACTTTTCATCACAGGTATGTTCACCAAGCACAGAGAGGATGTCAGGACAGGCCCTTCTGAAATGAACATAGGTCTGATGTAAATTCACGCTTCTAAGTAGAATTCTCATTATTCTGTAGGGAAAAAAATGGATTAGAGATGGAAAGGCAACTACTATCAAGTTCTTTCTGCTCTAGTTTGGGTGATCCTATAAATAAAAAGATACAGATAGCATTAAGGAACCATCCAATTCTTTCACTAAAAGAATCCATAATCCCTAAATATAATGTCAGAGAGCTGCAAGCTTAACCATTACAGAAATAAAAATAGCATTTTTTGGAAGTACTCATCCAGCTTGCTTGTTCTGCCTTTCCTGTTGGAAGAGACATCCAAGAGCACTACACTTTTCTATGGATTATACTGACTGATCTCTAACATTTTCATAAGCCTCTTTCAATGTAAAAAAAATATTCAGGATTTTTTCATATGTTCTTTAAATATATAAGCTATTTCCAGTCCAATTTTCATTCCCATTGTGCTTCTCATGCATCACTAAGTCATCTCTTCTAATATCAGATAATAGAGTTTTGAAATATAAAAAAAAAGAAAAAACCTAATTAAATGTGTAAGACAGCTCAATTGTATTTGAATTACACACTGGTAGTATTTAGTCTATGTAAGACTGTCTCAAATTTTAGCTTAAAACTCTGCAACCAAATATTTCAAAGAGTAAATCAAACTACTTAGAGATATATTAAAATACATTTTTCATTAGATGAGCTAAGAAGTATATTTTTGTATATGTTATATTAACTGGTACTTTTTGATGTAAATGTTGTGTATGCTGAAGAAGGAGCTACACTATGGAAGCCATCCAGACAGTAAATAAAGAAGACACAGCATCACAAAAGCCACCAAACAAGCAAGCGCTCAGTGATGTGCAATGGCTTCTGCTGCATCAATTCACCTTAACTTGCTGAACTTTATTAAGGAAGTTCAAAACTGACTCTAAATATCTGACTGACCCTTTTCCACACTACAGTTGAAATAAAAAAGGCCACCCATTTCCTTGACAAGCTCCAATTAAGGAACACCTGATTGGCAGAATAATATGCAGAATAAAAGTTTACATATTTAACATCGATGCATTTATTTGTGTAGGCACATAGTGCAAAGTGCTTCTTTTTCCATGCAGTTTTAAGGGGAAAAGCAATCAAGTTGTGTGTTTTTTCCTTTTTTGCTTATTTGGATGAAGAAATAAACACACTAGAGATGTTTAGAAAAGAAAGAGCGAAAGGGATTTCAGGACAAACAACAGAAGAAGAAAGAAATAAATGAGATTATTTCAATTTAAGACTTGTGCTTGAAAACAGAATTGCAAATTCTGGTTTAGGTAACTTTAAATTTATTTTCAATGAGTGAGATCTGAATGGACAGTAATACAAAGATTAAATAACAAGAATATGGGGAAAACTGCAGGCCAATGTGTACATGTGTCAATATCTGGGGGAAAAAAAGAGATCAAATTTCCCGATTACAAAGTCTCACAGCCACGTTTCTCATTTTCTTCAGTTTCCTGTGGAGATCATTATCATGTTATCTATGTAATTGTAGAAGACAGTAAAATAGTTGCCTTGAGGAAAAATGCTGTAGCTAGGAGTCAATGACATGCTGATCTGAATATGTGCATTGCTGTAAGCATAGTATTAGCTGTTCTTTACTCATTCCCACTGTATGCTTCTGAAACTTCCCACAATGCGAAGAGAGTGAGTAACATTTTCTAAACAGCTTTAACTGGATCCACTCCCAAAGGCAGAGACATAAGGATAAAATGGAAAATAAAGAAAAACATCACTTACAAACTATTTACAGATTTCTTTTTCCAATGACAGTAGAAAATAAACATAAGAAAAAGATAATGGCTTGCCTCCATTAAAAATAGGTTTTAATATGAGATTAAGTCTAGTTGATGATTTTGGTGGAAGTTGTTCAAAATGTTAAAATTAAGTCCATATCTATCTCTGTCTTTTAGATGTATTTGATTTTATTGAAAAACACCTCCCATTACAGACAGCTGGAATCATCCAATACAAATTTTATCATTAAAAAAATGGAAAATTTTAATTTCAAAACCAATTTTATTTATGAAGAAATTGTATACTGATATAAAACTAAAATACTGAAAACATATGACATCATTAAAACAGGTTAATGATATTGCTACAGTAACTAGTAGCCCTCTCACTACATCCAAATAGCCATCTGTGTCCAACTGTGCGTTCAAAGGCAACCATCAAAAAGGCAATCCGCATTCAGAATTTCTCTAAACCTGTTACATACACCAACATCAATACTCAGTCTTTATAAAGTGGGAAAGAAATGAATGCAACTTGATAGTTTTACAACTTCATTAAACTAAGAAGGCTCATACAAAAAAAAATATCTCTTTTAAAAAAAAGCTTACATTCCTTCAAAGGAAACTAGCTTTTAAGGAAACAGACATTTAATTGGCTTATTTATGTTTTAATTTTATCTTTTTATTTTGAAATGGTGTCTCAGAACTCAGAATCAGGCAAAACTCAGATGAATTCACTGGAGTGGAAGTTTGGGGATGAAATGTATGGCAGTATAAGAAAGATCCAGTGCTGAAGCCCAAAACAGACTGTAAGATGATCAATAAATTATGATTGTTCTTTAGATACACCCAATATACAAAACAATACATATAAACATTAGAAAGGTTAATTCTCTGAACATCTTAAAACTGGGATTTTTTTAGCACTAATTTGTGTAAATTTATTTCTGATCTAATGTATAAAAAGTATTACCATATACTACAAACTATATAGCTCTTGAAGAGGTGCAAGGAAATCATTCTGATTGTACATGCACCGCTCCTTGCCTGTATGAAGTTTACGTTGTTGTCATCTACTTTAGCTGTTGTATCTTCAGATAGGGCTAACCTAAAAGTTACCAGCTAAGTATAGAAACTACAAAACTATACGCATATGACTGCATGCAGAGGTGCACAGTAGTATTTCCAGTAATATTTCTAGAATATCTTACATACTCCACTTCAAACTGAGTTTTCAAAAAGCCTTATGAAGCGGCTATTCAGTCACTGCTGCACTAAGGCAATGTCTTTCTAAGTAGAACAGGACATAATAGAGCATTTAAATGTAAATTCTTTTGGTAACAATTACCTAATTAAACATGTACATAACCACATCAATATCTCTCATTCAAAAAACCCTAATTACATATTTATCTGATAGAAATAGCTTTTGAGCTGTTAAGGATTAGTCACCAAAGTATAAACTTCCCTTTCTTTATGATACTGCAGTCACAAATGTAAAATTAAAAAAAAAATAAAAAGAACTCAATCATCTCATCAGTCCAGGCTTCCGTAACCATGACTTACTGCATTTCAAATATTCCCCTATTACCAGCCATGTTCTCACACACGCAACATATTGTTGACTTGTCTGTTTTAACACTGTTAATAATGTCACACCTGTTTTCAGTTGATCTGCCACAATTTCCTTAAGATGTAATAGGAAGCAAGATAAACATCTTTATATAACAGTATAAGATTGTTTTAAAAATTAATCATTTTACTTGATGAATAGTAATTCTCTAAATAATTTTACTGCACATGGGGAATGTTATAATCTCCTTTCACCTGGAGAACAAGGTAAATCACCACCTCCAAAACACTGTAAACTTGATTACTGATTACTTTGATCTAATTTTTATGCTCATCAAAATTAATGTATGACCATGCAAGTACTCTCAATTTGTTCTATCACAAAAGAGTAAATACTTCATATACTTACTCTCTAATTGTAGATTCTGCATAACAGTAATCAGTAAGTCATTGAGAGACTTCCTTTAGCAGGCCTACGTGCTTGCCAGAAAGATTTCCTAGTCAGGTTTTTTCTAGACTAGATTTTAATGGCATTTTTTTTCCCCAACACTGAGTAGTCCAGAACTTGCCCTTAATTCCTGTTCATAACCTACTGCAATATCTACACAGAAATAGGCCTGTTTTTCAGAATAACTTTATTTGAAAAATAGCGAAATTCTCATCTCATGTTGCAAATTAAACAAAAGTCATCGGTTCCTCATAGGCTGCAGACAACTGAGATTATCACTCAGCAATTCAGATATGAGAAAGATGAAAAATATCTTTACTACTTCAACAACTCTACCACCAATACAGGGTACAAAAGAGAACTAAGTAAACCAGGTGGCACCAACAGGTCTTTGACCCACAGAACTTGCATAATGCCAAATACGAGACTGGCAACCTCTTGCACAGGTGAGAAATCTGGCCAGTAAATGCAGTTTACATTTAGGAAAAAAAAGGTACAAGCCACTTCCTTGAGTATAACATTATTGTGAAACAGAAGTCTTCAAAGCGTCTAAGATGACAGCTTTTCTTAAAAATGTACTTTAGCAACAATGAAGAACACATTGTTCAGCACAAATTCTTCTCAAAGTAATCACTTCAATGGGTTTGCTGCTGTCAACCAAAACAGATTGCCAGGGAGAAGTTGTGCATGTGATACCAAATTACGGGACTACTAATTAGCATCCAATACACACGATGAGCACAGGATGCTGATGAGCATTTTCTTAGAATGCCTGATAAGGGAGTTTCCTGAGAAATCCAAAAGGTGCTTGGAGAACAGGAAATGAAAGATTAAATGTTGAGCACGTCTCCCAAAACACATTTTTTAATTATCTAGCTTATGCTTATCATTTAATTTTTTTAAGCATCAAGCTTATGTATGCACATACCCACAAACACGCAATGCGCAAAACAGCAAGAACGAGATAAGAGTAAACCATAGGGTGGTCAAACAAGTCTAAAGCAAACCTCAGGAACAGGGGCCTCGCCTGTGCTAAGGTACGGGCCTGATTATAGGGCTGCTTTAGAGACAGTCACTGTGGCACTGTGGTTTTTAAAATGCAAAATCCTTCAAAAAGAATCTATAAATGAATGTAGATTTTAAAAGGAATTATTTATTAGACACAGAAATAAAGAAAAATCAACTGCATTAAAAGCCAAAATGTATTAAAAAGATTAAAAAAAAGTCTATGTATCTGCATATGCAAGGGTGAATTTTGGAAGTACTGAAAATTAATACTTCTTAACTAGAACTGAAAAAAAAAGACATTTTCTTGCACATAATTACTACTCAAAGGTAGACTGAGAGAATGTGTTTGAACAATCCCATAAGCAATAACATGCTTAATACATTACTTAATCAGGCTAAAGGTTCAACTTTTAACTTGGATTGGATAACTATAGAAGTAATAAAATTATCCAAGAAATTGCATGTAAATATGAAAACTTTTAAAAGTTCAGAAGTTTAATTTTTTCAGTGATGAAAGACTGAGAAATCTGTCACTGTCAAGCAAGATCAGCAACCATTTACACAGGACAATAACTCTATGTAAGCATAAATTCACCCACTCATGAAGAAATTTTTATTTTAACTTATTGTCATTGAACTGAACAACTAAATAAATTCTCAAAGAAAAATGGATGGCAGGGGAAATAACTGTTCTTCGGTGACACTGTACACACAAGTGTGTGATCGTGGCAGTTTGCCAGAAATCCAAACTATGCAATATTGGTTAAATTTCTTAATCAAAATGACATGCTTCCTTATTTTGTAACCTCCTGTGTCATTCACAGCTAATAAGAAAGAAACGGACCTTACAGATTTCTTGCATTATTTACACCAGAATGCAAGTACTGTCCATTATTTGCACTTTATAGCACAAACTGCATATACTGAACTAAAAGAAGCATATTTGAGGAAAATGAACTCTGCTCAGGCAACACTACCTCTTATATTGCTTAATTGTTGAGTGGATTCCGTAACTATCTTAATCTGCTGTGATTTACAATTTCTCAATGAAACTGCTACATATGCATCTGTGGCAAAGAAGCCACAAGGTTTGCTTTATTCATGAGATTCAATCACATTTTTACATAACATATACGTATTTATCATAAAGAAATAATCACATCACATGGCACAATCTCTAGGAAAAACCCCTGCTTCTTTTACTCAAAAATAAGAGTATGGCTTCTTTATTTTTCTTTCCCTATGTTACTGTAAGAAAGGTAGTGTCTTTAAATTGCAGTTATACTGTAACAACACAAACTTTTACCACATAATTAACTAAAGACAGAACATGCAAATCAGTTCAGAAATGTCTGATGACAACACAATTCCTGTCAATATTTTTTTTTAAAAGTATTGGTTTTCATTAAATAATGTGCTATAAAAGCATTAAATAGTTTGTTTCTATGAAATAAGGCAATTAAAACATATAGAAGAAAAATTGTTTTGCAAAAAAACCTTTTTCTTTTTTTTGTTATTGTGCTGAAGTACTCAATTTTTCATTTCTATTTTATAATTCGTTTTCCACAGCTTAAAGTAGAAATTTAAAATTTCAGATTTCCCAACTTAAAAACAAGCAAAAAATCCCCATACTGATGAAAAAGCCCAATTACTTCACGATTACTATGATTAAAAATGTTTGCTTTTAAACTACAAGCACAGTCCATACAAATTTAAAAATTTCAGCATACAAACTTCCGACAACCGTATTTGAATTGGTTTGAAATCTATAACTAACCATATATCTCATTGAAAATAAGACAAAAAAAAAGTTTACAGCTATGTTTAAAGCACTGATCCTCCTAATCCTCCTCCTTCTCTTAGATCTTGAGATGCTACCGATCTATGCAACAGTAGTTGAATGTTATGTTCCTGACACTTGTACAGCATGTTATCATTGCTTAAGTAATTCTTTCTCTTTTAGCTTTTCTTGCTGCACGTTACTTCACAATAAACACACGAAGTGTGATATTTGGATGCCAAAAGCCATTAAAGTAACTTCCCAGTCTGCTGGAAAGCATGCTTGAGATGATTTAGATCTGAAAGTATACCCACCTCTGTGCTGCTTCACTATAGAAAAATGATCATTAATTTTAACTACATGGAAACCATGGGGGAGAGTAAAACGAATGCACAAGCCAGAACTAAAATATGCAGCTCCCTTTGGAATACATGTCTCTCCCATAGTTATATTAATTGTAATTAACTTTCTCCTTCTTCACAATTCTTTCATTTTTATACCTGCAGAAATCTTTTGGTTTCTCTTCAATTTCATTTTACTGCTTCCACCATTATTCAAGATCTTGTTTTCCATTTATTCCCATGACCCAACATTTCCAGTTTGTAGTTTCAAATAAAGTACCTTTCACTAACCTCTCATGAATTCCTCACAGTGCAAGTCTATTAGTTTCTTAATTGCCTTCAAAAACGAGACAATATAAAGCACAAAAGGTATTTCAAACTTAACAGAAATGTATGATTTTTTAGGGTAACATTCATATTATCAAATTAACTTGATTTTTAAAATTCTGAGAGTGTGCATTAAGATTCATAAAAAACACATCTTCTTTAGAACAATGCATTTAAAAATTTAGAAATACACATACAGATGCAAAAAAACTTTTAAAAATCCACATCAGTAATCCTATTTATACACTTAAACATGTCATCCTATACGCTAAAACAGGACTTTTGTTAGCAGGATTTTATTTTTTTTTTTACATACATGGGGAATAAAAGTCCTTTTTCCTCAAGTACTCTTCAGCATACCTCAGAGCAAAAAAAAAAACCATACCACAGAAGAGCTAGAAGTAAATACTTGAGCAATACAAAGACTGTGATTTAACAGCCAAATCTGAGTCAGCTGAAAACCTCAAGTACTTAAAATCAATAGAAAAAAAAAACCAGTTCTGACTTATTTATTCTGATTACTAATGAGAAAAATTTTGAGCTCTTTTTTCTTATGAAAAATAATATTTAATATAGAGTACAGTTAGATACATGACTGTAGGCCATAAGAAAATCCATATTAAGCCTCTAAACTATCCGAGGCACTTGAAGTAGAACACAAGCATGATCATGGATCTCCATCTGAAAAACAATATAGAATCATAGAATGCTTTGGGTTGGAAGGGACCTTAAAGATCATCAAGTTCCAACCCCCCTGCCATGGGCAGGGACACCTCCTACTAGACCAGGTTGCTCAAAGCTCAATCCAGCCTGGCCTTGAACACCTCCAGGGATGGGGCATCCACAACTTCTCTGGGCAACCCATGCCAGTGCCTCACCACCCTCATAGTAAACACTGCTTTAAAAGAAAAAATAAAAAAAAAAAAAATAAAATAAAAATCACATAGCCCATAGAGCAATTGTTATGACCTCACAGACTTTCTTGGAGAGAACAGAAATGCCTGGTAGAAGTAAAATGATGTGGAACAAACTTTCAGGCAGAACAGAAACAGTAGAGACAACCTGTAGTCTAAGAAGCAATTCTGCTCACCAGTCAGCAGAAACAGAAGACTTACCAGTATAATTATGCTACCTCACCATTTTTATAGCATGTGTTTAATCACAATATAAAATTAAAATAATGACACTTAAAGGTCTTGAAGACTTCCTCTAGTAAAACACAGAAGGCAGCATGCTGAGTAACTCAAACTGGATGTGTCTCTCAGTGAGCTGAAACCGTATAGCCAGAAATAAAAAAGTACAGTCAGAAAAGAAGCAAGGCAAGGTTTGTAGGATGAACATGTATCTTGTCACACAAACTGATTTATTAGGGAGAAGAACATAAGACAAGTTTACAGAAACAGAAGTTGTTTTACAGTCTATAAAGAGATATTACCACATTACAGAAACATTAATTTAATTTTGTTAGAAACCTTTGATGAGTCCCATTTAACCTTATGAATTTCTTATTAATTTAGGGATTTGTTCTATACATCTCTTATAGCAAAAAATTCAAAAGAATTCCTCTGATTCTGTCCATAAAACAGGGTCTAGAAAGTTTCTTCACAGGAAACATCTAAGCAAAGAATCCACACAGCTCCCCTGCTATGGAGTGACATCTCAGAGGTTCCCTTCACACCTCTGTCAGACTTCTGACTCTCTGATAGGCTTCCTGGCACTGATAACAGTGAAGACATTTTTAATAGTAACTTTCAAGTCCCTACCTGGCTGTGCCTCTAAAATGTAAAACCATGATAGTCACGTACAAGGAGATTTAACTTTCCGGGCTTATGAACTCCTTTCGATTTTTCACATCTTGATTCTGCTTTTCAGAAAAGTCTTCACACCACATGTTAACTGCGAACAATAAACGGAGGCTGGCCCATACATTGTAACATACTGATCGGTATTCTCAACAAACTCCTCTTCCACATGATATCCACATGATACAGAAGCACACAAGCAAAGATTAAAAAAAAAAAAAAAAAAAAAAAAAAAACAACAACAAAAAAAAAAACAAACCCAACCCAAAACCTCAAGCCTGCAAATGCCTCCACTCACAATAACGCGCAGAACAGAAGAACAGAAAACAGGAAGCTGTAAAGTTAAGGAAATATAATCCAGGTTTTTTTGCCCGAACAGCAATAAGAAATTTTTGTACTAGAACAGGATAGCACATTAGGAAGAGTAGGAAAATGAAGGTAATCTTACGCCTGCGGACATAAATGATTCAAAAAAATTTATATGAAATGGCAATTGACATTTTTTCAGTTACTATCTTATGCCAACAAAGAAAAAGATCAAATATTTTCATTTAATTCTCTATTTAACAGGAGCACCAGCAACATAACAGCACCACTTTTTAGATAAAAACAATGAATTCAAATAGTGGTACCTGGAAGTAATTACTACCAGTCAACAGAAATTGTTAAGTCTGACAAATCCTCCATCTGACACTTCTTTTAATCTTTTGAGATAGTAGGTGTTTGCTTCTTCAATAGTTGCTCTTACAGCTTTTCTCCATAGCCAATCTTTCTTAATCCCTTTAGACGCCTTTTTTTAAAGCTTGTCACCAGAACACAGATCAAAAACACAGAGACTGTTGCTTACTACACTTTCAATGAAAATATTGCAGTATGATAATTAGATATATCACTGCTTTGAAATACTTATTTAGGTAGGTTAAAGTGACAGCTTTGGGACTCAGAGCACACCGACTTAGTATGTAGATGCACAGGCACTACAGGAAGAGCATTTTCCAATATGACAAGTCTGAACTGCTCAGTTATTTTCTTTTTAATTACATGAAAGTCCTTTCCTTTTATTTGAAGTCCTACAAAAATAATGCTGACATTTGGGGAAAAAAAAAAAATAAAAGAAAGAAGAAAAAAAAAGGAAGTTTGGGGATTACAGACTTTTTACCCTCTCTTCTCCCAAAGAAAGGAAACCCTCCATTTTAATATAACAATGTTCTCCTGTGAAGGTATATTCATAAGAAATCATTTACCTTTTTAAATTTGAAATACCTGTACAAATCCACCACTTATCATTTCGTCTAACTTCTATTCCTCCCTCGTATTACCATATTTAATTTGACTCAGAACAACAAAAGTTAGGAATAGCTTTTAAAACAGGTGAAAGCATCTTTCCTTTTACACGTCTTTACTTATAAAAATTGGCTCAAATTGCATCAGATAAACAAGTCCAGGAGATTACACTGAAGAACTGTTTTTAGACAAATATATTATTTCAGTTTGTTTGAAGACATTATGAAATTAGTATCAGCACAAAGGAATAGAGCAAATACTTTCCAAAATAAAAATAACTTAAGCAAATATGTACTTCTCTTATTTATCAAATAAAAGGTCATGAGAAAAAATTTAAACCAAACTGTCATCTTGAATATTTTGATAATTTGCCCACAAAAGTATGTCAAATATATAACAGTTCAGAACTATAAAACTCAGACAGCATTATCTGAAAAATTGTTTGAATAGTCAAAAAATACCATGAATATCTACACAGTAAATAGTAATGTTAAAAAGCAATGCAACAATGCTATTAGGATTTACTAAAGTCTACTTCACACTTTGAAAATAGAAAGCAAACTGTTTAAAATTAGATGTAAACAGTGATAGAGAAGCTTCATAAAACTCTAGTCGAGGAATACAACTGTAACAGCTTTTCTTTCTCCCTTGTCATCTAAACTTGAATTTAGACTAATAGCTAGAGTATGAAGGACTGTTATTATATGTAATAGTAAAATTGAAGCATTATTACCTTAATTTTCAATAGGTCATGGGTTTTGAGCTTTTCCTTCTATATGTTTTGGGACTTAAATGACACTCAGTGCTTTGGTTTCATGAGATGAATTCTGACATCCCTGGTAACTCTACTAACCTACAAAATTGCAAATATTTTAAGTTTTACATCAACACAACAATAGACTCCCTGTTAATGATCCCCCCGCCCTGGCATCTTTCATATACATTTTACATACAGGTCATTTTCCATTCAGCATTAACATTCAAGAATCTATGCCTTACTTGTATGGATTGCCCTTTCTTTGAAGACTAAAAAAGTCTGAAAGACTAATACACCTTAAAATTTCTGGGGTTGGGAGGGGAGGGGTGTCTTTCCTTTTTTTTTAAAAACAGAAACTCAGAAGACACTACAAGCAATTAATACCATTACTCAAAATATTAATTTTCTCTCAGATAGAGAACTAAAAATAACAGGCAATTAAACAGTTGGATATACTTATGCTAGGATAATCTTAATGTTTCTTTTTCACTTCTGACAGCAATTGCTAACCGCAGCCAGAGAAATCTAACTTTAATTAGGCTTATTTCACTTCAAATAGATAGGAACCTTTTTTTAAAAGTATCCACAGAAAAGTTTTATTTTAAATAAGTTAATTTTTCCCTGGCAGATAGTGAAGCTGCGGGTACCTCCTACTTCCTCTACTAACACACCTTTATGAGCTCAATACTCAGCACTACTACTACTATACTTCCACAATCAAACTAAAGAGGACGTTTAATCACAGGCCACACTTTATTCAAACTTGCATTAAGTGCCAGTTCATGTGAATAAGAATTTTCATTTTGGAATTTATGTGGTTAAGCAAATAGATTTTCAGGCACTTAACTTTGTTTCAATGGAGGTCATGAAGATGACTAGAGTTATTTTCTCCATCCCATCAGTATGATAAGACTTTGAACACTTTGATTAAAAGATCTATGGAATTACTTAAAAAAAATTAAGATTATCGAAAACTTGACAGGAGTAACATTAAAAACAATTCTCCATATGATAAGCAAAGAAAGGTGCTTACGCTTTGCCACCTTTGAGGGCAATTTTCAGGGGGACTAAAAAAAAGTTTGTGTAACAATTTTTTTCTTTTTTTTAATTAGCCTTAAAGTTGAAACTAGTAACTAAAAAACTTACATTCATAGTGCTCGATTATCACAATTATTGATAAAATCTTGTTCAGTGAGTCTCAAATCTTTCTCCAAGAAGTCTATTGGATGCAACCATACATCCACTGTTTCAAATGAACTGTTATAATTAGCTTGGAAATCTGACAGTATATTGAAGAGAGTGAAATCAAAACTGAACACAGGTAGAGAAGGATTGATTTTGTAAAACAGTATTCTCTATTACAATAAATCACAGCCATTCAAGACTGTACCAGGAAGTAAAAATACTAGAAAAGCAGGTTATCATATCCTACATCTGCCTGTTGAGATGCTTTATGAGTGCTCCCTAACTTGTTAAGCAAAAAATAAGTGGAATTCACAAAGACTTATCACGGCGGTGCAGTTTAATAATGCAGCTAATGCAATCTATAGAGCTACTTGGCAATAAACAGAGATCTTGCTTCTCCCTTCTTCCCTAACATGCTCCTATCCCCACACCAGTACTGATGCTCATCTCTGATCCCTGAGGTGAGAGTTGAAAATTAAATTATTCATTTTATTATGGGGCTAATTTCCTGCCCGTTTAGCTGAACTGATCCACCGTTCCAGAGAAAAGCCAATGCTGACCAAAGAAAGAAGACAGGAACAAGTGTTTGAGGTTGGGAAAGACAAAGCAAAGCTACCAATTTTGACAGCAGCAAGCCCTGATTTAGCTATGTCACCTAAGCACATGGCAAGCAAACCCTTTTCTGTCCAACTAAACCTGATTTGGAAATACTCAAATATGCAGCTCCACTGTTAATTTTAAAGAGCAGTGAAATGAAGCCAGGACAGGCAGGGTACATCAACCTCTTGAAACAACAAATGGGGTCGGGAAGCAGCTGGATTCTACAGCACATAGTAATCTAGCTCACACAGTTCCAAGGCCTTACTGGGAATCAAATATATTAATGAGTAAAATATATGTAGCAATATACCTTCACCCAGCTACACCAGTTACTTGTAGATGCATGCTCAGCTGCTCGTTATTAACGCATTCTCAAGATTACTATCCTCCAAGAAATACCAGTAACACTAATTGGGATGGTACAATTAGCTAAAAATCCACTCATCTCATTTTGACCAAAGCAGCCTAAGACAGAGCTTATGCAGACAGATTCCCTCAAGTATTCGATACCAAATGCCACCACTGACTTCTGGCAGGTTAAACAACTAGGGAAAAACAGTAAGGAATAAACTCTATCACTAGCAAGGCACGCACAAAGAGCATACCCGGGTAAAGCTCAACTATGTTCATTAGGGCTTTTACTATTATAACTACATGAAACAATATTCCTTAATTGAAATAGTTCTGTAACTCTAAGCCAGAACAGAGTACTCACTATAGGATTAGTCAAACTGCAACTAAAAAATTAATATTCCAACAAACCATGCTGAAAGATAAATATAAATCTGTCCAGGTAAATAACTAAAATATCCAAACACAGGAAAAAAAGGATCAATAGATTAAAGTTAATTTATAGTTCATTGGCCTCCTATTAATCAGTTCTCTCCATTCCACAAGTCCTGCAGACCTATTTGCCCTCCTTCACGCTCTCATTTCCTAACCCTTCATAAACTAAGCATGAGATGTCCTCTTAATACTATCCATGTTTTCCTTTCAGTTCTGTTTGTAATGCCTCCAAATATACTGCTTTATTAACCAACCCTAGACACAGCAGTATATTAGGGCAAGCACTGCTAGTGACAAACAATTCACTGCTACTTATTTTCACATGGATTCTCCTCCTTGATTAAAGCGAATAGAAAGATGTAAAATAGTAAGATTTTTTTGCCCAGTTAGGCCTGAAAAACTGTATTATAGATTAATAAAGTAAATTGCTCAGACACTGTGAATGGTTTATTTTTCTTAAGTGAGACATACATAAAAAAAAGGAACAAGTTAAAAATATAATCTAGCCAAGTGTGTCAAAAAAGCGATACTGGTTTTTCTACAGCACTAAAATGTAGGTCTATATTTTTATCTTCTTTAATGCAATATAATTTACCTGAAGGAGATTTAGGGTTTTTCATTATAACGCCTCAAAAATATTTAAATTAATTAAAAAAAAGCCAAACCCAAATACAACCACTTCCCCAACCTTCTGAATTACAGGATATGCAGTGACTTAAAAATAGGGCAATTAGTACTTTCCACAGAAAAAGAAATTGGTTGAATTCCAACTGAGGAATCTGACAGGTGGTATAAAACAGAAGATGTAAGGAGTATATGAGACCTATAAAAGGGTCTCAGGAAGCTCATAAAGTAAGTAGGACAAGCCAAATCATAAGAAACAAACAGGATAAAATATGATTTAGCTCCACAAAGTCTATTTAATAATGAGTTAGGAAGCATCCTGTTAGGACTCTCTTTCAACACCTATCATTTCTACCCGCTTTCCCACTGCAGTCAAAATCAGTGCTGCCACACAGCACAGAAGACTGGGACAGCAGTACCAAGTCCTCAGCACTGTGGACAGGCACAACACGGGTCTCTGCTTACTTCTGAACCTTCTTCACCTTTTCCATGGTGCAAAGCAGGAATCATGAATGTGTAAAACCAAATTCAAATGCTGTTTATCTTATTCAAAGTCCTCCCTCTTCTCAGCTACTCCACACCACTTTCAGAATACTTTCACGGGACAATAGATTGGTGCATCAACAGGGTGAGCGGGGGAAATATATCCCTAGAAATTGAAAAGGTGGATGGTGGTTATCTCACAGCAAGCTGAGATAATGCTGAACAATTTCTGTGTCGTGTTATAGTTTTTTTTATATATATATATATATGCATATATACACTAAGTGTTTTATAATATGTGAAAGCAAAGAGTCCTTCAAAGAGAATTGACAGGTAAGTCAAAAGTTTCAGATCACTGAGCAGCTCGTCTGTGCAGAAGACCTTTTACAGAGGAATGTGTATGATGTTTTCTGGACTTATGTAGAAGATGGAATTGGGTTTTCAGTATTTTCAAGACTATAATTCAAAAGAGTTTTGCGTAACCTTTCTTCATTCCTTGCCCACACAAATAACAATATTCCATTCAATAATCAAAGAATATTTCATAGAATATTGTTTATATTTATGAGAATTTCCATCAACTTCACTGATGTCATGTGTATTACTATAAAACATCATGGAAATTATTACAAAGTAGCACTGAAATATACCTTTGTATGTGGAAACTACATTACCGGTGATTTGCATTAAGCAGAGAA
Organism: Anarhynchus alexandrinus; assembly: GCA_008711295.1. Taxonomy (NCBI): domain Eukaryota; kingdom Metazoa; phylum Chordata; class Aves; order Charadriiformes; family Charadriidae; genus Anarhynchus; species Anarhynchus alexandrinus. The sequence goes on from VUYV01000042.1 coordinate 1,695,184, forward strand.
AATTTATGTGATTAAAGGGAACTTGTGGCATTGAATTTTCATATGACAGAAGAGTGATTTAAATTACTTGGAATAGTTCTTCAAGCAAGTTTTACAATGGTTTTAAAAATTGAGGAAATATTTTCTTAATACTTTTACAACTTGCAAGAAAATGTTAAAATGTCAGTTATGATTCATGTCAGCGCTTTTATGCAGATTTAATTTGTATAACTTTCATAAATCATTTCAAACAAATATGTAAATAAAAACATTTTAATACAGTATTGTTCAAAAAATGTATTTATTTGAACAAAAAAAAGCATTAAAACAATAAAAGTTTGCTACAAAGTGTAATGCTAAAATTATCGGAAAAGTTCAAGAGCATACAACAATTGCAAATAAAATCTTTTCATCTCTCAAACTGAAGAAAACTCTCACATTCCTGACCACTCTCTGCTGGGAGGTTTTCCAGTATTTCTTTCCTGGTAAACCAGAAGACAGCAAGGATGATTCTGTCTGTCTCCAACCACATGAAGGCCCTGGGAGTGAGAGAAGCATCTGGTTAATCCAGTTATAGCTCCTTGTTCCACCTGCATTTTATCAAAACAGTATGTCATTCCCTCAGTTTCACTCAGTCTCTTCTAAGCAGAATAACTACAAATATGTTACATCTTTTCCACTTTGTCTCCTCAAAACCCCAATGCGTGGGCCCTGTTCATAATTCTCCAAGGACTAGTGAATTGGAGGAACTGAGTAAGATAGGCCTAGGTATTTACACAGCAGGATTAATTATCTTAGATTACTTTACATACTGCAGCAATCAAGATTTCAGCTTAGTCTTGTGAAGGAAATAAGGGATGCTGAAAAAAATTTTACCTTCTAACCCTGTAAGTATTGCAAACATCTTCTAGCAGCTCTCTGGAGTAAAAGGGTTAATACTCTTTGCTCTCTGGCTTACTGCCTCATCATTCAGAAATTCAGTTTTACATACATTGTAAACAGATTTACTTATTGCATAGAAATTACAACTCTCTTTCCTGAAAAAAAATTATCTGCGAAATTGACAACTTTTTCATATTTTATAAATAAACACTGAGGAATGAACTCAGATACAGCCATGACACAATGCTCTGAAATGTTACTCCAATTATACTGTGAAAATAACAATTTTAGATACGACATTCAACAAACTAGGGAAAAAACAAAATGAATAGTTTTAAATTCAATTATTTGCAGCAGATATGCTGAAAAGGAAGGAAAGAAGGCAATAACCAGGATGAAATCTCATTTTAAAGACAGGAATACTTCCTGTGACACATGAGAGGCAATGGAAAGAAAGGTAGGCGAGGGAGCTATAGACAGACTGGCTTTTCCAGGACCAAAGAACCTTTATGTTCTCACAGTAACACTGGTCTGGGACTAAATCCCAACCCAATCCCTTTAGGATTTGAGCCTGGAATAATTTTTCCGTAAAGTCATGGCAGTACCAATTTAAAAAACACTAGGTAACAGAAGTTGCATTTAATGCCTTCTACAAAAGGATTTAAGATCACAAGAAAAATACTTACAAGGGTCAGACCCCTCTTTCCAAAATTTTCAGTTCATGAGTTCTTGTAAGCATCCTCAAATTGTCTCAAGATCCTCTATTGCAAGATTGCAGACAAAATCTCAATTGCCATTCCCATCTTCAGCAGTCTCATTTTCTTGACATTCAATGATGAAGTGCTACGATAGAGTTGATTTTCTGCCCTTGACTTCCTACTAACTCCTCATTTCCTCTGGATCCACCACTGCTAGGGGGGCTCAAAGTGATCTCACACAGCCATCCCACTTAGCAATGGCCTGACACGCATCCTTATGATGACGGTGCTTATCTTGAGCTTTCATCTCTCTGGATGGTGAATAAATCCAGGTCCTCTCTGTAGTTCTAGATACACACAAGGCCCAGTGAATTACTGAAATGTAGATGTAGTACTGAAATGTCAGATGTAGTGAGGTGTAGCTGACTCCATGAGCAAGAAACCACAAGCAACTGTGCAGCACAACTTAGTATTTGGAAACAACGTGGAGCAACAGGAACTCAGAGCAACAGGAAGGTGTATAAAGACAGCAACGTGTGTGGCAACTTGAACTAGGACTTGCAATCCAGTGCAAAATGTCCTTGTCCACGTTACATCAGCAAACAGTGAACGGTCATGTAGTGTATCTTATCTCATTGAACAAAAATACCTCTGGAATTTCATCTACATGAACAAGATTCATTTTGACACAAACTAATATGCTACAGACACATAAGAACTGCCCCAACAGTAATTAGCATTTGTTCTACCAACACCTGTTGTAACAGTGCTATGTCATGCAGGAGGTTAGAAGCAAGCATGAAATTCTCCCATACCACTACTGTTTGAAATTCCAAAGGAGCTGTTATGTTATGGTAGAATAAGCTTACAGATCTCTAGAATTTTTCATGGAGGGAAAAAAAAAAAAGTGCCAAGACTGACATATACAATCACCTGGTATGAGAAACTTAAGGTTTAAATTCCTCCTAATTTAGACCAGAAATCCTAATCTGATTCTACTGTATACCAGCAGGGGCCAGTACTTACCCCCCTCCGAAATTTCCTTTAATTGCGGTTGTGCCTCTCCTGGCTTGGTTTGACAACAAAGTTTTATCTTGTTGAAAATGTTACAGCATTCTAGTTTTATTGCAGAGTGGGGAACTAATGACATATTACCAAATTACACTTTCATCATACCTACACTACTGGAAAGTTGAAAGAACAACATTTAACATATTCAATTCCTACATTCAGTCATTCAACCTATTTGAAATGTGTGAACCTATGTGCTAAAATTAGGTACTTTGATCCATACTAAGCCATCAAAACATCTATGACTTTGGTCCTTACAAAAAGACTCGCAAACCTACTTTTTTGGCATTCAGATTTGAATGAAAAAAACTGTCATTAGGCAAGTAAATGATCACTTCCAGACATGTCATTTCTATTTTCAAAAGTTTGTTAACAACACTTTTCCAAACAGTTTTTTGATGTCTTTAGCAGAGCAGAAAGACTCCCATCAGTAGAATAAATGTCACACACTTGTTACGCAAGATTAAGGATTAAGGGCTCTCTCAGTTGTCATAAAGCTAAAATAAACATGGCTTTCCTCCCATCAAACTATTTAACAAAACTGCAACTGCGTGTGAACGTTATCAGGACATACCATCAGATGATCTGATCAGCACAGATTCATTATTAATGGCATTATTAATAATAATAATTTAGTATTACTCTTTAATAATCCTTTAGGACTTCTTTTTCTTAATTATAGAAAGAACCTGACATAAAAGGCATTATCACTTTAAATGGCATGAATCAGGACCCAAGTGACCCAGAACTGCAACACAAAGGTTTCAGTTAAAAGAAAGCAATAAGTAAAGCTATTTAAGGTACAAACCAATATTCACTTAAAATCAGAGCAAGAAATAAGATCTAAAAGGCAAATATAGAGTATTACTAGAGTAAATATTAAATACACTAATAGCTTAAACATTTTTGCTTGGAAACTTCTGCAATTCTACATCTACTTCTATCTAAATTACTTAAGCACAATCCATAGTCTGAGTTTTGAATCCTTCTATAATTTTATTACAAATCTCACTATTTTTGACATACTTCATAAATTTAATGTCCCTATACCAAGCCTAAGTAAAATGCACACCCTTATTCATTCTAACTTGAATGCACCACTCAGTGTAACTTCAATATATTAGAAAGACAAATCAAAAACGTATTTAAAGACAAATCTTAGAAAGTTTTTATATGTCACTGGGGGAAATAACTGCTGTTAGAACTTAGCCAGGAACACTACTATATTGAAGAAAATACCTTCATTTTGGTATTTTTCTTGTTATATAGATATTAGCTTTTAAATGAGCTCTTAGAATACAGGTTTCTGAGTTTCATACATTTTCAATAGCAAAATATCTTTTACAGTTGTTAGGTTTTGAGTTTTGTCTTTCTTCACTGGACACTCACTGGAACAGCTTTGCTCTCCAATACAAAAATACTGACAAACTGGCAGACACATTAACAATCACCAGGGTCTCCAAATCTAAGTTGGTGGTAAAGACAAACTTATTTACCATATTAATTAAATGGTCTATTTAACATAGAATATCAATTCTCTAATCACATCTCATTTGAACTTCTTATTTCAATTAACAATCCTAAAGTCTACTAGAGACCCTACTGTTCTAGGATCATTAAGAACATTTTCATTATCTGTCAAATGAGGGAGTAAAAGGCAGAAACTGCAAGTACTCTCAGGAGTAGGCCTCTACCCTATTTAAGAGGTGATTAGGGAGAAAGCAGCAGTAGTTCTCATTAGTTGCTTAGCAATGAAATGTCCCCCTATGAAACAAGAAATGAACAAAGCAAGAGAAGTGCTGGCATGCAAATGAGTAAATGGATAGTCTATCATCCACTCAAGGATAATCTGTCCTTCATTAAATCTAACCTGTCTGGATTAAGACACCAATGGGTATCTCACAGAGAGAAGATGGAGACAATCACAGAGAGAAGTGGAGAGAATCCACAATATACAGCCTCACTGAAGTAGCCAGACAACGCGTTGCTCAAGTTTACATATGAGAATTGCGTATTTTCATTGTATGTGTTCATCACAAATAGAAATACAAGGAAAACAATTTTAATTCAAACCAGATTAACATTGTCATTTTTACTGTTTAACCTTACCTTTTATACCCAGTTATATCCAGGTTATTAATGAATTACTGTTAATGATAAGCCACACTTAATGTTTATAAAGACTAATATATAAATTTAAGATATGAATGATATTCTAGTAAGAGATGAGCATTTAACCAATATTAGATTTTACCAAATAAAAGTTTTCAAAAAGTGTATTCACATATAAGGCCACAAACACAACAGAAACACAGCTATTTACGCTACTATTGTTAGTCATGTTGTGAGCCCCAGAAAAACAGAGCTCTTAACCAGAGAAATTTGACTAACACTACCTTAATTTTCAGAACCTAATTGCAGGTTGCCATCCTTCCAGCCACACACCCTGTTTAATAGGTTCTCTCTACTTTCATTTCCTCACAACCAATTTAAAAGATTTCCTTGTTTCATGGGGTTTTTTCCTTGTTTTGGTATGGGATTTTTTTTTGTCATTGTTGGTTGGGTTTGTTTTTTTAAAAACCTGCTCATTTCATCTGTACAATTTAAAGTTTTCACAAAAAAAACGTGAATTAGGAGAGAGAGAGAGAGAGAAAGGGAGAATAAAAACATCTATGAAGAAAAAAGCATCAGGAGTGGTGAACACTTCTTAACTAGAAATCAAGATGAAAGCAAATGCTAGATTGTGCTTCTTTCCCCTGCTTCCAGATCTGACAAACGAGGAACATCATCTGCAACTTCTACGGAGGGTTTTGTTTGGTTGTTTTTTGTTGGGGGGGAGGTTGCTTGGAATAAAAACCTGAAAGATTCCTGAACTCCACTGACTACTTAAACAAAGTCTGATTGCTTCTCAGTATATATTAAAATAGAACTATACAGATTTATAATTACAAAAACGTACTATAAAAATCATGGTCAAATTATGCTTTGATTAGCTAATCCAAATCGTTATTCAGATTAAAATGAGGAGGCAGTTCCAAAACCAGCACAAATTCATAATTCAGTATTAAGACAAGTCTTACCTATATATTCACAAACGAAGACTACAAAAAAAGGAGTGACAAGATCATTTATGCCCTGAACATATCCACTGGCTGGATGACGTATTGCCCAGATAAACAAAATTCTTTCAAAGATCTGAAAAAGAGTTAAAGAAACTATCAGACAATTTATCAAGTGAGGAGCACATTTTAAACAAGACACTTGAAAATTATACAAGGACGAATTTAATATCGAAGAGTTACTACTATAAAAATATGCATACAAAAGCATAAATGAACACTGGTACTCATAATTAACTTCCAGTGCTAAGTAAGTTTCTCAGTTCTTCAAAAGGAAGCATTTTCAGGGTATTAGCACATGATAAAACCAATCTAGTATATAATTCAGTTACAGTAGTTACAACAAAGTAGCACTTATTCACTGGAGCTTTTCCAATAATATAAAATTCCTCTTTCCTCAAGTGACAGAAATATTAAAATATCTTCCCATGATTTTTCACCTCTTTGAAATAAGTATTTTATCAATATAGCATTCTATTTATTCTTAACTAACAGAAAGAAGTACTTCATATAGCTTAGATTTTTTAATAACATGCCGATAAAAAGAGATTCCTTAACAGTTAAGTTCGCCTAATGCTGCCGTGTGGGGTTTTACACTTCAGGATCATGTATACTGGTTAATTAAAAGTTTGAAAAAAAATAATCAAGAAATATAGAAATAAGGCAACTGCCTACTGTATCACATAACCTCACCCCCTTAACTCTGTAAACTGTATTTTGCTTAGGATCTGCAAAAGCTCCTAAAGCCATATTGTATCTAATCATGGGAAGGACAACATGAGAAGACTATAGAGCACGGAAATCACTGAACATATCTCTGACACAAATTAGGTCTGCGACCAGCTGTACTTCCTCTCAATTATTTGCTTCTGAATGTGCTACATGTCTTTAAAATGCTGCAAATAAGCAGCAGAGTGGAAGCTGCTATGTGTCCTGCCCTTTCACTGGAAGGTCTGCCAAGAAGCCAGAATGCAGGGGCAGGTAAGCGGAGCAGAGGCAGAAGAGCCCAAACCAAAGGACTACTGTCGGTCTTAAAAACGGACCCCAAGGAGATTGCATCGTATGCTGCAACCCCAGAAGTCAATGAATACTCAGGCTTCAAGAAAGCCCGTAAAAAACCTGCCCTGAAAGGCCACAACAGGGAGAGGAAGTTTAGTTTAGGAAACCTGTATTATTTCTATTCGATCTCACTTCAAGTTTTTGTTACATTAAGTTCACTATTCCAGTATCAGTTTAAATAAAATCTTATTCTTTAGCTTAAAAGCCCTCTGACAGTCATTTTCAAGTAAGGGAAGGTCTAGGCATACATGACTCGCACCCGGGTGCTTGAGAGTCCCGTCACAGGCTTCCACATGAGCTCCCTGAAGCTGAAACACATCTGCACTTTTTGCTTTGAAAACAAGTCCCAAACATCAGCATCTACCCTTCTCCCACAGGCTTCTTTTGAGAATCAACTTTTCTTAATCTCCAGGTTTTGCATCTCCCTGGCATGCTGAAAATCCACAGAACAAGAGAGACGATCAACAACAATAAATTCAAAAAGCTTTTGTGGACACTGAAACACAGCCCCCAATGCAGCTCATCTCTGATCCATTATAGCTACAATTAAGATTCAGTTTTGGGGCAAAGAGTAGGTAAAAAGGGAGGTATTCATTTACCAAATTCTCCATAAAAGCCTCTTGTTTTCATTAGCCAAGATGTTTATTCCCTTAGCTATAAATTCTTCTTCGTGCTAATCCTGTCACCACATGTTTAATATGTCACTGCATATTAAACTGAAAAAAAAACCCAACCTCTGCCCATCAAGCAATAGCCAGTGGGGTTTGATTGTCTATCAACAACTGTATAAAGACTGCAAGTTCTGTCATTGACTAGAAAAATTTACATTTTACAAAATTATACCTTTATGAAATGACAGTTGTTTACATCATATTTTTACTGTTATTGGAAAACTGCAAACCTATCTAGGTTAGTTAGCTCACAGCCATCCTTCCTGCTTCTGTCAGTTGCCATTTCTAGTTTCAGTAACACTAGTTTTTCAGTATGATATGTTATTATTCTGTGTTTCAATTCAAATAAGGGACATTTAACATACTGCAAATACAAATAATTTTCCTGAAAACAAATATCAGATAGAGGTGACTAGAAAAACCTATTTAAATAGCAATTGCTGAATGTAAAATAGTGTTACACACTAGGCTAAATGAAAAACTCCTGGTGCAATGGAGTTACAAAATATGCAGTGAGAAACAAAAACAAAAAATTAAATAAATCCGTAATTCAGTAAGTAACACCTATCAAAATACCTACTGTAAAAACTATAAAAATAGTGCTTTTCATGAAGGCATGTTTCAAGTCAAATAACCCCCAAAATTGTACCACCAACCTTTCCTCAGAACCTGATAATATACATAGTTTGCATTGCAAATAGAGATGCCTATGGACTTCAAAGCTTTTTTAAAATCCAGGTATGAAAACCAAGGGGGGATGGGGGTGTTTGGGTTTTTCGTTTGTTTTTTTTTTTAAATATTATTGAGCAGGAAGGATCACTCAGTGATTGGCACACCAGATTTAATACCCCAAATGCATCTAATCAAAAATTCAACAAATACACACTGAAATAGTGTTTTCAATTTCCTACCCATTTTCATAAAGTTTCATTTACTGTTCTGAATTGAAAAAAAATGAGCACCGAATACCTGAAAGGCAGTCTGATTAAAGTTTCTATATAGCACTCATCACTGTGTTCAAATAGGACTCATTAAAAAGGTCACTTTCCCAAAAGGTTCCCTTCTTGATTTCCAAACCGGCAACAGAAACTGGAATTACTTTTCTACTATGAACCACTACACATCTCATGAGATGTCATCACCAATCAATTATTCTGCTTTGAATTTAACTTTCATTCATGATAACAGTAAGAACTATATTCAAATACGTAAAGAGAAGAATCCATTAGCCTAAATGCAGGTTTTAATTTCTTGTGGGTTTTGCTACCTCAGAGGAACTCCAAAACCCCCAAAGCTTTAATCATGAACGCTTTTGAGAATTTGCTGTATTCTTATACCATTTTATTTCAAAAAAAAAAAAAAAAGTAATAGGCTATTTCTTCAAAATGATTTCTCCAACACGTGTGAAGGAGCATTTACATTAAATAAATAATTGCAAGAGCAGAAAAACAAATGAAAGCTATTTCTGCATTTAATTTCTCATACCATCTAATGAAGTATCAGAAGATGTTCTGTGTGGCTCTATAACAATACTAACAGGACCCACATGGAGGTATATTTGAAGGTCTAACTATAACCATTAGAAAGGAGAAGTAATTGAATGACTAAAAGAAATATTTGAAAGAGGACGATTCACACCATCTATACTATTTATGACCTATAAACTTTACAAAGAAAAGACCCTGTGGGATTCAATTACCCAAGAACATAGACCAATTTGATTAACATATTTGTCATTAATTGATGTATATCTGCTACCACAGTAAAAGAATTTAAAGGGTGTACTCAATATACAAAACTTACAAAGAAGCAAAACCAGATAAGCAACACACAAACCAGTCAAATTCACAAAAAGATAATTTCCCAAGTGGAAGACTATGATAAGAAATTCCAGACCTTGAATGATTTTGACAAATACATAGAACCATGGGAACTATGCTCTGGATTACTTCAAAAACACATTATTAACAAAATATATAAAAAGCAAAAAAGAAAAAAAAACTCAAAGGCACAAGACCGAAGAAAAAACTGACAGATTTGATGCAGGAGATTAATGAGATGCCTTTCTTTTTACTACTCGTATTTACACTGTTATTCTTAGATTATACTTATATATCCTCATTTTTTGGACTTTTTTAAGCTAGTTCCAAAGTCAAAATAGCAAGTGTTGTCAAATTAACTAATAACCAACGCTGTGATATCAGATTCATTAATAAAATGATTTTTAAAAAAAAAATTCTTTAGATACTGTTCTTACCTCTGTTACTTTGGGCTGAAGTCTTAAAACTTCAGGACTCATGCGTGGAATATCTATATGGATCTAATTAGACAGAAAGAAGAATACTGTAAAAGGAACTAACAGCACACTTTTAAACAACAAAGTAGTTAAAACAAACCTGTGGTTTTACAGTATTAGTTATAATGCCATTGTACCGCTATGTTTGGAATAACATGGATTTACTGCATTTCAAAACATACAGCCAAATCTTTAAGTCCTTGTTAATCTATCAATGAAGCAAAATAAAACATATATATATAGATATACTTTGTTTTCACATTTTAGGATCCTTATATCACATTTTGATTGTTTGCAAATTATAGTCATATTGACAATGCTCATTACCTCAGGGTAATTTTGAGTAAATACACATACTACTACTTCTGTAAAGGCATGTTCAGTTGACACTATCACATATACTTCTTGCTGCTAATGATCAGGCTTGAAGCTGAAAGAAAGATCTCAACTTCTTCTGTCCTAAGGAAGGCTAAAATAGGATTGCTTAGTCTATACTGAGTGATACAAACTATTCATTTTAATATAAAACTTGAAGAAAAGTTATCTGCTTATCTGGGTGGGTAAGAAAGTTTGACACGCCTATGTTTACTGCACATCATACACAGTTTCAACTTCTTAAGCAGAAATATGGAGCCAGTAAGAAACAGTCACTGTTATACTTTCCCTGTACCATCCTCACTCATTTGAAGAAGGGTCTGTGCAGGAGATGAAACATTTGAAAACCCTACTATTCTTAAATGGAAAAACATGGCAGCACTGAATAGCAGCACCACGTGCCACGACTAAAGTGGACATTAAAAGAAATAGTGGATTTCTAATTTCACACCAAAATATTTCATATTTTTGCTTCTGAAATGTAGGAAAAAAAATTACTAGAGAGCTGCCTATCAAGTAAGATTAAAGAAATAAACAGTATCAAACTTCAAAAATAATCTAAGTTCTTTAGCAGATGTCCTGTAGGTAAAAGTCACTTCAATAGGTGTCCTACCTGTCTATAGGTATCTTGGTGATTTTCATCATTTCTGGAATCATAGTATTGTTCAACAAATGCAAAATACTCTTTGCGTTTTCTTTTTAAAGTGCTTTCTCTTCGGTCCACATTTGCTGGAAGATAGCCCTGAAAAACAAAAAAAACCCCACAGTGGAATGAAAAGGATATTACTCTTTGCTTTAAAAAAGCACTGCCGGAATTTGATTACATGTGACAGGAAAGCTAATAAACTGATGTAGTGCCATGCAGCCCTACGTGGACCTGAATAATTCTTTAGCAAATCAGTTTTCTAATCATTCCAACTGATACAAAAGTTCAGATACAAACAACTTACTAAAACAGCTCTTTTTTTTTTTTTAGAAAAAGTTTCAAGTTTTTCCACCTTTAAAAAGCAATTTCTCATCAAGAATTCTAAGACATTTGCCTTCCGAAGAGAAAAGAACACATAATAAGTTCAGATAAATGTAATGTTATATGAGTTAATTAATTTCTGCATTCCTATGTGGCCATTATTGGAGCAATTTTATTAAATTTTTTAAACTAAATGCATATTATCTCAGTTGCCTTCAAGTAGGAAGGATATACATTAGCAAATATGTTTAAATTATGGTTACACTTGTAATACAATGGAGTATTGATTCAAAAGCTTTAAAAACATTCTAGCTACTTTATTTCACTGCTTCAGATGAGAAAAAAATATTTTCAAGCTTTCATTTCATCTCAACAGATTATTAAAAGTTTCAACACTGAAAAAGACTCAACAGCACCAGTGACTGGGCTCATAGATGTAAGAACACTAGCTATACATTTCCTTAGTTGTTTCCCAAAAGCAATTTATAAATAGTATCTTATTTTCCATAAGGTATGGACACACTAAGGAAGTCATGTGTCAGATATGCAGGATTATACATTGTTGCATTAAGTACAAAATACATCTGAATGGCTCTTCATTGAGCTCATTCATATATATCTGAAAAACCCAATCTTCCCCCCCAAAAATTCCACTCTCTTTTTTTTTTGTCCAGTTTGATCCTCGTTTCTGGCATCTCAACCTACTTTCCATTTAAAAAAACAAGCTCAGGTTACTATTTCAGCATTTTACAAAAGGAAATATCGTGAATGTTATTAAATATTCAGTTTATATATAAAATTCACTTATTAGAAACACCATTATTCATGCAACTGGCTACCAAAAAGTTTCCTGAACATTCAGAGATAGTTAATGCTTTCTTGTAAGCAGCTTGATTTCAAACAATCAACACCAATATCCCTTACCACTGCAAAAATAAAGCTAGTTCATATTTTACATGGCAGTCCTGAAAAAATACTTTCCATGATTATAAGGATAGATGGCTTTGAAACAGATCTGGACATCCAAGACAACATAAGAAAAATCTAATAACCGTATTATTCACTAGTGAAGTTAAATTAAAATATTTCTTGCAAATATTACAAAAGCTCTCCTTCCACAGTAACTGCTACCACCATACTAATGGTAATTAGTAATACAGAGAAATCAAACTTGTGTCAGATTTAAGATTCTTTAAAAAAAAATAAAAATCCTTGTAACATCAATAAAATCCTATACTAGAAGTGCAGCATATATTTGCACTTATACAGTGAGCCATAGCCGCTGCAAGTAACTAACAAAATACTGTGCATTTAACTACAAAAAGAACTTACTTATTCAGTCCTAAACACTAAAAGCAAAAATGGAAGGGGTAAACCTAACATGCTAAAAATACAATAAAATTAAACACTGTAAGAACAGGGATAGAGGTTCCATTACTCTCCTGCAACAATCCAACATCATATCCTATAACGTCTGTTTTGTTCAACATTTAGGGAAAAAAAAAAACTAAACATCAATAGATTTTTTAAAATATCTCCATATTAAAACGATTTAAAATGTTATTCCCATGTATTTTAATTTCTTAGTTTAAGATGACAACAGAGTAAGTACAAACCATATTACATTTCAGCTACCTTAAGAGGTACTTGCTTTGGCAAAACCGCATCTTTTAAGATGTACTGACTTGCGTCTGGTTCCAGGTACTTTAAATTGCACCAGCTTAACTTTTGCCTCAAGACTCAGTCTGACATTTAATATCCTGTCCCAGTGTTTTGTATTAAGTTAAATATTGAATTCTGCCTCCCATTTATTCTCAACAGTTGGGGTTTTTTTCCTGAAGGATATTTTAGTTCCATTAGAAAAGAATTCATTTGTGAGATCAAATGTGATTGTTTGAAGGATACCAATATTTTCTCAGCAAGTCTTTTTGCCATTATTCAGTTTCAAAGACTGAAGTAATCTTTCAATTGGACAGGTCTTGTTTCCTGTTCACTTTACAAATTAGGTTTTATTTTTAAAAGTTGGAAAGGCTTGAAAATATCATCAGGGAATAAATTGGTGGAGAGTTTAATCTATTTATTCATTAATTTCCTCCAAAGGCTTTTGCAACCGTATCTTTAGTTTTGTTATTCACAACAGAAGTGAGCCTGAATTGTTCTGCTTGCTGTTTAGGTACAGTATACCTAACATTTTTGCTATATTTTGAAAATAAATCATGTGACTTTTTATACACTGTTACCAGTATGCATGCATAACATCAACAGCCCCTGATTATATTTTTCATATGCTTTCCAATTCACAAACTGTATTCAAACAGGTTAACATTAACAACCTTCTGCCTATGTAATAAATACCTCAACTGTTCAATTTTTTAAATCATATTTTCAAAATTCCAACTTCAATGCTGATTTTACAAACAAGACAATCAACTTCTGCCTCAGATACTACCAATTTTAGTTAGTTCCCCAAATAAGTCATAGCTTGGGCTTTTTAAGTAAGACTTCTGAAGAATTCCAAAACAAGCACGCTCAGCCTTAATTTAGCTCTAAATTATGCTTTGATTTCTTTGTTTTTCTGATCTGTTTTGGTTTTGCAACTGATCTTTAACCAAAGCAGTTTTGCTTTTGTACACTTATGTCCCCAATAGCCCCCAGTGCAGCTTATAGCACAAAAAGATTATCACCTTACACCCTTTTACCTGGGATGTGCATTAGCAGCAGGTAACATGTTTAAACAACTAATGTGACTTAAAAATTAATTACTATTAGAAAAAAGCATCATGGAGTTTATGACCACAAATACTCAGAGCACTTTTCCTTCTCCACTTCAGAAAGAAAATGAAAGAAGCTGCTACCTTATAGTATAGAAAAGTAGCGATTACTAAATAACTCATCTTCGGGTTCCCAAAATGTATTAATAGAGAACCACTTAGTAGATAAGAAATCATAGTAAGAATTACATAAGAAAAGCTGAGAACCTTCAAAATATTACTTTTTGAAGACCACAAAAAAAAAAAAACCACAAAAAAAAAAAGCCAAACACCCACACCACCAATAACAGACACCACAATTTTGGAAGTCTCTTACTCAAGAAAAAAAAAAAAGAAATTCCACTTAATTCTTAAAGTAAAATCAAAGTAACCTGAAGAGAGTTTCTTTGCAGAGGTACAGCAGGACAGCCAAAGATAAGAATTGAACTCAAATGGATCCTGAACTGGAGTGGTTAAAACAACAGAACAAGAGAACTCTACATTTCGGAATTTCTCTAGACTGGGAATCTCAGGAATACTAAACTAAAATCAACTTATAGAATGAAATTGAAGCTCACGGAAAGCCAATGCTCTTACTTAAAAGTGAGAAAGTGACTGCAGTTAACTTTCACATCATTCCAATTCTCTAAACCTGTCAGTCACCCGATTCAGAATGTATGCTTTAGTTTACTGTGTTTCAAAGTCAATTTTGAGTTAGCCATAGTTTTTTTGTTTTGAGTGTTTTAAAAACAGGCATCCTAAACTTCAAGAGAAAAAAAAGAAATGCTTTTTTTATTACCAAAAATCTCAAACAACAGCTTTAGAAACAGAACTAAAATAAATCGTGCACTGCATGTTCAATTTCAATTACAGCAGGATATTTGAATATCCACCATTAAAAAGCTGCATCTGCATCTAGCTTTAGAAGGAATTAAGCTGCAAATTTAGTAGAACTCATCAGCAAGAGAGACTCTTTCAGTCACTGGAAATCAGTCTCAGTCTGAAGTAAATACTTCGCATTCCCCGCTGAATTATTCTATAAAAAGCAAAGCTATTTAAGTCTACTCTTTGAAAAATTCAATAGTGTTAAACTGTTGTGTGTATAACTCAGAATTTTAAATAGTTCTTAAATGCATGAAGATTTGCTGATAAAGTGTCTTTCACAGCCTCTGGAGAGCAGACAGCATGAGATTTTTGCTTCTTTTTAACACAAACATCTTCACAAGTTCTTCTCCCAACCACAAGCAGACAAACAACAGCTAAAATACAAAACCATTTGCCATTGCAAGCATTATAGCTGAAAAGATTGACATGAAAAATACTCCTATGAGGCATACATTGTATTTTTGCAGAAGAACCTTTTTAAATATAGTGCAAACACAGAGATTAAAAAAAAATCCAGGTCTGTAACACCAAACTCTGTGAATCCCAGATTCCCGCAAGCTTGTCTCTGATGTCCGACTAAAACACCTCCGTGTGCTGTTCCGTGGTATTTCAGTCAACGTACTCCCAAGCTATTGCCGTTGCAAAATCCTCTGACCACCAGGCAAAGTTCAAAGACCTCAGCCAGCCAAAAACTCACACCACAAAAAAGTGATTAGCTTTTTAATTAGCTTGTCTCCCTGAACTGACTCACAGGTCTGACATCAGGAGAGCCGATGCCACAAGGTAACTGACCACAGCAGTTCAGATTTGTTAGTCTTAAACCACTACAGAAAAATCGGAAAAAAAAAAAAACCATAAGATCCTATCACAGCTTTTTTTCAGTACAGTGTTAATCCTTTCTTATAGTTACTTTAACGTGAAGTCAGAATGAAGTCTTTCATAGGACACCGATAGGCTTCGTTTCCTCTACTGTGTGCCTATTTTCAAGAAAATTGTAAGAATGTACTTGTCTTTGAACTCTCCACCATTCCATCAAAATTGGCTGAAAGAGGCCACTGTTATCACACAAGCCTTTCTTTCATAGAAAGCCAGGTTAAGAAATAAAGATATACAGCTGACATGATTTACTACTGCTTCTCATTCCCATCCTTTCAGTTTGACAAATTAATCTTGAAATTGAGCAAAAGAACAGAACTTTCATTACAATTCAGCAACAAGACACAATGTTTTCAAGTATCACTGATGGATTACAACACTTGAAAAAACTATTACTACTAAATGCAAAGGAAGAAGAAAAAAAACCCTACAACTTACTGAAAGAAGCTTCCATGCAATTGGACGAACCGGTTTGGGAATGCCAGACCAACTCAATTTCCGTAATTCTTCTATTAAAAGAAAAGCATTTCATGAGAACTAAGGAAACTATTATCAATTAATATACACAGATATATTCAAATTAGCACAGTTTACCACAATGATCATGTCTTATTATATTCCAATGACATCAGAATTATATGGCATTCTAACAAATTAATAAAATACCGGTTAATTACTACCCATAGGAATACCTATGATAATAGGTACCGAGTGTGATAAGGTAACTTTCTGGACTATTTCTCAGCATTACTTTTTAGTATACATGCCCTATATTGACATGCTTAGTCTTATCGTATAATACACTTGCACAGAAATTAAAATTAAAATTAAGAATTAAAAATGAGATCTGCAGTTACAGAAACAGAATGATACTTTGTGTTTGAATGCTGGAATTTAATCCCATGCCATATTCTCATTCTTCACACTGTACTACTTTCTCTTGAAAGCTGTTTGTCAGATCTCATACCCAGCTAAACCAATTTGTGGGACTTCACCCATTTTTTGTGAAAACTGTTTATCATGTGCAAAAAATTATTAAAAAATTATGAAAAATGTAAAGACAAAAGATGTTTAACAGTGTCCCTAAAACAATTTTTTATGAGATATCTACTTGTAGCTCTTTCTTTTCTCACTCCGAGTATAAAATATGGGTTAAAACTGCACAAGTTTAAATTATCAAGCTGCTAAAGAACACAGAATAACAAAATTCTATGTTTTACTTTGTATATACTTATTCCAGTTAAGTATATGTATATTTGAATTAACCATGTGTATTCCAGTGAATTTGGTCTCTATCATATGCACGTATTTTCCAAATTCTGTGCTTCAACAAAGGCTTTAAAAACATTCTGTCTCTCTACCCACCCCTAGAAAATGAAGCACAGAGGACAGTAATTAGAATAAGAACTTTCTGAGCGAATACCACAACTGACTGACTTTGGCCACTTATAGATGCACGTTCTCTTTATTTTTTGTTAAGACAAGGATTCCTGTTAGCGACATGTGTCTTCATCCTCCCACCCCCCTTCTACTACTCTGAAAGAAATGTGCATCTATAATATCAAGAAATGCAAATTATCATGTTAGGTGTGGTATGTCCTCATAGAGCAAATTGTTTCTAGACACACATACAACTATTTTTAACCAGGAATGAAAATATAGTCCATTGAAAGCAGTACAATATTTTAAAAATATATAATATATGCCACAAAAAAGGAATCAGATTTAAAAAGTGTATTGAAGCTAAAGAGTTAATGCAAAAAAAAAATAAATTCTTAATTAGCAATTAAAGTTTCTCAAAGAAACACCAACTAAAGCAAACAAAAAGCTCTAGTAACCTGGAGTTTCCAGTATGAAGTTACCTGATCATTAAGACCCCCTATTTTTACTTTAGATACTTGCAAAATCCATTTTGTCTTAAAATGAGATGACAGCACTAATATGAAGTTAAATAAATCATGACCAAAAAAAATCCTGCTGGATGGATTTGTACTTCCACCTCTTTTTCTTACAGAAAATACAGAGAGAGGAAAATTGGCAGGAAGCAGAAATGCAAGACTGTTATGGTCACAGGTAGATGAGCAGTTTCAGGGTGGTCACTTCAAACCAGTCATGACTATTTCAAACAGACATGAGCCTACCAACAACTGTTCAAGTAAAAAAAAATTTCCAGTACTGGATACACACATTCAGCAAGTTATGTTTCCCCTCTCACTTTAGGCAGCAGGCTGAGCCAACACTACAGCGGCTGCACAGGGATCTCACTCACAACAGCGAACCTACGTCACAAAAATCCAAGCAAAAACAGTGAACAAATGCTGCATTAGGATCAAAACACAGCAGAAACTCAGAAAAGTAGAGAAAAAGAACAAATATTAAGAAACAAGATGTTAAAAGTCCATCATATCGCAAGTCTTGAATCCAGGCTAAAGAAAAAGGATGACTTTCTTGTAACACCAACAAAACTCTCTTTCATCCATAAGCTTTAAAATACTATTGTATTTGACAAAAATAAGTTTAATTAATAGAAGCTTTTCTTTTCTACAACATTTCAAACCCCTGAAAAAGTCAAAATACACTGATGGGAAAAAATGAAAAAATATATCTCCTATTATGTTTTTGACTTAAAGACATAGTTTGTTCTGTAGTTTTGTTTTCAAATGAACTAATCTTTCCTACAGAAAAAGAAATATAAGGACATCAAAGTGACACCTTGTTAAAGCAAGAGTACATAAATAAGCCAAGGTTATTGTCTGTCAGTACTAACTATATTTAGACATGTATTACTGTGTAAGGGTACCAAACCAGCAAAACACCTAACCATTTAGGAAGACTATACTGAGCATAACCCAAGATAAATTCAGTCATATACCTTGAATAAAACACCAAATACTAAAGGAAAAAGTATAAGAACGCACCAAATATGAACTGATTTGACTTCCAGCAAACAAAAGATTCCTCAGTCTTGCATTTCCTTGTACTTGTAGCCTATCCATCATGCCTATGATAACAGTAAGATTAAATATACTACAGTTAATAATATAACTACACTCACTGTAACTGATTACATTTTATTTTCTTTCTTATTTACAGTCCATCCCTATCCAACAGGCTGACCATTTACAGATAGTATTCTTCACACAAAAATTGTAATGCCAGTTCTTCCCCTCCCTCATTATTAATTGGCAGAGACAAATTATTGCCTGCTCTTTAATCTGGAAATGAAAACACACTATCAGGCAGAAACAAATTTAAGTTAATCTTATGGATCCCAACTCCAAAACAAAAATGCAAGGGAGCTTTGGTCAGGGAAACCCAAAGTGGCAGGCTGAGAACCATTTTAGGTTCAGAGAAGATACAGATAGTGCAAGGCACCGAACTCTCTTTACTTCCCCTTCTTTAAGCACAGAGGTACCTCAGAAGGAGCACCTACTGAGGTACATGCAAAATAGTAGTACCAATGAAGAAGTTCACTCTTATACCAAGGTTTCTTGATAATAGCATGACTACAAAACCAAAAGAAAACCTCCATCCCTTCTAACACTAATTTCTTAACCCATACTTCCTATTTGCAGATCACTCCCGAGTCCCATTTATCCATTTCACCCTTTTCTCCAGACTTACTTTTTCCTTATTTTCCTCCTTTCTAGCCCTCATCCCTATATATTTCCCAACCATCAATCAAAATTCCACACCTGTCTTTATTGCTGGCCAACAGAATTCATTGTACAGTTAAGAAAACCTTAAATTATTAACTAAAAAGTCGTACTATCTTTAAAACAGAACGGTAGCTTAAAAAAAAAACAAAGAACTAAATAATAATTTAAAATATTATCAAAGGAACCTGGGTTTTGTTCTTTATCTCATAATAATCCGAGAAATTGATGCTCTCTTGCTTTCTTACTTATATCAAACTGTAACAATAAAATTAACTACAACTTTTTGCACCACAGAAGTTTTAAAATTAACATGTAAGAATGTGCATTAGAAAAGAAAAAAAATACATAAAGTCCAAATGTTCTTTACTCTTCTATAATCTAAAGCCTGTAACAAGAACTGCCATCAGAAAAACAAAATTCTATTCAGTTTCACAAAGATAAGCTATTGTAGAGGATCAGTGTATCACCAAACTACATTTAAATACACCACAATCCTTAAGGACAAACTATACACTTTAATGCAATTATTCTTGCTGTCATGTTAATTTCCTACAGTTTGTACTGTTTTCTGTTGTTAACTTACAAACACCAGACTGCTGATAGGGCTTCTAAAAATGAAGTCTAGACAGCAAATTTTGCAGGGTTTTTTTTTTCCATATAGTTTTCATTATTTTTAGATAACTTTGAACACAGTTGTCTTGCTATAACAACTTCTCACAAGAAAATTTTATCTTGAAGTGTTTGCTGAAAGAACGCTTTTCTCTCTTAAGTATCAAGTTAATTCTAACCCCAAGATAACTCTAAACAAATTTTGTAACTTAGGCAATTTTGCTGTCATGAACTATAATTACTCAGTTTACCCAATGACTTTTTAAAAACTTCAAATGTGTTTGCATTTGTAAACAAGATTGTTCTTTTATTAGATTATTTTTAAAACATTTCTCCCACTCTAGAAAAGTATTTTATCTAAAGAAGCAAGTAGACATCATACGTAATGTTATAGTAGTTTTCTCATTCTATAATATAAAATCCATGTGTTTTTAACCATCAGCTTGAAAGTTATCGAATAGTACTATTATTTCTATTACTTCTCTCTTCATTGTAAAAATAAAACAAGAATTATTTTTTTTTTTCCTCACTTGGCAACTTACTGTAGAAATATATTATTCTTCCATGGCTTTTTGAGATACATATGAAGGGTATACAGTATATAAAATCAGGAAAAACACTTGTAATATATTAGAGTCTAAGCAAATTATAAGCAGCAGCAGTATATGCTTTCAAAAAACATTAAGACGCTCACAGTACTTTTGCACACTAAATACGCGTGGGTGGAGGAAGCACGAAAGCATGCTTATACATTTAACTCCAAGGAATCTGGTGGTATCCCAATAAATACCTCCCTTATTCTTCATTCTCAAGTAGTTGATAGGCACTAGAAGAATATAGGATAACCAAAAGATCAGTAACATTAGAAAAATGTGATATTACTGGAGTTCAGTGTGAACCAAAATCTCAAAGAAACAATGAAAGCAGAATTTGTCCAGATTTGTGCTGGTTTGGGCTGGGACAGAGTTAATTTTCTTCATGGTAGCTACTATGGGGCTATGTTTTGGATTTGTGCTGAAAACAGCGCTGGTAACACAGGGATGGTTTAGTTACTGCTGAGCAGTGCTTGCACAGAGTCCAGGCCTTTTCTGCCTCTCACACCACCCCACCAACGAGTAGGCTGGGGGTGAACAAGAAGTTGGGAGGGGACACAGCCAGGACAGCTGACCCCAACTGACCAAAGGGATATTCCATGCCATATGATGTCGTGGTCAGTGATAAAAGCTGGAGGAAGAAGGAGGAAGCGGGGGATGTTCAGAACGATGGCGTTTGTCTTCCCAAGTAACGGGTGTGTGTGATGGAGCCCTGCTTTCCTGGAGATGGCTGAACAACTGCCTGCCGGTGGGAAGTGGTCAATGAATTCCTTGTTTTGCTTTGCTTGCACGCACAACTTTTGCTTTACCTATTAAACTGTCTTTATCTCAACCCAGAAGTTCTCTCACTTTTACGATTCTCTCCCCTGTCTCACCGAGGGGGGAGTGAGTGAGCGGCTGAGTGGTGCTTAGTTGCCAGCTGGGGTTAAACCACAACAAGACTATAAACACTGATTAAGAGAGAGGGTGAAGTTTAAATTGAACTATGTATCACAGGCTGGCACAACATGAGTATGCTGTCACTGCAAACACAAGGGATTCAATGGGAAATAAGCAACTGAAATTCTCCAATATTAAATGACTGATGAATTTCACTGACACTAAATAGGAAATGGCACCTAGGATTGCCCATTCATGATAAAAACCCAGGCTCTGGCACAGAGATGCATTAAGTGCAATGGCAGAGAGACTGGCTGCTCATACACTGAGGACAGGAAATAAAAAGCAGTTCTAAAGTCAAAGAGTTATGAGATGTCATGAACAATGGAAAAAAGATACTAATGGATTCTGAAGAAAACCCAAGATGATGACACAAAAAAACCCAATGCAAACAGCTCTGCCACAAGACACAGCAAGGCTGGGGTACAAAACAATGCTGGACAGGAACAGGCTTCATTAAAGAGCATTTCAAAGAGCAGATGGACATTACTGAAATAAAAACCAAGAAATAGGATTTTTTTTTTTTTTTTTTTACATCAGGAAAAGACTAATCACAGTCTTTTAGTTCAAAACAGAACAACAGTACATTACTATTTGGAATGGGCTTTTTTGGCTCTCAGGGATTTGTTCTTTACAGTGATAACTTTGAGGGACTAGTTTTTCAGGATGGGGAGAGGGAAGATGGTGAGTAGCAGAATGAAGGACACAAATTCCTGAACAGAGAAATTATTACGTTATGGTGGTATTAAGTGATCATCTTTAGAAGACCTTGATATTTGGCCTTAAACAGACGTTTATCCAAGAAGTTTAAGTTAAAACAAAATCTTTGCATTCCAAAGAACAGAAACAGCCAGCTTCACAATAGATGTCTGAGATCAAGAACAGCATTGCAATTAAAAGGCAAATTTGTAAATTCATATGCTACAGTTTTAGGTCATAGCAACTTTAGCAATCTTCCCAAAGTAAGCACAAGATGGATACATTAATCTGATTTGCTAGTCTATTTTCTAGTTACTAGTCTATTTTACTAGTCCAATTTTCTAGTCTACAAAAGCAGACAAGATACAAATCTAATATCACAAGTTCTCAATGACTGTCAAAAGCAATAACTATCACCCAGTCTAACAGTATTGGCAGTAAATGACCAGAGGCACCATAAATCAGATCTTTTGATACCCATCTTGTTATGGAGCGGTGACTCCACAAAAGGCCTGGAAGAGGCACTAAGCCAGCGATAACGGGACTCTTGCTCCACCCATGCAGGTGTCCCCTTGCCAACCAAGGAAGCCCTCCTCCCCTAAGTCCTCCTGGCAGCCAAAGTAGGTTTGACTTGTATGGTATGGTCTTAACTGGTTTAGTTCATTGTCAGACTCCAGCTGTGATGATCAAGCACAAGCTCCCAACAGGTACCCCCGGACAGCACCCCGGTCACATACCTTAGCCTTTTTCCCATTACTTGATCTTCTTTTTCCACCACCCTTCTACCTACTTTTCTCTGCCCCAAATTAACAAACCACTCCAATTACTTCTTCTCTTAGTGGTCCTAGTTTCACTACATCTATACCACAATTTGGTACTTCTGAAATGATTACCTAGGCACTGCTGGTCTTGTAACACTGTGCCTTCCAAAGTGGCCCCAGTGCTCACCTCCATGCAATAGCACTGTTTATACATTTCTCACACAACTCCCCCTTTACAGCTTGTGAAATTCAGGCACCCCATAGGGTGCTATCTATAACTTCTGTCAGATCCTCACACTGTTGTTTGTTATGTTCAGCAATTTCTCAGGTCGCCTCCAGTAGTTCTCCACACCCTATGGAGTCAGCTCAGCCTCCGAGCAGGGCAGTCAGCAGCTTAGATATTTGCCCACAGCCCTAACACATCTGCAACAAGTTTCAATTCCACCCACGATCCAGTGTCAAGTAAATCCCCAACCTAGCAAGCACTAAATCATAAGTAATAGTATCACCAGTTATAGTCTTCTAAAAGCCAAAAAGGCAGGAATCGGTCAGAAAAAGCAAAGGCAAAGTAAGCATATCATAGGAACAACACTAGAAAAATGGTATTTTGTATAGTTTATGAATTAAAAAAAAAAGGGAATATCCACCTTAACTAAACACATCTACAAATTACGTATTTCTCCTCCACCCCAGAACATGATTGTAAGCTCCAGTGGTGGATCAATAACAACAGAGGCCTCAAGTCTTCAAAGGCAAGTGATCTCCAACTCTGCATCATACTACTCCACTAGTCCTTGTGCAGTACTTAAGAACAAGTATGCTTTACCGGGTCTGATCTATTTGTGTCACTGGTTGAAAGGAAACAGACCTCATGCATTAGTTTATTACTTCCTCACACAATCATTTTGCTCAACTTCAAGTTTTGGCTACTGTTACGGAAAAGCACACCATTTACAAACTATGTAATAAGCATAGTATATGCAGAAAACAGAAAAATAATAGAAAATAGAAAATAAATTGCAACTTGGAAACTACTTTTATTACTTTAAAGTAATATCAACTGCTCGTTCTCAACTCTACACCCCATTGACCCCAACACCTAATCTTTCACCTTACCGTTTTTTCTCCTTCCTTAAGTCGACCCAAATAGAAATCTATGCACAAACATTGATACTAACCTCTAAAAAATAACCCATGTAAAGAGGAAAAAAACCCACAAACAACCAAGCATAAAACAAGAAAAGATGCAAATCTGCCAGAATCAGAAATGTGGAGCATATGATTAAATCAGTAACAAATCATGCAGGACTAAAATTCCACTTACCCTTCAGTAACTCATTTAAGGCCAAAGACAGGAACTATGCAAAAAAAAAATGGAATATAGCTTATTCTAGTAAACTTTCTATCCTGTGATGCAGCTGAGCTTTCCTTCTACTTGCAGGACCAAGCAAAGACAGTTTTGACAAAGAGAATTTAAATTATGGCACTATTTCAAATGAAACCTCCGTTCCTAGGCTAAATACAAACAACCACTTGTAGGACTCACTGAACTAAGGAGTCATTCTTTGAAAATTAAAGAGAAATGAGGAATAAGGTTTTATTTCAGCAAGTTTCAAGAGAAATCAGTTTTCATTCCTGACACTATTCAGCAACAAAAATACATTTCCTTTAATTAGGCATAGCTTGAGCTGTCATGTAATTCCAAACAGTAGCATAGATATCCTATAGGACTGGGTTTGAAAGTACTGCTGTTTCTGGAAGAAAAACTCCGCACTGGACATTGAAGTAAAAATACATACCAAGGGCAAACCATCTTTGTTTTACAACATAACACTTATTTGAAACAGATCCCCTGACTAATTCTCAATAAAGTAGGATTTGGGAGTGAATACTTCCCTACATTCTTGAACATTGAACACAAATTAAAGAATTATTTATGTTCCTCTGCCAGAATCTTATTCTCTCTGGGTCCTCTTTTTACACCTGGATTGTCTGCTGGGCCTACAGGACCTTTAGCAATGATCTTCTCTGAATATATTTGATAGAAAGCATTTAACGCTAGTTTTTATACTTTTTGCAAGTTGTTTCTCAAACTCTCTTTCAGAAGTGCTTCCATGCATTAGCCTTACAGGATTTATGTTCTGTTCTACTCTCCTTATTTGACAGAGAACTTTACCTTTTGGATTGTATTTAATAACCTCTTATTGTATTTAATAACCTCCTCCACTCTGCTGTCATGTCATACAGGATCCTTCTGAGCTTTCTCACGGCCTTTGTTTCTGTTTTTGCTTTCATAAGTGGTACGGTAATTGCTTTCAGTACAGAAACTGTTAGATAGACACATGATTGCACATCTGAGAGTTAAGTCAATTCCATCACAACCCATTAGCCCTGGGTATGTGATAATTCCATTTCTGCACCAACACTGACTGCTGGCCTATATCACAGTCCTCCAAAATCTCAGAAACTCAGACTACTCCAAAAATCATAGAAAATTCTCGTCCTAACTTTTCACTACAGTGAGCTCAACTAGCATTTTGCCAGTGACAAACAGCACACGTTACAACTGAAACAGGCTATGCAAGAATTCTTATTGGGTATAGTGGCAAGCTTTCATGATTACCACCCCAAAAGCATACGGTCTGAACCTTGCGCATTGCTATTGTTAAAGCATCAATTCACATTATGCTTTCATCTGGTGGTTCAACACCAAAACAAGAAGAAAGCCAAGAACCCTGCCCAACAACAATTATAAAAGCAGGAAAAAAGTCGTTCCTAGAAGACTTAGTCTAACAATACTATAGCATAAAATAAAAATGCTTCTGGTGACAGAAGAGACAAGAACAAATTGAAGCATATACATAGAGTACCATTTTAGATATACATAAAAGATTGTCAGTGAAGCTGTTCTAATAACACTGTTAAAATACATAACTTACATGTACATTTTACTTGAAACACATGCATAACTTTTACAGCAAGTTTGTCTATTACTGGTTTTAAGATGGGATTTATTCTTATAAATGATGCACCAGATCACTTCATAAAATCAAATGATAACACATAATTGAAATACTTGCATTCAAGTTCTCATGTTACCTCGAGACACATGAATCTTAATTTTTAAAAAAAGAGCTGAGGGGTGTGAAGTCATTCTGACTTTATCTCAAAATTAAAATACTAAGTTCTAGTCTGTAAGTTGCCACAGTATCACATTTTTTTAATCCAATTTTCATTAGCTTTTCTTTTAAACACCTGGTTCTTCCCATTTTCTCCCATGTTTCCTACTGAATATTTAGCTTTCCCACCGAGAAGTGCTAAATACGTCCAGATTTTACAGTACCTTGTAACAGAAAATCCATTTAGGGCTGAATTTTCTCCATACAACACATGATAAAAATACTTTTTAAAAAAAAGTTCCATACTGGGCCAATATGTAACACCCAGCACGCACAAGGGAGCAAATAGCTAAACATGAATTTGTTGTGAACACAAAAGAGCTACAAAAACATATGAAATGCCTGACAGAGGTCAGAAGCTTGACTTAGGAGCAAATAAATCCACGAAGATGTCACACAAAGAAAAACCTATTTGATTACATCTCTAAAACCAGCATCTTTCCAAGAAACAGATGCAAATGAGACACTTGACAAAACATTGTTAGAAAACAGGTATGATATGCTGCTCTTATAAACAGCCTTGACACGTTAAAAATCAGGACAAGATGTCAGCTCACACAACATCCGATACTGAATCCTTCCTGGCACCCAAGAAAAAAATGCCTCGTGTTTATCTGTGCATGCCTGAGTGTCTGGCCTTGAAAGCTGTCACCAGCCCCATGTGGTCCCTGACAGCCACAGAAGCTCCAAACCTGGAACCCATCTCACAGCTTCAAAGAGACTGAATAGTTCTCACCTACATCCACAGATGCTACATCTCCACAAAGAGGAGGCACAGAGATAGAGAGAGGCTGGAAAAAGAAGCACTACTTTTCTAACTTTTGTCAGCTTTCTATATGGGGAACCTGTTATCTCTTCAACCTGTTCACCAGCAGAAGTTTTCATTTCCTTCCTTTCCTTAATTCTTTTTTGCCTTTCCCCCCCCTAACATGTGTGACTATTCCTACAGATTCACAAAACGAAGGGATGAATGCCAACTAATGGAAAGAGATGCCAAAAATAACTTGCTAAGATTAAGCAGATAAATTGAAAGACAGAAAGCCCAATGATGCAGCTGGAGCCATATGCATACCAAAATACTCTGGCTGTTTGACTCTTAAAGTTAGCCCTTGAGGTTTGAGTTCTTTATTTCACTTTAGTATAAGGTTTAGTATAACATCCAAAAGAAGGGAAATTGTATTACATACTATTTATTATAGTACTTAGTTTAAACCTAATATATATTACTTGCTGTTAATATACAGTGTACAAGCCTTCTCTGATCAATTTCCAACAAGCAAAAGTATAATTATGGCCTTTCTCTCATCATTAACACCTAAGCACTCTACTCTTATTCCAGGTCATCTTTAGTAAGGAAGATCAGGAGAATATAAAAGAACCATCAAAAAACTTTGTCTATACACCATCAAATGCAGAGAAAGCATCCAATGGCCAAAATGAAGAGTCTAGCTGCAGGTTCTGAAACATTTTTACTTATCTATTATTGTTAATAATTAAAGCAAAGGTTGAACACAAAATCCAATTTACTCGATATTACTCTTTTGAGAGGAACATTCCTAAAGCACCTATCCAAATGCAACTATAATTGGGAAAAACAGAAGAATTTTTGTTAACTACTGATTTCTTCTATGTTGACTTCTAGAACTGTGTACACAGCAGTAGGAATGGCTAATATATTACACAAAAAAAATGCTGAATTTTAGTTTTTCCTTCCAAAGAAATGCTCATCTGAACTTCACAGCTTTGTTATCCCATTTTCATTCACAATGGTGTCTTGGCCAAGCTGATACCCCTTCACAATAGTTCCGAAGAGAAGACTTCCATTATTGAAGTGCTGGGGGCTTCTTTTTTTTTTTTTTTTTTTTTTTTTTTTTTTTTTTTTTTTTTCTTCATTTGCGGTCTTTGGTTTTGTTTTGGGATTTGTTTGGTTTGGGTTTTTTTTAATATTCACAGCATTTCTATACCTGTGATGCCATGGACATGCCTTTTTTCCCAAATTAGTCCTTGGCTATTAGAGTGTTCTTGATTTTGTTTTTAATAAAGCCAAACGAGAAAGAATGAAATTAGGGGCAAATAAAGAACAAATCTAAAGCTACCACATTTCTGCTGTGTAGGGTACAAATGGACTCCAACCACACAGTAAGTTTATTAATTTTTATTGCACAGAATGTAGCAGCATAAAAGTACAGGTGCGAAGGTTTAAAACTTGGAAATTGCTGTCTCGTAAAAATCTGTTTGACTATGCATGTCTACCCCACAGTTTCCAACACTTTAAATCAAGACATCAGAAGAAATCCATCCTCAACCAAGACTTTGAGAGTCCCAAGGAAATGTACTTGCACTTATATTTAAAATTTGTCCTTTATTTAATATCTCATTAGCCATTAAACTATTTGTCATTGGTTGAAATGTTACATTCTCCTTAGTCAAAGCATAATTTCAATTTATTGTCATATACTAACTCTTTCCCCTTGTAGATTTCCCAAGGAATTAGATGTCCTAGTTATGAGCTAGAGAACATGCTCCCCAGCACAGGATTTCTACAAAGGAGTTTTAATGCCACCTACAAATGAGAGACACATTTTCAGTCAAGACAGTACTGCAAAAATACCCTTGCTTCAATATAATTAATGTTTTCTTAAAATTCTAGAACCATTATTTTGAAAATGACCGGTTGTAAAACGTTCTTATCACAGACATGATCACTTCCTAAAAACGCAAGCATAGAAGGAAGTTTAACCTACTCATTCAGAACTGAAATCAGACAGATCCAAGAGCAGTATTTGTAAAACCTAGTCTATAAACTCTATCCCAGATTGAAAGGATACTTTCTGAAGCAACACTGTAAACCCCAACTACTACTCTTTCTTTCAGCTGTCTCATTATATTACATAATTCTGTGACCAGCAAGTATCAAAATGTTTATAAATCCCCATAGATTTTAGACCAACAATATCTCTATTTGCTAGCTACAGCCAACTGTCACTTTTGCTTAGGAGACTGCATCTAAGTTTTGCAGAAACATTTTTGGGTTAGGATACCTTATTATGAAGGAATATCGTGGTATGTAAATGCTTCAAATTGATACAATTCATTTAATTTTGGAAAAAATTGTTTTTACTACAATCCATTCAGATATACATTTCTTCTCTCTGATGAAGAAAGTTTAAAGCAATTATTCTGAAAGAAATCTTAAGACAGTATTGTTTTACTGCAGTAGATTCAAAGATTCTTCATATTCCATAAATATTTCATGGGGCATTCTACAAAAAAAACATGCCATTAATTTACCAGCTTTCTAACCCCACGAGCTATTACTAGAGCTATTACCCATTACACCTAAAACACACGAGGGGAAACAACCAAGTCTACAAGTATTTTACTTGGAACTACAAGCTCATCATTCTATCAGTTACAAATAAATAAAAAAATACTTTAAGAAATATTAAAGGAGTTCAAAATTTCTCTGTATGCATTATTCATTTTTGATACAGCTGTTATTTCATTGAGATTACCATAAACGGCTACATGAAGTGATGGCCTGCATGAACAACTCCACGATAGATATGATAAACTAGATTTACATGTTTTATGTTCCTATAACATAAATTCCTTGGATAATTTAACTATACAAAGTTGGAAAATTCTTTTAAAAGCATAGAATCACGGAACTGCAGCTCCCCCAACAGCATGTTATAATACAGGCAGTACATATAGAAAATAGCTTTAATAGAGGGCTTGTTATTACTATGGCAACCCCAGCAACTGGTTTCCAAAATGAATAATAGCTCTGTTAGGCACTTCATTAAATTTTTTTCAAGCAAACACTGCCCTTAATCTTCTCAATGGAACAAAGATTTATTCTGAATGCATGCAGAAAACAGAAAATAAAGTCCAATCCAATGGTGTAAATACAGGGTAAGACCCTTTTCAGGACCTGTGCTAGAAAAGAGCAGGAAAGTACACGTTGTCCACTATTTCATGTAGAAAGTTGGAGAAGAAGTAGATGAGGTTGGTGTTAGGAGGTATGAGAAAGCAAGCGAACAGAAGATTAGGAAAACTAAGGCAAAAGGAAGATTACTAAAACCACTAAGAAAGAATTGCAACAAGTGAGGCCAACAATGTAAATTATGAAAATAAGTAATGGAGAACAACTATGCTGGCAGAAGATTTTAAGTGGCATTGTATTTTTTCATAGTTCTCCCGCAACATTCAATTGCTTTTATTTTTACCTTAAAGTCATTCAAACAGTCTCTAACAAACTTTCCAAGTAGAATTAAGAATAGAGAAAAGAGGAAATACCACTTACAGTACCAGTTAATTAAAGGAGAAAACTTTCCTACTTATTTAGAAATAACACACAGTATTTTTCTCTTGCTTGGGGAGAAGATAGAATTTTGCAGTCTGTTGACCAATCACAAGAAAAATCCAGTTTTTAAGTGAACAGCCAAGTAATAATTATTTCGTTTTGGACAACATCAACTGTGTTTTATAAAAAGTATTCATATGTATTTGGAACAAATAACCAAGGCATAAATTTACTTATTATAATATTAAAGCTTCATGTTATTAAGCAAAGACTCCTACAAAACAAATTAAATAAGACTTTAAAAAAAACAATCACTATTGCAATATCTACATTCAAAAATACAATCTAGCTGACATTGATCCTTCATAGTGAAACTATAGTACAAGAAAGGTACAACTAAAATAATCAGATTTAATAGATACATGTCTAGATTACTGAACCACAAAATTCATGCAATTATTCACAAGAGCTAGTACTAGAGAGCTTCCCCATTAACAAAAAAACAAACATAAACAAACCCAGTAAGTCTACCTACAATGTATGTTTATTTAACACATAACAAAAGCAAAGACTTCCTTTCTTTTTATAATTTCCCTCAATATCTTTGGCTTAGGAGGAAAGCTGCTGATAAACTCCATGATGTACAGAATAAAGAGGATCCTGATCAGGCAAAGAATTTCACATGGAATACACCTAACAAGCTACAGTTCTGCTCTTGGATCACTTCTTCCATGTGCATTCAAAGTTCAGCTTGTGAAAGTCAAATAAAAAAGCAGACAATCTTGCAAAATTAATTAATTGACTTGGTCATCCAAAATAGTTTACAGATTGCCTTTCAACTGCTGAATTTGGCTATTTCTGTTAATATTAACATAGAGAATTCTGTGCCACTTTCAGGCATCTGACATTTTAGTATTTCCTGCCTCAAAAGAGAACTAAAGTCTGCTGAGCAACTCAAAGTGAAAAGATTAGTGGGATGGTAGTGCATTTCTCTTAAATGTTTCATGGATTTGGAAAGACAGAAAACAAAGCTGAATTTGAGCCTGCAGTCAAGCACTAAGGGAGGTGAAGAAGTTGAACTTAGCTCACAGTTCACAAAAAATGAAAAACTGCTAGTATGTACAATGAGAAATCCTTTTACTCTCATTTTAATCGTCAGCATTGACCAAGAACAAACACCTAGCTGCCAAAGAACTTCATCTATACCTAAACTGAACATAGTATTTCCAAAACAATCATTGGAATAAAGGCTCCTAACAGTAAGAGCTACATTTTTTTTGAAACATTCAGAATAGGGTTTAAAAGCTTTCCCCTAATTTCCCACCTCTATTACATCAAGTTCCTCTAGAAGGCTAGCCCATAATCTCTATTCCACGAAAGGTTTTCTCAGTTAACTGCAAACATGCATTACATCTCCAGAGTAGATGTCCATTATTGCTAGAACACACGTGAGGGCATATCTAACCAGTAATCACTATCAGGAAGGCAGCACAGCACAAACATACACAGTGAAATACACTCCACTGTGATTACCTTCCCAGGCAATAACTGCTTTATATATACAAATACACATATCTTCCAGTTCTGGACTTCATTCTAAGTATAAACGCAAAGATCAAACTTTGGAAGTATATTTTCATAGAAAGCACTCCTCATATTTAAGCTTTCTTCCATGTACTTCTCACTCAATGTGGTGGTAGAACCACAATTGTTTTACCTTTAATTTACATCAGACTCTGTTCCAGCTTGAGCTGGCAAACATAACTATCTTAATAGGTATTAGGCTTTCAAATTAAATAAGCAGTGCACATAGTACAACATTTTAAATGCAAGACTTCATTGCAAGAAAATTTAAGTAATTTTTTAAAGGAATTCTTTAGTTACATCTTGCAAAATTACATCTTGGAAAATTAATAACAATTCTGGCTTTCTTCTATGCATTTTCTAAATCTGAAATCTTAAGTTATCCTTTCAAAGGATGCTTCTTTAGAGCCATGTTTGAAGCTGGCAGACTTCATTGCAAAACAATTTCCAGTTATACCACATTAAAAAAATCAGATTATCATCTGTTTGCATGTGCGACGAATGCTATCCTGCAAAGGAGACCTATTTAACAGACTGTACTGATGTTTCAGAAAGTATCCGCAAGATCAGGGAATCCTACGAAAATGTCATACTATAATTTCAGTCCTGGTTCTTTTCACCATCAAAAGAAGCTGAAATCAGAGGAACCCAAAATGGGCATCAACCCATTTTCTGGAGATGACAGTTAATTCCTACAATAAGGCAAAACATTTGCAGAAAGATTAATATGCCAATTTCTCAATGAATGCACAAATTCAAGTTGCCACAAACAAAGTAACTAACTGTGAATTAAGTTTCTATTTTTTTAACAGTGGAAGAGATGGTGGCAAGAAAACATACAGGATGAATTATACTTCCTTGAGGCTTAGTAAATTGACT
Source organism: Anarhynchus alexandrinus (assembly GCA_008711295.1). Lineage (NCBI taxonomy): Eukaryota > Metazoa > Chordata > Aves > Charadriiformes > Charadriidae > Anarhynchus > Anarhynchus alexandrinus. The sequence goes on from VUYV01000042.1 coordinate 1,728,023, forward strand.
TACAACCACACATGCCACTCATTACATGTAAATTGCTAATCTTGATGTTCAAAAGCTTCAGGGCCCAAACAAAGTTCAAAGTTCTCAAGAGCCCTGTTGGTGACATTCCTAGTAAGCTCCTCCCCTGCTGTGTCGCCTGCACAATGGTGCGGGAACCAGGTGAGGCTGCTCCCTCGGAGAGTCTATGACTACCACAGGGAACACTGAACTCCTCACCCAAGTCTCTTCTACTACAATAATGCAGATTGCACATAGTGTCTGTGTAAGTTCAGCTTTCATGACGCTCTTAGAAAAGAAAGGGAGACAGCACACCAAATAAATCAAAAGAAAAAAATACTTCATCATATAGTACCCTTCTTTCTCCCAGCGCATCCAGAGTAAAATATCCCTCTGAATCCTATTGTTCACCACGAGGCTCAGGCTTAAATATTATTTTTGAACAGCTGATTACAAATCAATTCAAAAAGGGGTAAATGATCCCCTAAAAACTCTGCTCAAACTTTATCCGACCTGAAAATACTTTTAATTAAAGAATTTTGCACTTGGTAGTAGAATGCTGTGTAATTCTGATTTTTTTCAATGATGAATTAGTGGTAACTACCAAGGTAATTTTGTGTGTACACAGGAATTTGGATGATGATTTTGGGTGAATTTTTTTTATTTTTTTTTTTAAACTAAACCCTTAGCATCAGCTGAAGTTATGGTCCCACTGTAATGCTCTACATCCAAACCCATTTGGAAACAGAATTAATTCAGAACTCCACATCTTGCTGAAAGGAACCTACTGCCATGAGTGTAACATGGGAGTTTTAAAGACAGTACTAAAAGCACAATTCTTTGAGTGGTGTTCAGATCAATGGTTTTAACCTAGAATGCTCTGTGCGGACTTCAGCACAAAAAGAAACAGTTTTATGCTCTATGCTATGCTGCTGCAATTGATATTAACAAAAATCAGAGAAGAGCTCCTCAACTTATAGGCAAGTATTTCCTGAAAGAAGTCCAGAACCTCGGAACTAGGGCTCTTCTGTGTAGTCCACAATGTCCCATATCCATTCATTAATATAGTCATAATTGATACCATAGTTCCTGACCAAAAAAAAAAAAAAAAAAAGGCAAAGATTTAGGGTACAGGCTCCTTTTTCAGAATTGAGAAAAGGGGAAGATTATTTTGATTTTTTAATAGGATCTGCAGCTGTTCAATCTCAGTCCTTTTTGATGCCCCAAAGGAAGGAAAAAATTTTGTATGATGTGGGTGGTGAGACACTGGAACAGGTCTCCCAGAGATGATTGGATGCCCCATCTCTGGAAGTCTTCAAGGTCAGGTTGGACAGGGCTTTGAGCAACCTGATCTATTGAGAGATGTGAACTAGATGATCTTTAAGGGTCCGTTCTGACCAAAACCATTTTACGATTCTATGATACTAATTGTCAACCATTCACGTCCAGAAAATATTTCTTGGTTGAGTAGCTTTCACCAACTAAGTATTATCAAAACATAGATGTTTAATATGTCCCAAAGTATACCAGAACTGTATAACAACATCGTGTAATTCTGTAGCAATCTCTCTCGGGACCAGACAAAGCTTGCAATTCAAATTGCATTAATCTATATGACATCAGACAACTGATATCTGATACTTTATGTTCAAACAATGCTAAACATAAAAACTAATACTATAGAGTCTGCATTAAATTGCAGACAAGTTGGATACTGAAAAATGTATTTTTGCTTTTTTATTACCGTATACTCTCATGTCTGGCTGAACAAAAAATAAATTTACACAATCTTTGGTCTTACTGTAAGAGCAAAAGACAGTACAACTGTAAAGCCTTTCAGTACAATCAAGAACTGTCTGAATGTCAGGGCATCTAAAATTTTACAACTATGTGTATGAGAGACACAAATAAGTGATGCAGATACTTATTGATGTTTTCAGATCAATCAAATGGAAAAAGATACTGCTCATTTTTGACAGATATATTTTAAGAGAAGTTTGCTAACTACATACCCAACATCAACAGTACAGCAAATAACTACTACAATTTTGTTTTAACTTTTGCAACCTAAGTTTTCTTTCTAAATTTCATTTAGAAAATAAAATTAATTTCATTTCTAAAAAAACACCCTAGAATTCTACTATAATGCACAGAGGCAACCAGCTATTGTTATGAGATAATATGAGATTACACCCTTTTTAATTCCTGCAATTTCTATAATAACGCTTCCTCCTTTCTTCCTTTGAAAACGTAAAGTTAGCAAAAAAAAGTAATTTTCCTCTAATACACATGCTAACAACATGATCTGCTTTGCAGGAGTTACAGTCCCAATTTACTAAATTATTTTAACTGGCATTTTGAATACTAAGAAATAGGGGCATAAAAGAGGAAGTGGGGAAAAAAAAATAAAGACTGGCCCAATACCAAGTAAACTAGTTAAAAATGTCAACACTTATTATGTAATGCAATGACTACTGTATCAATCAAATATCTTTACAAAAGAAGAGAAATACATCCTCCGGAGACAAACCATGCAAAATCCTCTCAAAATTATGTCAGGAACCTATTATTACCTAGTTCAAATGAAAAATACCAAATTAATACCTTTAAATTGAAATATCCCACTGAAGCAGTGATCAGAATAAATGCTGATTATTACCTGAAACCACAAGTTACAAGATGAAGCCATAGAAAATAGCAAGACAAAATACTAATCCTGCAAAAACCAATTAATATAAGGAATCATTTATGGATATTTAGCACTGGTTTCTTTCAGAAGATTTTTAATTTAGAAGAAAGATGTTCCAAAGCCTACTGTTAGAGTACTGACCTTTTTTTATTAGTCTTATTTATTAGCTGAAAAGGTAAGCATGTTTTTCAGGTAACAAGCTAACTGGAACAGAACGGAAATTGGAGAGGATACCTTTTGGTGATAACAGTTTGAAAAGATAGATATGACTATGGCTTGTCACATGAAGCAGTGGTACGACTCATCTTGTTCACTTTACACTATACATCAATGAACTGGAAAAAGAATAAGTACTGATGTGATCAACTACAGATAGTTCAGAACTGCAGGGGGCAACAAAATTCTAAATGACATGGATGGACTAGAAGCATAGAGATAAATAGCTACGCAGTTCAGTACACACAAATTAATGAAGCTGGGAACAAAACTAATCAAGTTAATTTCAATTAATGCATTTTGTAAAGTTACTGAAACTTTTCTATAACATCAGTTTGACAAACAGTTTTAAAGGAGGTAACAGATTGCTGTTACAGACAAATATATTTATGAACCATAAATAAAAGATAATTACTATAATCAAGTTTAATATACATCTAGAATGTATAAGCAACTGTAAAAAAACATTGTACAAAACTACTTGAAAACACAAGTCTAACAAATTTGACAGAATTAAACTTAAATTGGAAACCGGATAGACATAGCAATACTGGCCCTCTTAAAGAAGTAAACAATAATCTGCTGAAGAGAAATTTCTTCTCAGAGACACTCTCCCTATGCCGCTTTGTTAAAGTCTGGTCCTCTCCCCTCCTCTTAAAGCAACCAATTGTTTGCAAAAGATTCTGCGAGCACAGAGCCCATCTTCATTCAGTAACAGAAGGTCCATTACAAGGAAAGACAAGACCTGAAATGAAGTAAATCTACATCAAATTGTCTGCAAGGCAAGCATAAGCACAGGTTGATTGCAGAAAACAACTGCTGCAAATTGTTCTCTCTGAATAACCTGGCATGTAGTACCAAGAGTGGGAGACTACACATACACACAGGCCCTACAGTCTACTCTATGGTTGTCTATTAAACACAGCTGTACTGCCACCTCCAGTCCTACTCACCCTGCTGCCTCAATTTGGACCTAGTACACCTCAATATGATCTAATTGACACGGATCAGTCCTCAAGTCTCTCTCCAATCAAAACTGCTTCTTGTAACAGGCTCCTTCTACCAGCCCACATTTCTTGCCATAACGTGGTTCAGCTTGTTTAGCAGCTTTCATTTTGTAATTTTAACTTTATGATATTATCTCCTCGTTCTTTGCATTATATAACTACTTGAAGGTATATTGTCAGGGCTCTTGAATACCTCTCTCCTGCAGCACAAATCATATACCTAGAAGTAATATTTCTATAGGAGCTGGGGCTTTTTTTCATATAGCTAACTATTCTTGACATACAATTCACATTATACTTTCCCTATTTACATTAGAGGTAATAACAGCATAGCAATAGTCAAATAAAAAGTGTCAAATGGAAATAAGGCATATTATTTGCATCTGTTTATCACGCAAACAACAAAAATGCCTGCAGGACAGAGAAGTGAAGTGTGCTAGGAAGGCTTAAGGGAAGACTCAGAACAACTACAAGGGCAACTATAAATTACAGGAGTGAGTTAATTAGTTCAGATCCACAAGACATTAAAAAAATGAGTTAAGGGCATTTTTGAGCCATGGAAATAGGCTCTTTATTCATAAATAAGAGTTAAGTAACCTAAAAGAATTAATTCTTTTATATTCTGAGAATTCTGGGGTTGGTTTTTTTTCCTTCCTTTCCTAGTTTGTGTTCTCAGACTGTGCCTTGGTCTAAAAACTATTTGCGTATGTAAGTGTCTGCTGGATAAAACTGTACACAGAAACTTTGAGAATGGTTCTGTCATTACACATTTATGTAATATTTACTAGTGGGTTCATATCCCAATTGCACACTATACCTGGTATATTATTTTGCCCAGTGTATAATCTGATGGGGTTGATAGAACCTACCTATCTCCACAACTTCACAATATCCAACCTATGCACCAAACCCAACTCCAAAATCTATTAGTGGGCTTCAATGGCTAAAACAATCTTCACTTCCAAGTTTATATACATAATCCATCTTTTTGAGAGTTTTCTTATGAAAGAACACACTCTTCCACAACCTTTAGTTGCCATACAAAACTAACATTGCATTTTACACTGTCTTTATAGGATAATCATTATTGAAGTGTGACTGAAAGGATTTCAAGGTCATTTGTATTACTTTGTGTTCTTAGTCTATGTTGATTTCTCAACTTATAAGAAAAGAGCCTTGAGTTGAAAAATATGCATGACATTGTTTCAGTTCCACAGATTAACTTTTTTTAACATTGCTTTGAAAGGACTTGTCCTCATAATCTCTTTCAACAATATGCAAAACTGTATTAAGAAAACAAAGTCAACAGAAATACTTTACTTCTGCTGTTACTACTTCCAAGCAAAACCAATGCTACTACACACAAAAATGAAGAGAAATATTTGCTAAAATGTCTCCAAGACAACTACCCACTAATTCAATTCATTGTGACAAACAATACACAATCGGTGGATCTAACACAAAACAAAGACCCACACATACCACAACATCACACATACACAGAACAAGCCAGCTGCAACCAAATAGCTACCTGTGCCATCATTACTCACTACAAGTCTTAGCTTGGAGCCTGTTACCTAGTTCTACCTTTGTCCATTTTCAGTATTACTCTGAAGAAAAAAAATAAAATAAAAAAAAAAGCAGCAACCCCCAAAAGACACAACAAAAAAAAAAACCTACCACACACAACCCTCAACAGTTTCCCAGGCTAGTAGTGTCATTAAATCAAGATTCCTTTTTAAACTTAGTCTTCATTGTAACATGAAGCTAAACCAAACAACTCCCAAAAATGCATACACACATGCACACACCAGATTCTGATGAACTGTACATATGGTCATATGTATACACACACTTTCCCTAATATATACATATGATGTAGTCCAAGCACTACCATCACAAAAGATCTACTACTAACAGCTTCATGACCATCAAGAGTTTGTGTGTCGTAAATACAGCTCATTTCTTTCACTAAGAAAAATCATGAATTATTTACAGATTTATTAGGAAATGCTGCTGGATATATCCGAGATACAAATACAAAATATTTGTATCAATCTAATTCACACAACTTCAAGTTCTGTACTCATTACAGTTTGTACAGCGAGAGAAAGAACAAGCTTCCTATAAACAAACATAGAAAAGGAATTATTTAGTGATATCTACAAGAAAGAATATTGAGAGCTTATCAGGTATAACAGCAACATACTCAAATTTCTTACTCCTCTGTATTTTTCTGTGTGAGCTTTAGCAAGTTCAATAGGGAAAAACACAAAAACAGTTTGTTTAAATAATATCAACTAAACTCTCACCACAGTCAGGGTGACTGCAGTCCTAATAGGAGTGGAAATTTTCTGTCACTCCCTTGCAAAATATTTTACTTGAGTTCATAAGTTTGACTTACTGGGAAAGTATTCCCATCTAATTAGACAGCAAAAGTAAAATAGAGATGTTTAATTTAAACTTTGTCTTCCCTCTGACTTTGTAACCTTATATAACAAAGATAACTTTTAAAGAGTGTTGTTATGGTAGTAATACAAGTTTCATGTCAGTCACAATCACATAGCTGATAACATCTGTTAGATCAAAGGGAGAAAAAGTGATATTTGATTATCATTTTTAATCTTATATAAAATATGGAATTTGTTTTAACACTTCAGAGTTTATTCACAATTGCATTTTATAAGAATGTCCCATAACTCACTGGTGTTAAGTCTCAGAGAGTTAGTATTTTTTCCATAGTTCTACTTTGCTAGCATCAATCTCACAATAAGACACAGCACAGAAAGAAAAATAAAACTACAGCTTGGACCATATCATACTGAAGAAGTCTCGTAACAACTACAGGGCAGGACAGTGCCAATTCAAGAACTGCAAACATGCAGTTTCTAATTCTTTCCATAACTTCTTCTTGTAGATACCTTCCAGAATGGTATAATTCAAAGTCATTTTGTTTATTAATTATTTTGACATAAACTCCTACTTCTAAGTGACCAGCCAAGCTCTCCAAACGCAGTATACTATTTCTACTTGCCACAGATTTTCACTTGGGATACAAAGCCATTTGATTCTGTGATACCCTCTCAGCACTTATATTTACCATTCAGCAGTTAAAATCCAGCGCACAAAGGGAACAGTCAAGTTATCTGACAATACATTTGTTTCCACATTAACACGTCGTCAGCATTCACAGATGAGACACAAAACTACTGTATCAGTCTGTGAACACTAAGAATGCTCACTGAGTAGACAAGCAGTAATACTTCCACGCCTCATCGTTCTTCACATTCATAATTCTAAGCGTGAGAATCATTCTTATACTGCATACTGTTCCACTATGAGGCATTAACATTAAACACAACTAATTATACTCTCTGTTTTTTCTCCAGAGATTAGTCCAGGAGGAAGAAATAACGTGAGAAAGAAAAGAACAAGAAGTCATCTAATACCCTACGAATGCAAATTGCACATTACAAGCATGAATACTACAAGCATTGAATTATATTTTCTTTCTTTTGTAAGATCAATTCTAAATGTTGAAAGGATTAGATCCTAACCAAACTATCAGGCAGAACAGTACATCAAACAGGAAAATTTTATAGTTAAAGAGTAATTCAGATGTAATTCATAGCTCCTATAAGAAATACTCACCAAGATCTGTATTGGGGCCAGCAAGTAGCTGCTTAAATTTGTCTAATCGGGATGCCTCTCTTTCAGTTAATGCAGGAGTAACTGAGGTATTATAGTCTGCCATTCCACTGACCAAGGGAGGTGTGGAAGTTTGTGGAAGGGACTGTGATCTCTGCATGGAAGAATTTTCACTAGCATTATCTGAAGGGAAAAAGAAGCATAACAGTTAGCCTCAGCTACTGAGAAGGCTACTAATAACTTGAATTTCATTTGCAAAATGAGACTAGAATTATGTTTTGGAGAAATGTAAGCTCAAGTATAGCACAAGTTTGGAGACTTCAAATGACTTGGATTTAGCAAGAGGAGCATTCCTCTTCCAAGCAATATTCCACAACTAGCACACATCAATTAGAGATCATACTAACAGCAAGGCTAATTGATTTCTAATACCTCTGTGCTATGGAAAGATGTTTCTATTCCACTCAGCATTCCAACCAAAAAAAAAAAAAAAAAAAAACCTCTTCATTTATGAAANGAAATCATTGAAATTAATTAAAGTTTATACATAAAACACAGACCAGATCACATTAGGATGAACCTTCCAGTCCACATGCACGGTTTTCTCCAGTTTTTCAATATACTTATAGTAGCATTTTAATAACAATTTTTCCCAATGGTAGGAACACTATTAATTGCATACATCTTGGTGCAGTTAACCACTAAAATACATTCAATAGTGCCACTTCCTTCCAAAACTGTGGATGTATGAAGGCTGAAAACAAAAAAGTTTAATTATTCTTCCTTCACCCATGCATTTCTCACACGCATGCTTTAAGGTTTAGTATGGTATGCAGTATCTCCCTCAAATAAATCAATACTGATTAATAATGTTCTCCTGTGGTATTAAGAGGAGGTTCGGAAGGGGTTAATTCTTAAAGGGCAAATATCATAGCTCTCCTCATTTGATTTTCAACATCTTTTTCCTTTTTTTAACATACCTGATGAACTCGATGTATGACCTTCACTGACTGATTTAACAAGCCTATTATCACCACATGCAATTGAAGTCAGCTCTGCAGATTCTACTTGTTTTTCTTCCTGTAGATGTTCTTCCTGAAATTTATGCTGTTCTTGTAGCTTGCTGTGATTCTGAATTACTTTGTGAGCCGTTTCCATGACCACTTCTGTATTTAAGTTTTCAGCAGCTATTGCTAAGAGTTCATCATCATCATCCCCAAGATCCCAAGCATCACTTGTGTTACTTTCAAATTCTTGGAAGGTGCTGACTTTCTTTAGTTTCACTGGAGTTGTAGGTGGCTTTGAACCTGGTTTTATCAAGCTGTTCAAAAACAAATAAACAATATTTAGAGTAATGGAGTAAGCAAAACACTATGGATAGGGCCAAAAAACAAAAGTTCATGCAAATATTTATCTCCCTCCACTCATGTTACTGCTACATCTGCCCATTATAACATGCAGCTGAGTATGTCTGAGAACAAGAGCAGGTCAAAACTGACTCTTCCTGGCTTTGAATAGATGCCGAACAAATCCTTCCTTCCCTTGTCTAAAAAAAAAACAAAACAAACCACCACAAAAAACACAGACATATACCCCCTTTCCCTCCCAAAAAAAAAGACCAACCTCAAAGTCAAATAAAACAAATACTACTGGAATAGTTTATAAGATAGAGAGGACACATTGCAGTTCTCTTGCTTCATGAACTTCAGGCCTCTTAGTGTAATTGCTGCTTAACAACACAGGAGCAGTAATCAACTCATCAGGTCTACTAAGTCATCCCAAGCAATCACATAATACAGTCACTGTCATAAACAAATCAAGTCTCACCTTGAAACTCATTAGATCTATTATTCCTCCCCATTCAGGCACTCCAGCACTAATTTGCTTCAGAACTTTGCTCTTCTCATAGGCAGGATACTTCCTCAAGTTACGAAGTCTAAGTTAACTACTTAAAAGTCTAAGTGTACCCTGATCAGCTCCTAACCTTTTGTCCCTCTGTCAACATGCAGTGTAAGAGAGATGAACCAAGTATCCCTCCCTAGCTTGGCACTTGTTCTCACTTACAGTAATGCAGAGCAATCACATCTTCCTCTAAATTTGAGCTAAATAAGGTATTAAGTTGAGAGTTTCCAAGTCTGCTCTCAAAAATAAGGTTACTGCCATTAACTTAAATGCCTTTTCTGACCATCCCTGTCTTTCCACTTGTGCTAATTTAACTTTTTTGTGTTAAGACAAGGCAGCCAGAACTGCAAATCAGAAAAAGTTCTGACACAGTCTTCATACTATGTCAGTAATGTTTCTGTTATGCATTACAGGGAATATCTTTCCTAACAGGTGCTACAACACTACTGTCATCATTGTCTATAACAGCAAGGCCTTTTTCCTGTCATTATTTCAAGCAATAAGCTTCTAGTTTTTGTTACTGGGTCTGTCTATAACTCCATATTTTGAACCAATTCATCTAATTCCTTTTTCTTCAGTCCTAAAGGTCACACATTTCAACTGTCTTCAATTCTGTGTCATCTGAAAATTAACTAGCACATTTTTACTTCTTGTGCTATTTCAAACTAGCCCTTGAAAAAAATCCACTAGAAGTACGATCTCCTTCCAAGCCAATACTTTTCCTTCTAACATTATTTTTTGTCCCTACCACTTTGGGCCATTCATTTCAGTGGTCATACAATTTTCCCAAAATTCTCACATACATCGATGTTTTAACAGCAATGCTGGTTTCAAAGCGGCTGTGAAATCTACCAACAAACCAGAAACAACTTTGTCCTTCACAAAGCTTAAAACAAACTGTCTTTCAAAAAACAAATAAGACAATAAATCAAAACATAAAAAGCAGAAGCTGTCAGAATACAGCATTTCACTAAACACCTCAGCCATAAGGAGATGAAAATAATTCACTTGCATTAGTTGTGGGTTATCAGCATGAAATTTATTTGGTTACTAATGATGTTTAGCATAATGTTGCCACTGTCATGTACATTGTGTTCTGATATCCAATAATCATGATGTAAGGCAATAAACTCTTAAATCACCATAAAATCTATTCTACCTACTGTCTTCTCACTCACAAGCAAATGCCCACCTTTGCCTCAAAATGATCTACACCACAACCCGACTCTTTTCTCTCATAGACAGAAAAATAAATGCAGTCCATCAACAGAAAGATACATGCTGGAAAGCCGCTTACACCTGAGTTGTAAGCTTCATCTGCTAAATTAAGATTAGTATTTACCATACAATTTCCAATTTATCTGTTTCCACAATTCCACTGTGAACAGATAATAAAAGTTGGCAATCTATGTTTGTTAAGAACTGAACAGCTGATTTGTTGCTCCCAATATAGTAAGCACCAGGAAGTCACAAAAGAGAAGTTAGAACAGAGGAGTCAAGATTATGACAAAAATTGAAAAAGGAAGATTAACACTAAGCTTTATAGCCAAGAGGGAAGAAAAAGAGGAGAGAAGGCAGAGGAGGTCCAAATTACCTGGAATATTTAAATATTACGTTAACTTACGTTCCATGCAATAATGGATCAAAAGGCGGATGCTGAGCTCCATATACATGTTGAATACTAAAGGAAAAGAAAGAAAGTTATCACAAAAATAATAAAACATTTGAGGGTTTTCTGTGTATTAAGTAGTCAATAATAAACAGAACTGAAATATTCCAACAGTTTTCCATTTCAAGGAATCCCACATACCCCTAAAAATAACGGTGCTGAAAATGAAGCGTATACTAAAAAGTCGCTTAATAAAAATCATAGATTTGCCAAACAGAAGCTACTTTTGAGGCCTAGACTAACTTAGGCTAACTTATTTTTCTGACCAGAAATTAAAAGAAGAAAAAAAGCCAACTGCACAATAAGAACCTACACTGCTTTTAAATTCTTTCTCTTTTCTGATGTATTATTTCTTCATTTACCTCTTGCAAAAAAAAAAAAAAATTGTCAAGGAAACGTCTGCAAATATTGAATCTTCTGCGTACCCTTGTCATCGAAAATCCAACCAGTCAATTCTTAACTGTTACTAAAGTATAAGGCTGATAAAAAAAAAATGCAGAAGATTGTGTATTAGAGAATAAAAGCCATGGGAGTATTAAAAAAAAATACATTGAAATAAATAAGCTTCCAAGGACAGATTTATTCACTACAATCTTTAACATTAAAAAACAGCATGTTACTGTATGAATAATAAAACTCTCTACAAACTAAAAGTTCACTTCCTCTTAGTCTGCAGCCATAAAATTATATTATAAGTAAAAAAAACTCCACAGAAAACACATCAAGATTTACATGTGGCTTCATAATGGAAATTGTTGCTACAAAACTCTGATTGCAAGAGGAACAAATCATATGCAACATTAACATCTACCAAAACCTGTACTAAAAACCACATAAAAGGAGACAAACATGCCCTCCTGGCAAATCAAAACCAACCTTCAGACCATAAATATTTATAAATAAGTCTGACCTTAGGAAACCTGAGATAGAACGAAGCCAAAAAGACTGCAGTTGTAACAAATTTTAAGAGAAGCTCGTAATTATACTACAGAGGCAGTTTTAATAGTAGTGAAAATAGCCTGAAAGATGACTGAGGGTGATGGTTTATAAGCTCAATCAATTTTTATATGATACCACACAAATCAAAAAGTCAGTCCACCACCAATCTTTCTACACAACTGTACGCCATACACTCGATGGTCAAGTCTCTGCACTCCCCTGCTTTATGCTCACATGAGGGTCAGGTGTCACTTTCCATTTTGGCATACAGATAGAATCTGCCTCTTCCTTCACTCTATGAATGACCATGATCGGAACCCACTCAACTATAAAGCAACAACAATCCTCTCCACACTATTAAAAAAAAAATAAAATCAAAAGCACACTATCCACAGTGTCCTTATTTTCCACATGCCTGCAGTTGCCTGCAAAAGACTTAGTTTATAATTATAGAAACAAAACCACTACCCATTAGTGCTTATGGGTAACTGAAAATGGAATAAGTTTAATGACAAGTAGGATTATTTTGCCGAATTCAGGTAAATGGCATGAAGTATAGAGCTACTGTTCTCTGAGAACCAAGAACACGCATCGTTCTTACAAAAAGAACATAAGAAACTGAATTACTTCAGTATGAGAGCATTTTAGAGATGGAAGCAGAGAATGTTATTGTTAAATAATCATCTGAACATGCATTCCCAGCCTGACATAATAGTCAAAAGAGTTAATGTGACTTTGGAGATGTATTCCCTGGAAATTTTTGAAGAGGAGAATGTGTGTGTAGCTCCTGGCAATCATACATCGGCTGGGTCTGCTCTTCACACTTCAGGAATAAAGTTGAGAAACTAATGATATTTTGAAATATCAAGCAGAAACTAAAATATGGCTATCTGCCTATAAAGTGCAGTTTCCGGCGTAGTACTTCAAAATATCATAACTTGTATCAAGTCACAAAACTTCAAAACTTTTATCATTGCCAAGAGCTACAAATGCATTCTCCCATTCACAATTTTCCAGGGAACACATCCCCAAAACTACGTTAACTCTTTCGACCGTGACATCCGGCTGGGAACGCAGGTTCAGAAAATTACTTAACAACTCTTCTTCCGCAAGTTATAAGTGGCGCTGGCTGAGCCCCCACCGGCGATCTTCGATCAGATAACTGGAGGCGCCCAACACCGAAGCGCTGCGGGCACTCAGCTACCGAGACACAACCGAGGGAAGAACGGAGAGGCCCTACACCAACCTCCCAGCTACCAGCAGTGACCGACGGGCCGCGCTCCCTGCAGAGGGCACAGGACCGACAGGGGCCCGTTGAACTCAGCGGCCGAACACGGCGCTGGGGCCTCCCGCGGGGCCCCGACCTTCCCGCCGCCCTGCTCACCTGCCCGGCACCTTCGCGCCGCTCCGCTTCCAGAACTGCTTCCTGCCCCCGTCGCTCGCCATGGCGGCCGTCACCTCATCCCCCTCCCCGCGGCGCGGCTCGCGGCCCCCGACCCGCTCCCTCAGGCTTCACTTCCCCCCGTTCCCTTCCACAGGAACGGGACTGAGCGCCGCCATCTTGGGACCAAGAAACAACCCCGCTCCGCATTCGCCTCCCAAGGCGGCTCGGAGGTTTCAGCCAACCAGAAGTGAGAGTGCTGCCGGGTGGGTCAGGTTGGGCCAATCGTAGCGAGGGAAGGTTGGGCGGTGTGTGGGGGAGGAGGTTGGGGCAGAGCCTGCCGCGGTGGCGGCTTGGGCCGCTCCTCCCGTTGCGGCGGTGGGGTAGTGTTCCGCTTTGCCTGCTTGGGCGGGTCGGAGTCGGAGTCGGAGTCGGAGTCGGGGTCGGGGTCGGGGTCGGGAGAGAGGCGGTGGGCAAGCGGCTGGCAGCGGTGGTGCCCGGCGGGCCGGCGCCGGGAGCCTTGGCCGGGCCCTGTCGCCGCTGTGTAAACCCAGGCTGCGGCCGCCGGCGGCGGGGAGCCTCTCCCTTCCCTTCCCTGGCCTTGTGGTAGTGTGTAAGGTGCCAGCCTGTAATGGTACAGAGTCCCGCGCTTGGTTCCTGTCTGTGATTAGCTAAAGCATTCATATAAAGTCAGGTTTTACTCGGTGCTTCACACGGTGCTCCGGGTATGATGTTTTCAGGCTTTAATCCTTTTTTATTTAACCATAAAGGGTAATTCAGAGTACTCTTTAGGAAGAAATGCAAAACTCGCTGTGTTGATGGAAGGAGACATTAACTGAAGATAAGAGGACAGATTTCAAACAGATTAGATATAACACAGCTTTATAAAAAATACATCAGACTTCCTTTTTTTTTTTTGTTTTTAAATTTTTTGCCCAATNTTGTTTTTCAATTATTTGCCCAATTACCTTGGGGTGAGGGGGAGCGGGGGGGCTTCAATTTTTCTCAGCTTTAAAGTTCTCCAGAAAATTGGACTTGTTCAATCATTGTATCCACTTTGTTTATTTGCTTTGAGATGATACAAGATTTAGGGTCTTTATATGTATCTGTAGAGTTGTCAGCAATTCTGATCCAAGGATACATCACTTCTGCAAATAAAATAGGTGTGGTTTTATGTTACTCTTAGGAGTATGGTTCCTGAGAAAACAATGCTGACTTACAGAGGTTTCTGCTGCATCCTAATGCAAGACTAATTAATATGTCAAAGATTGTTCAGGGAACATTCTGCCATAATTAACTCAAAAACTGGAATGTAGTGTAAGAGCTGACCTGCAACACGTGTTCTTTAGTATGTATTTCATGTGGAAGTTATTTATTAAGAATTAAAAACAATGAAGTTTTTTGCCTGCTTTTGGATTTACTTTAGCAGTTGCCTTCTAAGAACTGACAAAAATGAAATGTTTCACAGATCTTGCTAGGTCACAGTCCTCGAGTGAAAGCTGCACATCCCAGTAATTTCAATGCTACTTATAGATAAATATGCTACTGGTAGTATCTATTTGTGACCTTTAAATAGGATCCCTCTTACAGATTCTGGACCTGTAAGCTTTTTGTAATGCATCATGACCTTGAGTATCAGCAGTTTTATTAGAATACACAAGAAACATAATGTAATATGAGCTATGTCTATTAGCTAAAGTGAAAATGAAACCCACAAGGTCATGAGTGAAACTTTGCTCATTCTTAGCTAGATAAATTTAAATTAGACTTGTTGCTGTTAGTATACAAAAATTAGGTACTTTTCGGTTGTAACAGTCAAGAAAGTGATAAATCCATAAAAGATACAGTCTATCATTAGCATTATTGTGGACGTCAAAACTATATTTATGTTCTTTTTATTTGTTCATTGTTGATATTTGTCAAAGGGAAACTTAATTAGCTTCAGCCTAGATAGCCTAAGCCATCTGTCATCCTTGTAAAAGTTGACCTGAATCCTGAAGTAACACCATTTAACTTTTGTGTCAGTCTGGTGCAGCCATGTGGAACTTCTGGTTCATTTTAGAAGTGGAGGTTTTATTGAATTACATAATAAAGTCAGTACAAAGTTAACTGTATTATTTAGTTTTCATTATATTCAGTGTATGTCACCTTGTGCTTTAGTTTTTAATGTGGTGCAGAATTTTATACTGGAAACAAATAACTGTTGCATAGATTTTTTCACATGAATAAGTCTGACCTGCAAATGGCTCTACATTTGTATCGAGAAAAACTGGAAGTACGCAGTCACAAAATCTCTGTCAGTGCTACTGTGGAGAGCTGCTGCCAGTTTAGACCCTTGGACTGAAGTGATCCAGAACTGGACTGGGCCTTCTCTGTTGTTGACTTTCAAGAAGGCAAGGACATTATTTTCATTCCCTTTCCATTCACTTTTGTATGGTTTTCCTTATTCTGTGTTTTATTTTATGCACAAACCTGTGTTGCCAGGGTTCTGGAGATGGAAGGGATTTGGAAAGAGGAACCTTTCAAGACCCCATCGGGTAATTTATGTACAATTCTTTATGCCCATCACTTAAGGTGATCCGACCGCAAGGAGTGTGTCCTTGAAAATGACTTATAAAACAGCATGAATATAGTATCATAAAAAGGCAAGTTCACAATGATACAGTACTTGGAAGGAGAAGATGGTCTGAACATGTATTTTAGCAGTGTTCCTGTTTAACTTTTTTGATTACAGAACTGTAACGTGGGTAGCTGAGGGCGTACACAGATTCAGCAGTCAACCTCTTTATTGCGTTTGAGAAGGAGATCTGCCAGTGTTCATGTGCTGTCATTCAAGGAGTATAACAACACTGCAGTCACCACTGGGACTCGCCTACTGCAGCTGATTAGCATAGTCTTCAAACGCTCCCAAGAATCTAAATAAGCACTTGGGAAATTGGTTAGTGTTGAGTTGTGCTTAACTGGAGTTACACTGCTTCAAATATCCAAACTAGCTCTTTCAAAGTCCATGCAACTATAGTAACTAGACTCTGCCCTACTGGGATTGCAGTATAAACTTGCAGTAATATTTCAGTTACCACTTGCATGGGAATTTTTGTGACTTCAGAGCAAGAAGAAATATTAAAAGGCCTGCTGTGGTATTTGTTCTGTTTCATGCAAAGTTGTATGCAAAAATTTATAGTTAGGAAGAGTTCTGTTGCCAGCATGGGCAGATAATGTACTGAGTTAATGAGAGGTTTGTGGGCTGTGGGCCTTCTTTTTTTTTCTTTGCTTTTATTTTTCTTGGGCATTTTTCAGAATCAAGTCATTGCATACAGTCGATAAATGTTATTGAGGATGCTCAGGAGGTTTCTGTATGTTCTAAAATGTAGAAATGTAGCCATGTCCTTGGCTGATCAAAATTAGGAATGTTGTATCTTGCACTAGCAGTATTTTGAACCAAGTAGACACTGAGATGTTCATTTAGTGTGATAGCTGGTGAGATATACATACATGTGTTTCAGTGGACATTCAGTTATACCAAATTGTTTTTCAGCTCATCTGTTCCAGAGAGCTTCTGCTAGTATTGCTGCACTGGTACAGTTATAGAGGTAGACGTTACTGTGGAGGTGCAGTGTATTTTGGGAAAATAAGCTTTTCTGATGATGCACCGGGAAGTATAGATTGATGCTAAACAGAATTAACTAAGCTGACAACAGCAGTCCCCTGCTAACTTAGCTGCACTCACACCAGGAGTGTTTGCTGATAAAGTTGTGAAAGCTAGGGAGTGTGCTTTTTCATGCTTATCCTTACATCACTGTGTCAGCAACACGCTGTAGTGTAGATGCAACTGCAAGGTGTGGTTTAAACTGACTTATTCTACACGCTAACAGGACTGCGTTTCTCTATATGCATTTTTTTTGTTTGCTTTAAATCAATAAGAACAAAAAATTTAAACTGAATTCGAACAAGACGCTTCCATGTTGAAGCATTAGTTTCTGCACACATGCTGCTTTAACCAACTGGTGGAAGCACTTCTGAATGTGGCACACAGGGCTTTCTGTGGTGGCTGATCACTGTTTCTGTTTGGTCTATGCACATGCCTTTCTACCCAACCATTGTATCCATCTACTTTATTGTAAACACCATGGAAGAAGCAGTTCTTTGAAATGAAATTGAACAAAGGGAGTGAAGTTGCAGAGGAAGCTAACTCAGAACCAGCATTCTGCACAAAAAGAGAAGGGTAGTGGAAACAGAGAGAGCCACTTAGACTAGGGAAGACAGCAATCCCAGAGGGTACAGTGCTTGGTGACAAAAAGATATGAGGCAAAATAAGATAAATGGCAGAAAGAGTCATGTAGAACCATGGAAGAAGGAACAAAGGGAAGTTAAAGAAGAGGGATAGCCAATAGCTAACTTGAAAGAGGCTAAACATGGTCCAGCAAATCACATAGTCACAACAGCTCTGCAGTGCAGTGTAATTTTCCTCCAGAAAACTGGAGATGAAAAAAGGGGGAAGGAATCAACATGAGAGAGTAATGGCCAGGAGGAGTCATCATTGCAGACGGACAGTCATCATAGCATTTTGTAACTTTTTCTCTGTAAGTGGCCTTCTCTACTGAACGTGAATTGAACGAGATTTTGAAAATAAGAGTGGACTTGCCAAAAACACGGTGGTAGTGCACAGGTATGGAATTGTGCACACTCACATTCAGTATTCCGTAACAGTGAAAGAAGACTGTGAAACAGAAAAGAGCATAAATAAATATGTGCTGTCTCTGGGTAAAAGTCTTTGTCTCTGGTTTCTCCTTCTAGAAGAGTGATCAATGTGGGTAGTTTTCAAAAGCTGTCATTCACTAAAATATTAGTAACACTGCTCGTGGTTACATTTCATGCATTTTTAGGTGAAGGGTTTTAGTTTTATTTTTATCCGTGTCACAACCTCATTTGATAATCTGATGCTGTCTGTTGGACATAGCCTGGAACAGCACTCTGTCCAAGGAGAGCTTGCTCACCAGCAGTCCAGGGGATGAAACTGCTCTTCCCTGGAGCCTGATGCACTTTGCAGTTGAGGCATAAATGACTCAGAGGAGGAAGGACGCTTTGTAAGTGGAAGTCTTGGGTACAACGCAGGGAAGTTGGCAAAAGCAACAGGTCTTCTTTCCAACATACTTCTAGTTCCTTGAAGTTTCACCTTATTATGCCTCCAGTACGTACAGCGAAGGTTTAAACATAGTATTGCAGCATGACAGAACTTCAAACACAGAGAAATAAATCAATGCATATTTGGCTTTGAGCCATGATAGTTCTCTTCTGTTCATTGCTGATAGAAATTTCTTTTCTTTGAATTATACAATTCAAATCCATTTCTAAACTTCACATTTAACTTGCTAGCTGAACAAGGTGCAGTGAAAAATCATTGCAGCATTAGTTGATTTTTCCTGAGGCTAAAAGACCTTCTCAAGTTATTGGTAGCTCTTGAGAAGTGCCAGAAGACCTGCTTAGTACTGTGGCTTGATGAGGAAGTAGGCAATACCATTTCTCTAAAGTCCGTAAGAGTAGGCAATTTCTTGGAACAGACCCAGAACCACTTCTTTTCCAAAGTCATAACAAATAGCAAAACTGTCTACTATTGCTTTAATCTAAAAACTGGACATGAAATAAAACAATGTAAAAGATGGGTGTCTGGTGCTTTGCTTCTGAGTCTACACTGTGGCTTTTTTTTTTTTTTTCTTCTTGAAGTATCATCTGTAATTAACTGGAATACAAAACCAGATTTGGGCATGTAATATGAGAGTGAGTAGTGCTCTCAGGTCCCTTAGATTTCTTTTTAGAGCAGCCATACTCATCTTGCTAAGTGGCCTCACTTTTTTTCTTCTTTTCAAAGTTTGTATTACAGAATTGTTCAGAGAAAGTACCAGAAACAAAGCATCTTGTAACTCTGAGAAAGAATAGAACAGACTCGAGCAGATTTAGGTCCTTCGGTTCAACCTCTCAGTTTTGCTCATTTTGATCCTAATGGACAACTTTGTCTCAAATTTCAGGAAATCACGGAATCACGGAATTTTCAGAGTTGGAAGGGACCTCTAGAGATCATCTAGTCCAACTCCCCTGCCAAAGCAGGATTGCCTAGAGCACATTACTCAGGACTGCATCCAGGCGGGTCTTGAAAATCTCCAGAGAAGGGGACTCCACAGCCTCCCTGGGCAGCCTGTTCCAGTGCTCTGTCACCCTAACTGTAAAGAAGTTTTTCCGTGTGTTGGAACAGAACTTCCTATTTTCCAACTTGTGCCCATTGCCCCTCATCCTGTCGCTGGGAACCACTGAAAAGAGTCTGGCTCCATCCTCCTTCAACCCACCCTTTAGATACTTGTACGCCATAATAAGGTCTCCCCTCAGCCTTCTCTTCTCCAGGCTAAAGAGTCCCAGCTCTCTCAGCCTTTCAATGTAACAGACATGGGGAGAAGTATTTCTCAGCATTATTTACTTTTGGGTTGTCCTGCTGCTGCTGTGACTGCTGATACTGGCCTGCTCTGCCCTGTTGTTTATAACAACCTCTGATTATTTTGTGTGTTGATCTTTGAGCCTTCTTCAGTGTTGGAAACTCCAGACCTATAAAAGTCTATGAAAGATATTTTCCCTTTAGGTCATTCCCTGGCCAGTCTTTCTCCTCCTGTTTGATCCATTGTTCTAAACAAAGTTTCTCAGAAGAATTATTCAGCATGGAGACATTGCATTTGGCATGCCACTGGCATCAATCTTGTCCTTGGCCCCTTCCAGCTTTTGGTCAAAAAACCTATTTAGAAGTGAATTTTTAATTCCTCCCATGTGTTTAAGAAGAATGGAGACACGATACTACACTGAAATGTTGATGGATTATCTTCAGCAGATATTTTCAGGTGTTAGAACACATCAAGCTGTGTGCTAATTGGCTTCTACAGTTTATCTTGAGAGCGTACATTTGTTCTCTCACGATCTTCGTGACTGACTGCTGGAGGGTTTGGTTGGGGTTTTGTTTTGCTCTAGTCTTGTCTTTGACTATCCAGCTCCATCACCAGCACTTTTTGAAATTCCTTTCGTGGTGTCTCCTTGGATCTCTGTATCTAATTTAAGTTTACCACTGGCTTCTCTTAGTGCCTTTTTCATGTCATTTGTGTCTGTTTCAGGGATTAGTTTTTGTTGGTATTTCTTGAGGATAGCAAAGCCTTTACCATGCTGTTCAACCCCATTTCTCTCTCAATTAATTTCTCTTTGATCCAAATGTATGTTGGAAGGTAATTAAGTTTCACTGTTTGCTTTTTAATCCATTTCTGAGGTTCTCTGCATAGCAGTTGAAATGTACACTTAAACTGAAAACAGCCTTCTTTCCTTCTTTTTTAGTGTTCCACCTATTTTCAGGATTGAAATCCTATTAATACAATTTCTGTAGAAAAGGATTAGTGGTAGAGTGAGTTCAGGTAGTGTAAGGTGAATGACAAATACAGGATAGAATATAAATTCAGTTGGCCTTGCAGTGTGTTGCATAGTTATCATTTCAAAAAATATTTTCAGTATAATACGTTATAGTTATTATTCAAGTCAAGTGAGTTGTATCAAAATCATGTTTTCATTTTCTTAAAGAGGAACTAAATCTGCCACTTTAGAGGTATGTCTATGTCATGTCTCCTTAACTGTTCTTTAGTACTTGAATTTTTATATTGCTGTTTCTGTGGTTTGTGTATGCTCTTGTTTGAATGAGAGCAAACGTAAACAAGAGTGATGAGTATAACTAAGATATTGCAGTTGGAGTTCTAGTAACAGTATCCTTCCAGCATGACTTTTAGGAGAAAAGTGACTGAGTGCTCCTGCAGTAATGCTGGTGGCTGCGCCGCCCATTTCACTACTGGGAGGGTTGGGAAGGCTTAGATTTAGTAGCAGAGGGGCTGAGAGCTTGGTGGAAGAGACATAAGCAAAATTCGGTTGCAAAGAAAATGAGAGTAACTCCACATATTTGGGTGAAAAGATGCAAAGGTAACAGAGTATTTTATTATACATTTGCTTCAAAGCATTGCTGCTCCTTATCCAAGAGGCATACTCTGCTAGTGATTTGGATTTACGATGTACTCGTTAGCTGAAGATGATAAGTGTTTTCCCACATTTAAGAATTTTGGTGGAATTGGAAAAAAAATCAAAACCTGCATAGTTTTATTCTTTTTAGAACTTGTTACTTTTGAGAAAGGGGTAGAAATAGTACAAGTTTTTCAGCTAAGGGGAAAAGGGAAAACAGACTAAAAAGCAGGAATGAATTACTTCGCTATTCATATCACTTTCTTGCATAACACAGCATGTAGCATCATGTTGTAAAGTAAAAAAGAAAGAACAGCTTAGCTTCTAAACCTTGAAATGAAAATTTGCAATTTTGCTTGAATGGTCTTGACAGTTGTTTCAGGACTGGCAATCTTAGTGCAAGAAATGAACTAAGAATACTGACGTAAAACCACCAGAGAGTCCCTGAGTTTTGAAGAGAAAATGATAAGGGAATCACAGGCAGCTCCTTGGAAGTTAAAGCCATTTTAAATAGAAAGAGCTCAAAGGATTAATCTCTCCTACTGAAATCGTGAAATATAGTGGTAATAATTCTAGTATGCACGGTCATTAAAATAAGATTTCACAAGTAGCCAGAGGAAATAAATACGTTATGCATCATTTTTCAAAAATCTCTCTAACTCTGAAAATCAGCCATGGGCTGCAGAACAGGAACAATATTGAAATACTAATGAAGCTTGAAAACTTCTGTGTTTTCTCCTTTTTGGCTTTGTTTTGTGAGAGGAAAGATTTGTACAAGGAGGTAGTATTTTATATTGGACTAGCTTATGTAGCCCAGGGAAGAACAGAAAAGTTTCTACCAGACAAACCTTTGTGTTTGAGGTTGTTTTTTTTAATAAACCCAAGAATTTATTTGATACTGAAAGAAAAGTTTTATAAGTACTGCATGACAAAAACTTTAAATTCATAGTTCATGTCATACTTGAACATATTCTTGTTCCCACCTTAATAATAATACTAGAATTATTGATATTTTTGATATCACGCTGACCCCATAGCATCTTTATTGCCTATGATTTAAATTAATGTGTATGTGGTACCTTTCTGTTTGTACCAGTTCTCACATAACACTCGCCAACATTGTTACTAATGCTCTAAAAATTCAAAATCACTGGCGCTGTGCATTTGTAGGTGGCAAAAATTAAGAGTTGCAAATAATGATAATGGCAATCACTACTAAAGAATGGAGCAGAGTCATAACATGATTTAATGGTTGGAAATTAATACTAGAAGTTAAGGGGAAATACTATCTAAAGAGTGTAGATAAGCAATTACATCATTGGATAGAGGATGTAGGAGCATCTCCATAAATTTAGTTCTTTAAGTCAAGACAGAATATCTTGCTGAAAAATATGCTGTACTTCAGCTGCAATTCATTGGGCTTGATTGAGGTTTTCACTGTGTGAAAAAATCTATGTTCTTTGTGCAGAAAATCAGAGGAGATGATCGTAACACTCCCTTGGGCTCTACAGCCTAGGAATTGCTCTCAAAGCTATTCCCTTCTGAATTTCTTTTCATTATTCATCTCTCTTTTGGCTTGTATTACTTAAACTCTCTACGCTAGAGATACAGTTATATTACAGTGGTTTAGACATAGCATATGTATATATGTATATATAAGAATGCACATTTAATACAGATGCTTAGTCTTATATAGAAACCAAATTAAAATGTGGTTTTGCTGGAGTATCACCAAAAAATAGTGATTTTTTTTTTCTTTGTGGGAAGAGGAAATTTAATGGAAGAAAATTATTTAAATTTCTGTGTCTAAAAATGAGCTTTTCTGTGTTTGCGTAGGTGAAGAAAGAGCGCCACCTCTGCATAGTTTTTAGTCCGGCTAAGATCTAAACTGCAGTCTGGAAACGTGCTCTGTCTTTCTTCACTGAGAAGTCAGGGGGGTTGGCTCCTTCTGTAACGTGCCTCATGAGAGGAGGTCTGAATTGGGGCCTTTTCCTTAGGAAAAAGGAGCTCAGGCAATTTCTTCATAGCTCTTAAATAATTAGCCAGTTGAAGTGTGAACATATGGGAGCAGTGAAAGAATAAATCACCACAGCAGCAGCTATATGAGTTCTTTATAGTATTCCAATTTTCTGTCTGTTACACACTGCGCAATAGAAGAAAATGTCCACTTTATTTCAGTGCTAATAGTTGGCAGTATGCTCAAACCCAGTAAAATTAATGAGAAAATTATTATGGTAGAGAAAGAGCAGTCAGTTTTCATCTAGTGCTTAGAAATGATGGATCTAGGATAAAACTGCCTTCCGTAGGCTTTGCGTTTGGCCATGATGTTTTTCACAGCCAACCCTTGTTGTTCAGTAACCTTTCAGTATCTAACTGAGCTTAGGAAATCTTTTGATATGTTTTATAAGAGGGGTTGAAGCTTGAAGCTTATGTGCTTTTGTTTTCCCTCGTCTCAAAATGTGAAAGAAGCATTTATGTTAATAAATCCTCGTTTGCATTCAGGTTGTCCTTTCTTGAAGGCAAAGGACTGTTCATCAGCACTCTGCATCTCGTTGCTCTTTTCAGTGCACTCAAGCGCGACTGGAGAGGGGCTGAGGTGCCCTTGGCTCCACTGGAAACATTATGTCATCATCTCAACGAGACGTTGTGATGCCAGGAAAGGATCGATACTTTGATGAGCAGCTGCTGGCTCAAAACCACGGTGTTATTTGATAAAGGACTGCTTGGAACACTTGGCAAAGCATTTCCCATGGTATGAAGCTTTAGGGACTTGATTTGTCTCTCTGCCTAGGAAACTGAGTTGATTCATCTGTAAATACGTGTCTGCCAACCTCAGATAACAAGAAAAATCGCACCTTCTGCCCACGTTAGGCTTCAGCCTTTCAGCCATTTCAATAGTATGCTCTCTGTGTGAAAGACTGTGTACTTCACATACCAACAATTAATTCAGATGGGAAGGCAGGAAAAGATTTTCACCTTTTTCCTGCTGCCGACACCAGACAAGCCCAGCGCTTAGCCCGTATGGCCGCCCGGCCCCGGGAGTGCTGCGTTGCGCGGGGTGGGAGGGCTGGCAGCCCCACAGGAGCTTGGCTGCCAAGGGGCGTTGTGCCATGCTCCTTCCATCCGCCCCCCACCAGGTTCCCTGCCAGGCGGCAGTGCCAGTCCCACCAAGGCTGTTTGCCCCAGGGTCTCCCGCTGAGACAAACCAGGGCAGCCCCATGCCTCCGGGTCAGCGTGCTGCGAAAGGCAGGACAGTTAGAGCTTAAGGGCTCTCCGTTGAAACGAGTTCAGCTCTCTGATCAGAAACAAGCCTCGGAAGAGATTAGGGTTGTTCAGGGTGCTAAAACGACATTGCTTTGGGTAATACCACAACTAGTAAACAACAGTCAAGGATTATGCAACTGGTGAGTAAAATGGATTTTAAAATAGGGGTGGCAAAACCATTTAGACTCTTTCTATCCTCTTCATGCAGTCAGAGATGGCTGTAGCAGAATGGCTGTATGGAAGTCCTGTAGCTCCGTATGAACAGCCTGTCATCTCAGGGGAAAACACTGCCGGACTAGATATTGCAGCTTGTTTTAACCCTCCTGTTGGCCCAAGTCCTAAGTAAACCAATTTGAGGATTTAGATGCCCAAAGACAAAGAATTATTTTTCTGAAGGCTTTTTTCTTTTTTCATTGAAAAGGAAAAGAATGAATCCAATAATCTTAAGAAATAAGGAAAAGGAAAAAGGGAGGGCTCAGCGTCTTTTCATGGTATATAGATATGCATATCACTTCTGACATTAATTTTCTGTTTATACTCTGGTTAATAAGAACTCAGGACGCAGTGTAGTTTTGAATGCCTGAATTGTTTTAACAGAGAGAAGTTGCTCATTGGTGTTAGCATAGTAAACAGATATTTGCCTTAACAGAGGGCAAGCTTAACAATGTCAAATCATTTCTATTATACTTGTTCAGGTCTAATTTGTCAAAAATGCTTCCTGGTTCTTCCTTGGGGTTCTGGGGTTCCGAAAACCTCGAAGAATTCATGTCAATTCTAGCTTAATTTAACTGTTATATACCACTACTGAAACGTCGATTATAACATTTGGATTGTAAGAGCTTCAGATTTATTGACAAAAATGTTGCTTCATCTTATTTTCTTCAAACCCAGACAGTGCAGAACATGCTTTTCATATGGAAACGATGGGGTTCTCTATGTCTGGAAGGCAGAAGCAGCCTGAATACTTATTTCACCTTAAAAGAATTGTTCAGTGTTTGTTTGCTATTTTGTTTCTTTCAACAGTGAAGCCATATGATCTTTTCCTCTGGCGGAAGAAACAGGCAAGAAACTTTGTCAGCGCAGTTGTGAAAAGCCTTTCATAGCATCCATCAGCTCCCGCGAACTTCAGTGGGATTGCTCGTCTCTTTCACACCAAGGAAAAAGGATCAATACCTGAGAGGTCTTTTGTAGGCCTAGGAGTCCTGGAGAAATCAGCCCACAATAGGCATCTGTGGTTCTCTGAATGTTTATTCTTCCATGCAGCCTTTTTTTCTGTCGCCACCTGCTCCTCTGAACTGCATTGCTATAGATTTTTCCCTGGCAGGTAGGCCTCCATGTACACATGCACAACCCCTAGGAGGAACTGAACTTCGGTGGTAAGGTTTCACACTGCTCTGAGAAATACTGATTTTTATAAACGGTCCAGATACGGATATTATGGTTTCTAAGGACTGTAACCTTGAACAAAGACATTTTTTTCTTTGAAATATTCTGACAACTTTTATAGCAGCCACAAGACAGAATAGCCTTGTGTGCATTTGAGAGAGGGCTGGGATTTGTGACTTGGTCCTTTTCTGTTACAATTCGTCTATTTTGTTTGTCCTCTATTATGCAATAAAATGAACTCATTGTAGCATCACGGTGTAAGTGGCTCTCACTATCATTTCGTACAGGATAAATGCTTTTTCTCATCTAAGCAAGCAAAAATAAAAATACCTCTTACTATCCCTCATATGAAAGTATCATCAAAGCCCACTGTCTGGGTCTCAGTTTTCTGTTGGCAAAGTATTGGACTTTCAACATATGTCTTTTCCTATTGAAGGAAGCACATAATTCAGGAGTGTCTTCCCACCTGCAGAGGAGGATCCAGGGAATGCTTTTCTTGTCACCAGTGTTTCCATCCTATACACTACAATAAATGGGGTTTTGCGGTTACTGATAATTCGTCTTAGAGAAAAAGCAAGCGGTTTCCTCTGAGGTTGCTATTAATACATCATTATGAGATTATGATAAGAGGTTTCCCTGGAGTCTGCCAGCAAAACAGCTGTTGGAGCAGATGAGTTGGTACTACTCAGTGCTGTAATGTGCTGGTAATCTCATTCTTGAAGATCAAGTCAATTAACATTTGCAGCATGTCCAGGTGTCAGTCGGCTGAAGACCAAAGAGTTCTGCCATGATGCTTGAACCTGACATTTTTTCATATCAACATGACTACTGGGCTGTTAATATGAATCTGCATTTTTGGAATTTACCTACTTTGATAGTCATATTACTGTATTAGGAGGCAAAGTCTGTGTATTACAGTAACTGCAACATTGACAACATTAAGATTATGATTGAGAAATTATAATCTGGAAAAGGAGAACAATAGTCCTTCATGAAGTTTGAAGAGCACATCCACCCACGCTCAGAAATATTGCCCTTATGGATAGGAGGATGATTGGAGGGGGGATTTCTGCTTGAAATGAGTAAAAAATTCTGCATGTTTGTTTATCTATTTTTCAAGTGTTTTTTTGTCAATCCATATCTTCCCTGTACACACTTTCTGGAGATTTAGCAAAAGAATATTGACTAAAAAAAAGGATTTTTCCTAATCCAGTGCTATGATAGCTGCGCCCATACAAACCCATATGAAAGCTTCTTGAGCAGCAGTAGTAAAAACTGTGCCAAATACATTCAGCTGTTTACTTTCGAGCTAAGCAGTGCTGCAGGGATCTTGGCATATGGCCCCCACTATTTGAAATCTGAGGAAATCCCCACTGGGCCTGAGACCAAACACTTTCTTGCAGCCATTTGGTGGGCTTTTACTACTGCGGTGTTTTAAAAGGCTGATGGTTAGCAGCCTCTCACTGCTCAGGAATCCAGCTGAGCTGCTTCACAGACTGCTGTTCAGCTTGCCTTGGTTGCAAACACAATTCAGCCACTCCCAGCTGTGTTCTGCCCACTTACAGCAATGATTAATTTCTTCCCAAGACTTCAATATAAAAGTCATCTGCACTGAGTGATGTGCAGCGCTTCTGTTGCTCTTTGCTACGTTTTTTAGTATCAAGGCAGTGAATGATTGTTTTTTCACATTAGAATTTTCAGAAATACTCTCTCTCTCATTCCCATTTTTATTCTAGTGGCCCTACAGAAGCAGGCTGAAAACAAATCTGTAACTGAAAATTATGGTTTTATGTAAGAGGCATCTTTTAATCTCTTTAAACAGTACATACTATATTATAGAGATTAATACGTTATTAGAACATATTAATAAAAAAGTGTTCATAAAGTCTAAGTAAAAACTGCTTTCCTTTCTGATTATTCATTTTTCACTAGTTTGGTGTTTCTAATATGTGTTTATTCTAAGCAGGGCTCAGGGCATTATAGGGGTTAACACATGATAATGCCAGTAAAGGGTAGAAAAATTGATTATAGACTGTGAAGTTTGTAGGCCCAGCACCTTCTACATTTGTTCAAAATAATTATGGGTGCCAAAAGTCGCATTCCCCCAACTTCTCACAGCAACTGCACTGCTGCAGTTCAAACTAGTGCTGCACCATAGAGAGAGGTCAACTGCACTGCTGCCCGAGGAATGAAGAAGTATAATGATTAAAAAACATTCATGTTGAATGTCCTAGAATATTGTAAGAAAGAAAGCTTCTGTAATTGAAACATGTTCCAACAAGCCATGAAGCTACTCTGACAGTTGCATCATTTCGCATCCAGGAAAAAAATCTTACAATCTGTTGAACATCCACTGATTTGATGAAAGATTTTAGCCACCCAGAAATGAGCTGGATTTTGAAGCATGATGGAAGGACCTGGCTGTCTGAGACAGCTGTCCTTGGGCACCGCAAAGGTCAACAGAATTCCAAGCCAACCATTTCTCCAAAACAAATAGTAGCAAATGAGATTGCATCTTAGGGACTGCATTGTTTGTGCTATTTTGTGCGTTTGTGCTGGGCAGTGCCCTAAAACAATCAACAGCATTTACTTCTGAACTATTCCAGGCTACAAAAACTCATGTAGGATTTGATCATTCACTAGTGGCCTGCTCTAAACAAGATATTTAGTTTTCAGGCTGATTTTCTGCTTCTACTATCAGTTTGCAAATATTGATGACTCCAAGGAAAACAAGAGATTATGTCCTAAAGAAGAAAATACATTATGCCATCCTAATTCATTGGTAGAAATAAACTCAAAATTTATGTGCGTATGCAGTTTAGCTATTACATCAGCTTGAAAGTAGCTTCTTTGCCAAATTAGATTGACACAGCACTTCTGTGCTTACCATGCTCCTGTATGAGTCAGAGGTTTTGCATAGAAGGTGCACCCAACCAAGGGTTTCGCTTGTGGAAAACTTCCACGAGAGAATTCTGTGTACCTGCTCTTAATGAAATAATATGATACCTTTTTGGTTTTAGTCACATTGATTGAAGGCTTATTGAGTCATTAATAACAATGTCCCAACAGCACAGGGTAGTAGGTGTGGTTTACATAGACTACACATAAGTGACCAAGCGATTCCCTTACCGTGAGCTGGAACACGTGAAAAGGAGGATGGATGGTAAGATAATACTGCAAAGATATCCTACAAGGACATTTGACTGAACACACCCTGCCAGCTAATGCTTCTGGATTCCAAAAAGAGGAATCTTCCACACAGGGTTAAAAGTAGCTGATGTTACCACCTACCTCCTTATGGCAACAGCATCTTTGGCTCTGACACCACGATAATGATGAATGTGATTCTGATTTCACAGAACTGCCATTTCACCAGCTGTCCATTACATCTTTCAATAAAAAATAGATATGAAAGGAATCAGAGACTCTATACTATTTACATAAGGTGGCGTAGAAGATCATTTGTAGGAGTGGACAAATAAGCAGTATGTGTTGTATAATTGGTGGATTGGGGAAGAACAAATCATGAGGTAAGTTACACAGCCAAATACTGATGCTGGAGAGGGTGTCTCTGTAGATTCAGTCCCAGATGGGTTAATACAAGATTTACTTAGGCATGATAATAGCTTCACCATTGCAAAACTTGTAAAAAACAAGATATTGTTAGTTTGGTGGTTAACAAAATGTTTATACATTAGCTGCTGTCTCTTGAAGGTATTGAGTTATCAACTTAAGGGCATTATAATTCAGACATCATTTTGCTTGAAACCTGTTTGGGTTTTTTTGAATACTTGTACTGTAGCAGGAACTTGAAATGCAGTCATGAAACTGTGAAATGGCAGGTAGTGGCCATCAACTCTGAGTTGCTCTAAACCCTTTGATACAGAGGAGGTATCTTCTGCCAGTTGCCCGTGGAGATTTGGAGCCTGGAAATTCCTCGAGTGATATACAAAGGCAAGTAAAGGCAGGAGAGGGTGTGTTGTTTTGGGTTGTTTTTTGTTTGTTTGTTTTTTTTTTTTTTAAATATAATGCTTTCTAAACCATGGAAGCTATTTTACCAAGCAGTGGAGCTGATAAGACTATAAAAGTGGTCTTGCCTAGTAGCCCTGGGCCAAATCTAAGTTTTGAACATAGAAGGTAATTGTGTCTACAGCAGCAATTTGGTTCAGAGCAGAAACACAGTTTTGAAACAAATCCCTTGATTTTATCAATTTACTGTGTTCAGTTCTGAGGACAGTTGTGGTACATGTGAAACAGATTCTATTTGGAAGGAAACTAAATCAGCAAGGTTGCTTCAGAAGTGCTGCAGTGCTCTTTAGGAACTACACCACCAAAAGGTCTTCCAGTTTGTGCATATCACTTTTCCCTGATCATTGAACCATCTATGTAGTGGAGATGTTTGGCCCAGGAAACTAGCTGACATCTAAATCAGGGTGAACCTCCTGAGCCTCATATAAAATGGAGATGTAAGGACCCTTACCTCATTTTGATTGTACTTCTAGTAGGGGAGAAAACATGTCTAAATAATTAGAAGTCCACTTAGCTAAGGCATTAATCCCAGGATTTAGGTGAGGAAACTCTGAAGTCTCCCTGCTAGAGAGTGTTATATCAGACGTGGGGAGTGACATTCAATTGCCTAAACCTGGGCATTTAGTGCTATTTTGGATGTGGAACAGCTGTAGGGCATCCACCCTAGCTACCAGCTGCTGCTTCAGAGGATGTGGGTCTTTTCTGAGGCCCTGTGTCATATCTGCTGTCCCAGACAGACATCTTGGCTACCCAAAGCCCTCTCAATTGTCTCTTAGCACTTTGTTTTCAGCAAAGTTCAGTTCAGGATAACAATGAGCTTCAGCACCCAGGTGTGTGCTAAACAAAAAGATCTGGGGAAAAAAATCTAGAGCTTTGAACGATGAACTCCACAAATCAGACCAGGTTAGAAATCCAATGGCTTCCATGGCTTGGGTCCAGACACGACATTTTGGTGTCTGTCCAGAAAGTGGGACAGGGGTAGGGAGTGATGGTGAGGACTTTAATTTGAAGTCTGCTTTACCCACAGGTGTTTATGCCTTTCCAACAAGCAAGCTCATACATCTGAAACCAATTTTAGAAGGCAATACTCTAACACTCTCATTAGGCTGTATCTCACTTTCCGTGAAGCAAGCATTATTTATTCTCATACATCATACTCTCTGTACAGCTAAATAGGTTACCAGAGAGAAGAACACAGGAAGGAGAAACTTTTAAGATTTCTAGAATTAGCAAATTAAGTTTCAAAGGTAAAGATGTCTAGCTGCCTTATATTTAAATTGCTCTGAGGTGTGAAGCAGTGGGAGAGTTGTTAACATCGTCATTACCCAGTGAATTTGGAGATTTGAGTAAATGTTTTTCCACCTGGCTGTACACGCATACCTGCACGTGTACCTGTACGCTTTGTAGTCATAGTGTCTTCGGAAAGTAAAAGGAATTAATGTCTGTCTTCAGTTTTATTTTGCCATTACTCCTGTCGCTTTTCATCTGATAGTTTCCAGAGAGCCATGCTGGCGGTGAGTCAGTTATGTAGGAATAGTTTGTGTGTTTTAACCCAACTTCAAGCTCTGTTGCTGTTGACCCTGCTATGGGTGTTTCTCTGATCAACCGCACGCAACATTGCTGTCTTCTGAAACAGTGCATTGTGAGTACGGGGTTTTGTGCTGGTAAAAAAGGGAAGATGTAGGTTTTTGTCTCCTCCTGCTCTTGTCCTGTTTGTAGTTGGGTGCTGTTGGGTTCTGCTAATCCTATAGTTGCGTTTCTGTTTTTTATTGAGACAGTCCATAGCACACTTCTTTATTTCGCTCTCTCCACTTCATGTTCTATCCCACAGTGTTTCAAAACGCTTCCTTTCAAAACCAGAACGATTTGTGATGTTGAGATTATGAACCATATGGCGTAGTGAGTAAGTCACACATGTTTTCTCAGTAGCCAGTGGCTGCTGGCTGTGAAAGGCACAGATAGCATTACATTAGCTTCTGTCCTAAGAATTCTAGTTACAGTCTCAAAACTCGCTTAAAAACACAAGAGGAATGAAATGTTGTACAAGTCCATTTTGGACTAAATATTTTTTTCAACTCAATACCACTTCTCTGGTTTCTATTATAGTTGCTGTTCCGGCCCTTCATAGGTTTATTGTATGCCCATCCTACTGTGACAGAGGAGGAAGTCTCTCACAGCTAAATCTAGTATGAATGTGTTATTGGTTCAAGTCTAATTGTTGCATTTCTTTTTCTAACCAAGGCAAAGAATCTGCCGTTAACAATGTAATCTCTTTTCCTGCCGGATTGCTCTTATATATGCAACCATAAAAGCAATTGGTTTGAATGGTTCCTTTGCACTCGGGTTCTTTTTCAAAACATTGATTACTCCTAATTGTCATTTCTTAGCCACAGTGATTTAGAATTGTGTCATTCAGACTCATGATTTTCACAAAACTATTCACATTAAACCGTCTTGAGAGAGTTTGGAGGTGATTGATTTTTCAAAGCTTTGCAGTGAAGTTTGATTTATAGTTCTGACTAAATGAGCTGGTTGGCTAAAACCCTGTGCAATCTGTTGAAAATGTATCACTTTCATCAAAATCTACAATTTCTACAAATTGTATTTAGAATGACGTGCAGACTAGTCAACTCTAAATACCATCCGATAAAATGGTGTGCTCCCAATTAGTCAGCCATTGCCACCTGGCAAGGCAACCAGATTACAAATGTTTATCAGGTTACTCTCTGATTTTTCTTTTTAGTATGTTCAGAACTATCCCCAGGATGACTGGCATCCCTTTGGACAACTATGAAGTCAGGTACAGCAACGTTCCTTTGTTTGTTAGTATTAAATATTTAACTTCAGTTACAAAAAGATCCTCTTTGTTCACCATAGCCCTCTTTTTTGGGTAGCTGTGTCTGATTTTATATTCTGTTCTTAGCTTTCCATTTAATTTTGATACCAGAAAATCAAAAAGAGAGGATGTCAATTCAAGTCAACATGCGTGCTGAGATGTCAAAAGGCAGAATGCAGAAATAGCTGTGCTTTGTGGATTTTATGCTAAGTATTGGCATGTATTTGCATTCTAGTATCACTGATTCAGACAGCTTCATACCAGCTGTCATCATCTGTCCTTCAGTAGTCAGCTGAAAAACAATCAAAGTTAAAATTACTCTATTCAGACAAGCGGCTTCAATCCATCTTTGATCTGATCATTCAGAATCTCAGTCTTTGAAAGAGAATTTCACCTGCATTTCTAAGCATTTACTTTAGGTTTATATTGTACTTTTAAAATATTGTACTAACCACAGGAAGTAACATCGTTAATTAAATCACATGAATTAATTAAACCAGTTTCAAGGACACAATTCACTGGCATTTAGAGACAAAATCCCCCTTCCTTCTTCTACCTTCTACCACAAATGCAACTTCAAAAGAACCTACAACCAGGATCTTTGTCTTTGCAAATGTAGATACTAATAAAATATAAGTTTATGCACCTGTGAACTTTCCAATTGCATAATGAATCAATAACAAGACTGATAAGACTGTGCCCAAAGACTGATAAGATCAAGAAAACATATGTATTTTTTTTTATTTCATATACTCTTTTCTTTTCTGAATTAATTTTGTACTCATAAAGGTATTGTGTAGGATCGTTTTTTTCTGCTAAAACTGAAATGGTGGGATACTTTGAATGAAAATATGACACTATAAATCTTAATTTTTCAACATGGACTTTTAGGAAAGTCAAGCCTGTGATCTCATGCTATTTGCCTTCAAAATTACAGTATTCACAAGAATGAGAAAGTTTAATGCTTTTTTTTTTCTTTTTTGGTTTAGCCAAATATCTTTGACTAAATAGTGGCTGTGTCTTAGAACATCTCTTGCTCTTGCAAGAAGAAGGACCTCAAGATCCATCTTTAACTTCAATTATTCTTAGTCTTGTAGAGGTACGGAAAAAAGCATGAGCTTGTGCATATCAGATCAAAAGTAGATGTCTTCCAAGAAAATTGGTATGAATGTTTGTGTGTCAGGGTACATTTGATAGGTGATAAGTTCCCAAGGACAAAAATTGACTAAAGCATTGGAGAACCTTCCAAATGTCAAGAAAGGAGCAGGAGTAACCAGTGGTTACTTTTTGGTAACTGGTGATTAGACATTTCACTAGCTTCTGAGTGAGCCCAATCTACCTGTGATCACCGGCATGGTTACCTTTTTAGCCAGAAATGACACATCAGTGTCATTTCCTCAGTGATAAGGAAAAAAAAATTATTTAAAATAATAATATAAAATAGGTTTATGTTTCATCTGATTCAGTGTATATCAGCGAGAGTTTTAATCCTAGCAGCTACACAGAGTCAAAAACTTTTTTAAAGAATGTAAATTCTTCAGAGATTCATTCTGATGTCTGTTTTGTTTATGTTTTTTCGAGTTATTAACATTGGGAGGCTACAGATATGTTCAGTGAGTCTTGGAAAATAAGGGATTTGAGTTTCTTGGATCACATTGCTGTTCAGATAATGTCTATTTTATTTGATTTTATTTGATTTAATTTGATTTTTCGTAAGATGATAAAGACCATAGTTGGTGCTTACAGAGATGCTTCCATGGTTGTCTAAGTGCTAAGTACTTTGGCTGTTTTTATGTGCTAGGTTACTTAGCCTAACTAAGTGTATCTTAGGCAACAGTTGGTCTGGAGTGTCCTGATAAATAATGGGGCTGTACTTCTCATATGGTTTTATTCGCTTATGTTGATAACCTGATTATCTGTATTTTTATGTAGTCCCTGTATTGTTAATAAGGATATCAAGAACTGAAGGAAGTAAATTGTATTTTCCAGTGTAATGGTTTCTATATTGAGATGGTTTTATTTTTAAATTATTTCATTAGTTGATTACTTTAAGTTTGATAAATACGATCTCTAGATTTTTCTCTTCTGTTTCAGAGAATCCTGCTTTTGGTTTGGTTTGCGTTCTCTTTGGAAAGGGGCTGTTTCTACTGCCTCCATAGTCTGTGTGATTTTATTTTTTTCCCCTATGTTTCCTATTCTTTTACCTGGAATGTTGATTAGTAGTTTTACAGTGTGTTCTGCTAAAAGTAGCATAAAAATATGTCTCTCCATCTTAAATGGAAGAACACTCTTACTTTATTCTTTATTTTATGAAGGTCACACTGTCTGGCATAAGTTAGAAGAGCCCTGATATGGATGAGAGCCCTGTCTGCTGAAGCAGAGCATCAGAGAAGCACTCTGGGACTAAAAGATCCAGTTAAAATGGATCAACTTAGACGTCTAAAAATTAGTTGGGAGAAAAAACGCTGCTTTGGTGGTGGTAATTTTTACATTAACAATTCTTTCATCCTGAAGCTCTTTTATTGCATACACTGAAGCCCACACTTGAAATTTGTCAATAGTGTTATGATGGTGGCACACACATGTCCTGTAATTGTGTAAAAAAGCAACAAAACAAAACAAACAAACAAAAAAAACCCAAAACAAACCCAGGCAAAGTTATAAACCTTAGAAAAATCTTAACTGTTCTTACACTCAGTAAGTATGAGAGTTAGTATATATGATGGAGGTTACTATAGAACATGATATATAGTTTGAACAATAAAAATTTGTCTGCCTACCCAGAGTTACCCTCTTTTAGACCTCTTCTTGAGAACTGGTCTATATGCATGGTTTTACAAAAAAGCCCGTGGGCGTGCTCCAGGCAACGTCTGCATGGGCCTCATAAAGAGCAATTTTTCTGACCTTTGAGGGAATGGAAATATCAGCAAAGCATAGTTTGCAGAGAAAAAAACCCAAACTCTTTTATTAGACCAACTGATGTAGTTGAGGGGTGGACAGAAGAGAGAAACTTTTGGATGTCACCTGCTGTTCTGCCTACAAGCACTGCAGGGAAAGACCTATTCAAGCATTCTTACCAGAGCCGAGCAAACATTTCTTATACATCCTCCTACACGCCCTGTACCACTCAAGGCCACCAAGAAGATAACAAATCTTAGATTCTCTTGAAATAGAAGAAAGAACAGTGGTTCCTGGCCTTTTCAAGTAATTACAACAATTTATCAACTTAAGACCAAAGTTGCACACTGCCAGAGAGCATTATCATTCTGTCAGACAGGAAACTTTTAATTTCGTTGTTTCTTGAAAGGATGCGGTTGGATGAGAGGGGGTCTCACAGCTCCTCAGCACTCCAGTTGAGGCTAATAATTAAAATAGGAATAAGGATCTAAACAAAAATTACAAATCAATACTTCTGTGTATATCTGTAGGTGGGAGTCACAGCTATAACAGCTTGAAACAAATCCTCTTTAGTGTTTTTCACAGTGATAGGTAGTTTATGTAGAGAATATGGAGGTAGGTTGTAGCTTTGGAAGAAAGGAAGGATTCTGTAACCTTCCATGGTTCAGGAACAGCATGCAACATTTCCCTTCACAAGAAAACACAGTATGTTCTGGATCCATTCCTACACCCTCCAGTACATCAACAGCTTTCTCTCAATTACCTTCTGGCTCAAGTGGATAAAGGGCTGCAATCATCCTTTTTGACAGGCCTTTAAAGAGACTTTTTTCCAGATCACTTCCAATAATAACTGTAATTTAAACTTTTATGATAAAAGCATAGAAGTGCTTTAAAATGGTTCAGGTATTTTTCTAGAGAAGGTGATGTCATTCTTTCCATCAGCAGCAAGAATAGTCCACTCATGCTTCAGTTTTTGTTTGCTGATAAGCAGAAAAGGAATTAGAACATTAGTCAATATTTTGATATTTAAAATGAATTATTTCCCTCTGTTCTATTATCTTAGTCGGTTAGTTTCCATTTTCCAAAAGTATTTCAATTGCTAAATTTGGCCTTCGGGTGTATTTACACTGTTCTAATGGGACTTGCCTGTGTCTACTTGAGAACAGAATTTGATTTGTGGGTAAGTACTTCAATTTGCCTAAGATGCACGAGATAAAAATTTTTGATAATTCCCAAGCAGCTGTCTAAAAACTTTCTTGGGGCTTTTTCTCTGTGGAAGAAAAGAAATGGTTCATAGCTACCAATGGGCAGTAAAAAATAAGCAAACTGCCCCCAGTCTTTTCTTGATTTTTGTTCCAGTTTTAAATTCCTGAGCAATGAATTAAAGTTTCAGTTCTGCACTAGCTGTCATTTGGACAAGGTGACGGCTGGCTCTCACATTCATGTTCAAGGGACAATATTAGGAATATTTTCACTGATCTTGAACTTCCTTCTCTTCCCTCAGTGGGAATGAGCACCACTGCAGATGTTCCTGGGGACATGGAGGAGTCCTTGAGCCTGGAGCCATCTCCCTGGGAGCACAGGGCACAGCAGCTGAAGGACACCATCACATGTCTCTGTTTTCCAGAGTTCTTGGTGAAAATTTGTGACTCCCCCTAAACTTCAAACACAGAACTGAGTAGAGTGGCAAAAATATGGTGGAATATGATTCTTCTTTGGTCTCCCATGCACTTATGTTGGTATTATCCAGTTGTCACTTTGGTTAAGATATTTTACATTTTTTTCACTTTAGACTCTCTCTCAGCTAAGGTTGGATACACAGTACTTTCTACTTCTGGCAAGGTACTACAAGGGCATGCTTGATTTTCACCATGGAAAAAATTAGTTGCAGGGTCCTAGTGAAGAAATACACATCCAAATGATTTGGAAGAGAGCTCAAATTTGTAATGATCTAAGTCAATATTTTGGTAATGCTGATCATGCTGAAGAATACCTGTCTGCTCCTGTTGATTAAGAAGATGTACCTGCTTAGAAGTGTTCCTTAATTGATTGCCTACATTATCATCTAATGATCCTGTTCAGTACAACATAAAGTTGCTATGAGTAAGTACTTTTTCTAGAAACCATAGACTCATAGAATGCTTTGGGTTGGAAGGGACTTTTAAAAACCATCTATTCCAATGCCCCTGTCTTGGGCAGAGACACCTTCCACTAGATCAGGTTGCGCAGACAGCGACCCAACCTGAACTTGAACACTTCCAGGGATGGGGAATCCACAACTTCCCTGGGCAACCTGTTGCAGTGTCTCACCCCTCTCACAGTAAATAATTTCTTCCTAATAGCTGATCTAAATCTACCCTCTTCCAGTTTAAAGCCATTCCCCCTCATCCTATCACTACATGCCCTTGTAAAAAGTCCTTCCCCAGCTCTCCTGTAGGCCCCCTTTAGGTACTGGAAGGCTGCTATAAGGTCTCGCCAGAGCCTTCTCTTCTCCAGGCTGAACAGCCCCAACTCTTTCAGCCTGTCCTTGTAGGAGAGGTGCTCCAGCCCTCGGATCATCTCTGTGGCCCTCCTCTGGACCCGCTCCAACAGGTCATGTCTTTCCTATGTTGGGGACTCCAGAGCTGGACGCAGTACTCCAGGTGGGGTCTCACCAGAGCAGAGGGGGAGAATTGTCTCCCTCGACCTGCTGGCCACGCTTCTTTTGATGCAGCCCAGGATACGGTTGGCTTTCTGGGCTGCGATGGGGCATTGCCGCCTTGTGTCCAGCTTTTCATCCAGCGGTACCCGCAAGTCCTTCTCAGCAGGGCTGCTCTCAATCCCTTCACCCCCCAGCCGTACTGACACTGGTGATTGCCTTGACCCAGGTGTGGGACCCTGCACTTGGCTTTGTTGAACTGCATGAGGTTTGTATGGGCCCATTCCTCAAGCCTGTCAAGGTCCCTCTGGATGACACCCCTTCCCTCTAGTGAATCAACCGCACCGCTCAGCTTGGTCTCATTCCAGATGAATGACCTATTATAAAATCAGGCAGTGAGGAGAGAAAGTTGGCTTTAAAAGTTATGTTGTTTGCTTGGTAGGCAGTAAATGGGTCATAGAGATAAACCTGGTAAGTTGTGTTACCTTCCTGCACTCTTCCCATTTGACATCATGAATTGTACTTGTTGCACAAAGTATTATTGTTCCCAAGTTAACTACAATTGCAACCCTTCCTGTGGCCTCTGTGGACCTGCGAACAAAGCGAGGTGCTTTTACAACCATGCCATTTCTCAGGGCGGAGCCCAGTGATCAGCCGTCTTTAGCACCAAGATTTTAGGCTATAAATCCTGCAGTTTACTGGCATCGCTGCATCTGCCGTTCTGTCCCCTCAGTGGTAATTAAAGGCTTATGTAATAAGCAGTAAAACAATAATTGACATGTGTGTGCTTTAGCCTACCAAGTCAGCCATCCTTTAGGAATTCTTTCTCTGTTAGAGTCAGGGAAGAAAAACATAAAGTACTAAAACCCACTGAAAAAAAAAATATTGTGTTGGCTCAAATTTGACCTTTACTTTCCAGGGACAGAAGCACATGTTGGCATTCAGAGGACTACCAGAGAGGGCCAGAGCAGACCAAACACAGCACTGGTAAGAATTCCTGCAAGACATTCCTGTAGTAGCATGGAAGATCCCAAATCATGGACCAAAACACTGTTACACTGAAACTGTGCGAGGAAGAAATCAGTGGCTTCTCCTTATCTAAACAAATGAAAAAATTGGATGGGGAATGCCATTCCTGCTAGTGGTGCTAGTACACCTTTGTAGACATCTAGCAGACCAAAGGATATTTTATCCATTCTGTGTTTTACAGTTAAAGGCTTTAGCCTTAGCTAAGCCAGAAGGAGTTGTCAAATTAGTAAGAATGAAAGGAAATAATCATAGGCAAGAATGGTAAAAAGAATGAACTTTTTTCTTCTCCAGCTAATGTGGATCACAGCATAGGAATATTGATTCAGGTGACTGTAGGCTATAAAAGATTAGACCTAATTTGCCCAGTGGAGAAATGATAAATAACATTTTTTAGAATACAGCTTTATATTAGTGATCCGTTAGCTCCTGGAGCACGACTGAGGGGGTTAACACCAAAAGAGTCTCTGTTGCAGTGTGAGTATCAGCATTAAGCTGTGGTTTCCGCACAGCTGTTCTGGCTTGCAGAAGCGGTTATAAATTGATGGAAGTGAAATATGCTAGATATGGTACAACCCAAAACCAAAAGGATGTTCATGGCCCCGTGACCTTACCATCCAAGTGTAAGGGGGATGATAACAGATGATGTAGCTGACAAAATGCAAAGAACCAGTGCGACACTAATGACTGCTCAGCAGTGGATTTGGCAGACTAATGTTCACAACAGACTTTTGCAACAAACTTTAAGCCCCAATATAAAGAACTTTACAGGTGTTTATGAGGAGAAAGATTCCGAAAAGTAAAGGGTAATACAACTAAAAGAAACAAAGTGGTCCTTGAAATTGTGAAAGTGTAGCATGCCTAGGTATTTTCAACAAAATAGGTGGCAACATCGTGTCTTTCAAGGCCAGGGGAAAGGGTGTTGCAATAACTGAGACAGAAGATGACAAGTATTCATGGCACAGGAAGACTATCTTGAACACATAAAGTGTGAAAGTGCCTAGCTCGTTTGTTTTCAGCAAATTAAACGTGAGTACATTACTAGGTTCAGAGCAGAGCTCAAGTGCAGAAGCTTCTTAGACCTGCACCGGCTCTGAGCAAAGCCAGCTGGAGCACCTCCGTATCACCCTCATGCGGCAGAGGACTGGCCCCGGGTGGGACCCACCTAAGAACAGACCACTGACATTTTTCCCTAAGCTCTGTAGGAAATATTCAGAACCGGTTGGTTTGGAGTAAGGCCATAGGCGGAGCAACTGCTGCTCACTGTGGCCTGTATTTTGGGTAGGATACTGATGGGTTGTAAGTGATGGGTGATAAGATTCAGGAACACCATGGAGGAAAGGCAGCAAAGAATTAAGAGTTTAATTATAGTGAGTGACTGGCAGTGTCTTTAAGGCAAACCCAAAATGTTTTTTTTATGGAAACTAAGGCAAGGTTAGACTGAGAGGTTTGTGGTACCAGATGTTTGTGGCACCAGATGTTTGTGGCAGATGTATTTGTTACCTTTTCCCTGCTGCGATAAGGGAAGAGTTCACCGCCACCATGACGGGTGCTCGATCCTCCAGCAAAAGACCACAAAAACAACCCAAACGCGTTACGGTGTAACCCTCAGTTCCCCCGCCCGGAGCCGTGTCCCTGGCGCTGGCGTTTCCCCCGTGCTGGCGCGTTCCGGGGGGGCTCAGGCTTGGGCGAGCCCCCGCCGCGGGTGGCTGGAGCGCGGGACGAGCGGACAGAGCGGGTCGGGGCCGACCCTCCACCTCCTCCGCGACGCGGAGCCCCGGGCAGGCAGCACCGCGGGGGCCAGCGAGGCCTGTAGCCGCCGGGTCTGCT